>JAAGVU020000025.1:1309274-1346558 GCA_011763525.2 Mormyrus iriodes
ACACGTGATTCTGAAAATAAACGGGTTTTCCTCACCACAGTACACACGACACTCCTGAACGACGGGAATTTATGACGGTGTCCGGTCATAAGATTTCGGGTAGGTAAAGAAAACAGCCCCCCCAATGTTAAGATTACCAGAGCATTAATGACGCAGGCACAGCAAAGGGCACCTTCCCTGTCTACCGGAGGGGCCACCAAGGGCTCCCAGCTTGGCTTTACCTCAACATCACCTCCAAGGACTTACTGCCATCCACCTTTCACGGGTACCATCCATGCATCACCACCAGCTGCCACACCGAACAGAAAACCGACTTTTTAACAACAAAAAATAATAAGAGAGAGACCAGGCACATCATAAAACACCAAAAAAAAACCCAGACAGAAATCTAGCCTGCAACATTGAGCTCAATGATTAACAGCCTCAGCTAAAATTAGAGGGAGGACATTACAGCTAATTATGTAAGATAATAAGAAAAACAGCAATAAGGCGGGGGCTAAAATAACAGCCCGTGTCAGCATTCCTACGCTTTATGGCGGGATACATGTTCTTTTTTTATTATAATTTTTTTTAAAAGAACTAATTTGCTTCAAAATTTCGTTTTAACTGCTTTCAGGAAAATAAACCCTCTTTCCCCCTGATGGAGGGAACTTGGGGAATCGTGCTCGCGGATGCCTTTAAGGCAGAGTGTGATGCGAGTTTTCCAGCCCACGTTAAAATAAGAGGCGGTCAGGCTCTGTTTGGCTACGAGTTAAATATGTCATCTGCTAACTAGGCTTATATCCGGCCTGTTGCCACAGGCCGACTCTGAGTCAGTGTTTAAGTGTTATGGTATGGGGGGGGTTACCAAGCAGGTTGAAAGGGCTGGAATGGGTTTACCTAATGAGAACAAGGTCATGAATGTACGCATCACTTGTATGTGACATGCAGAACTGTAACTGGGGGGGCTCTGAACCGATGCTGGCACCAGAACAAATCTGGCAGGAAGGGACAATCGGTCTGAGGTCACCAGTGTAGACTAGGGGGGTGTCTATTGGGCATCTTTGGGTAATTCATTTGGGAGGGGCACAGGCAGTCATTTGGGGGCCAAAACAGCTCTTAACGACTGCTGACTTTTGTGTTACCCCACCCCCACCCCCACCCACAGATTCCGACTGAGGCATCAGCTGATGAGGTGGGTTACCGCGGAGTCACTGGCTCTTGGCTGGACCCCGGCCCGCCGTCAGTCCCTCACGGTAATTGCTGCCCTGCCAGTTTGTCTTACACTTCATTAAAATAATTGCCTCACATTCCGCCCGTTTGACAAATATTCGCTTTAATTATTGCACTAGGGAATCGTGGAAAAAACATTGGAAAATGGGAAACGCTCCTCGCATGTATCCAACGTCGAACGTAATTACACAGCGAGTAAAGAAAACGACAGAGAACTTCAAACACAAGGAGAGAGTAAATAAGCTGAGGCAGGCTAGCGCAGGGGTCGTAACGGGAGAGACACCCCTGACCGGGGCCAGGCCTGCGTTTTCACTGGCACCCCTATTAATGACTGCAGCCAGCACCAAAGCACCGGGGAAAGATCCGACAGCCCAGCCGGGCCAAGAAGGAAAGCACAGAAAACAGAATGGAATCCGGCTCGTCGCCCTTATCCCCGGGTGTCGTGCTGGAATGTTGTTTGAGGATATGGGGAGCCATCTTGGTTTTGACACAGCTTTTTTCTTTTTGAAGGAGGAAGGCGATTAAGGGGAAATGGGGGGGCAGTGTCAACGTAACAGTCGCAAACAAATCCGTGACAGCTGAGCCCCACATTGTAATCTAAGCTTTTAATGAATACTCGAGGACATTGCCACTGTGCCTAAGGTCAAAGGATCGGTCACATTCCGTGATCCATCCTTCGGAAAATCTTATAGTAACGGCCATTTGCAGGCCATAGACATCGGAGAAGTGTTCCAGCCGTCAGCCCTAGCCAGCCTGTCCTTTCCAAAACGGCACAATGCCGTCCGTTGGCGAGGAAGCAAACTGGTGTCATTTATGGACCCCAACAGGACCAGCTGGCTTGTAAACCTCAGAGGTGACCCCCGAGATGAATCTGCAGAGCAATGAGGACCGTCCTGGACCTCCAACTGCCAGCCCTACACCCAAAAAAGGTGGTGCAGAGGGGGTTGGACAAACCACTCATGGGAGCAAGGCTGAAATAGCTAAATAAATAACGAGTGCTACATCCTGCCGGCTGCCGTTGGTTTACTGCTGCAACTATATTTTCAGCAACAGCCACATCCAAAAAAAGAGTCCTGAAAGGCTTACGGCATTTTCATTTTGCTCCGACAGTACATTCCTCCATCTTAATCCAGTTAAGGGGACCGTCTCTTAGGAGGATGTGCAAGAAAAAGGGCAGGAATTTTTTTTAAATGCTAAAGTGTGAATTATGCAGTAACAGAATCCCTCAGTGCCAGATAAAGCAGCTTAGGCCTGTGAGCTTAGCGAACTAGCCTGCCGCATTAAAGGCATCCGGTGTAACTGCCTGTCCTTCCAGCAAAGACCACGTCTGCCATAATAAACTATAGTAGGCTAATCTTGGCTTCCCCAGCAGTATTTTGGCGTAAACTGTGTTTATTTACACCCCATTATTAAATCTGAGCTAGACTCATGACCAAATAAGACCTTTGTGATGGAGAGCAATTAGTTTCCATGCCCCACCTGATGTGGCAATTGATGTGGGGGAGGGCAACAAAATATCTGACAAGGGACAGGGACAACAGCTAAATACCCCCCCACCTCCACCGCCCGGCTCCCCACAGTGCATAGCTGGTGGTATGAAGTCTACAGAACAGGCTAGTGTGTTTTCATAGCCCACAGCTACTTCACACCATAGCAAATGTATCTGTGTGTGGGGAGTCATTTTTCAGCCCGTCTGAGGGACAGAGCAGGAATCCCTAGAAAGGGGAATTTAATTTAATATTTCCACCCCAGACTTTTTCAAAATACCTAATGTCATTAAACTCAGACTGAGGCCGTCATGAAACTGGCCACAACAATATTCCCCTTTCGAAGAGCTGTCATTTATTTATTTTTTTGTGCCGGTCGACTCAGCAATATTACTCTGCAATATTACTATCCTCCAGACATTGTCCCCCCACCACCATCCCACGACACCACTGATTCTGGCTTTGCAGTAATTCAACCCATCAAACTTTTACAATCCATCCATTCAACCCATCATGAAATATTTGAGATTTCTGAAACATATAAAAATTCCTACGTTTCCTTACAAAGGTCAGCATTGCTGCCTGCTGCTCACTCAGTTAAAAAAACACATACTAAGATGCCTTCCGAGGAAATTCGCTGTAATCAAACTATCACACAGCATCAGACATCAGGTACGGGGTCTGACCATTTATTATTAATACTAGCTCCAGTATATCAATCTCAACTTTCAGCGACCATAGAGACAGTGTTCCTGCAGAACTTTTCCTTTGCTTCAAGAGGCATGTTCATTGTTGCGATGACTGAGTCCATCCACCTTTCTTCTAGTCTTTTTCTTCTACTTTCAACTTTTCCAGGTATTTTCCAGGGCACTGGGTCTTCTCATAATATGCCCCAAATGAACTTTGTCAAGTAAAATTTCAGGCTTGATTAATCCATTGTTCTCTAAAAAAAGGTGAGAACTTAAACCTTTCGCATGACTCGATGGTTAATCATAACTAACATGGCAGCAAAACACTGACTAATAGGGGCAGCTATTTCCTTCTGCGGTAGGTCTGGCTGGATCAATGTCGTTTTCATGTTATTCCTGAATTTCCAGTGCAATATTGTTTTTCCATCTTGTACTGCAGTTTACATGTCTAGTCACCCAACCAGCCCACACCTAAGTGTGGAA
Organism: Mormyrus iriodes; assembly: GCA_011763525.2. NCBI lineage: Eukaryota > Metazoa > Chordata > Actinopteri > Osteoglossiformes > Mormyridae > Mormyrus > Mormyrus iriodes. The sequence goes on from JAAGVU020000025.1 coordinate 1,313,146, forward strand.
AGACTTTGAGGCCCCTGCCCACCCGTGTCACAGAATACCTCACACTTAGCTGCACTTTGACATGCAGCAGGGCCCCCAGTTAGGTCCATTCGATTTTCAAGGGCTGAAGAATGACAGCAATGACCTACGCCAGTGGACTCCATGAGATACTGTGTTACATGCAATGCACATTTAAACCAACACTTACTTGCTTAGCTGATGCATTTACCCAACGCACAACACAATTTCAAACCTTAATACTGCTGGATATTTCACTGGGCTGCCTCAGATTAAGTATATCCCTCAATCACATGACAACAACAAAATCCTCTGCACCACAGTGCAGGAAGACACTCTGAGTCACATGGCCAGCTACACAACTCCTTTTATGTCAGGTAGCTTTGATAGACCGTGGGCTCCACAGACTCACCCATTAGCCGACACGTGAAACACGTCTGTTCAGACCCATTGCAGGGAAAGCCACAGTGCTGCACTCAGGCATGCTCTTTGCCTGGTGCTGGCCTGAAACACAGACCGCTGTGGTCAAACTGTATTCATAGAAGCAAAACAAGGGCAATTAAAATAGATTTTCTGGAACACACGTGCACTTAATTGCTCAGTGTGCTGATTAAGACCAGTGGAAAAGCAGTTATTTCACTGAACTAAGTATTATCTAAGAAAACTGGGGTCAAATGGAGTCTGGAAGCAATAACTGTGCAACTGGCCATATTTACAGTGCAGGAACTGGAGCTGAAAAATATTAGTATAACTGGGATTGTTCTACCTTCCTCCTGTAGGGTGCCTTCAGACATTACTAATCAAACATTTTCAATTCACATAGAACAGATGTTTTTGACAAAGGCCATGGCTTTTAGACATAATTAGTCAAACTCTAAACAGCAACCACCCCACCTCTTCATACACTATACGGACAAAAGTATTAGGATACCCACTTTCAAGGAACTTTGAACTATGGACATACTATTCTAAATCCATAGGCACCAATAAAGAGTCGATGCTCCTTTGCAGATATAACAGCTGCCACTCTTCGGGGAAGGCTTTCCTCAGTTTATGGAGTGCGTCTGTGGGGATTTTTGCCCATTCATTCAAAAAAGTCTGTGGGGTTGAGGTCAGGGCTCTGTGTGGGCCAGTCAAGTTTTTCCACACCAAACCGTATGGACCTTGCTTTGTGCATTGTGGCACAGATATGCTGGAACAGAAAAGGGAGGGCCTTCCCCAAATTGTTCCCACAAAGTTGGAAGCATGGAATTGTCCAAAATGTCTTGGTATGCTGAAGCATTAAGATTTCCCTTCACTGGAATAAGGGGCCAAGCCCAACCCTTGAAAGATATCCCATAGCATTATCCATCCTCCACCAAACTGTATAGTTGGCACAATGCAATCAGGCAGGTAATGTTCTCCTGGCATCCGCCAAACTCAGACTCCTCAGACTGCCAGACAGAGAAGTGTGATTTGCCTTTACATAAAACACATTTCCATTGCTCCAGAGTCCAGTGGCGGCGTGCTTTACATTACTTCATCTGATGCTTGCCATCGTGCTTCATGATATGAGGCTTGCATCGCAGCTGCTCGGCCATGGAAGCCCATTCCATGAAGCTCCTGGCGCATAGTTTTTGTGCTGGGGTTAATGCCAGAGGAACTCTGCAGTTATTCAGTCAACAGAGTGTTGGCCACTTTTACGCACTATGTACCTCAGCACTCGGCGACCCCGCTCTGTTACTTTACGTAGTCCACTTTGCAATAATACCACTTACAGCTGACCATGGAATATCCAGCAGGGAAGAAATTTCATTAACTGGCTTACTGCAAAGGTAGAATCCATGCTTGAATTCACCGAGCTCTTCAAAATGGCCCATTCTTTCACAGATGTTTGTAAACCTGACTGCATGGCTAGGTGCTTGATTTTATACACCTGTGGCAATGGGAATTTAACACCTGAATTCAATGATTAAGAGGTATTATCCTATTACTTTTGTCCAAAGAATGTATCATCGGAGAGAATTCAAAGTAGACCTGTGGTCAGAGGGGTCCAATTCAAGTTTCCGCGGGATCTGCCATTCAGAGGCTCAGCGTTCTTCTCAGTGAAGAGGAAACCAAACCACAATTGGCCAAGGAGCACAGTACAGAAACTCAGTCAGCATGCTCCAATGTCAGGCTGCCGTAGGACCCGGGAGGGAGCAGACGTGCCAGGAAAGCGAGCGCGGCTCCCCGGCTGAACCAAAAGGTCTCAGCAAGAAAAGACAAATGAGAGCACAGAAAGTGTAAATGCAGGAAGCGTGTCATGTCCTGCCTGGCACAATGCGGGCAGTGTGCAGTGGAGGGTGGCCCTGTGGCCCTTATGCCGTCGGCTCGCAGGCTTCCACGCGGCCGCTTCACCATGTGCGGCGCGCGGCAGCACGGTGAAAAGGGGGCGGGCTCCAACCCGCCGCATGAGCTACACTTAAAAGCAAACATATGCATTACTAACGACATCTTGAAATGCCCCCCCAACCCCCACCCCATGAACTGGAAGACTTTAATCAGCTTGCAAGCAGCTTTGGATATGATCAAATTAAGGAGGAATTCTGCGCGAGGGTGAGACTTGTATTTGAAGCAAGAGGCAACTTTTCAGCAGGGGGAAGTATTTCAGGTCTGGATCGGGCCCTGATCAGTCTGGGGAAAGAGGGAAGCCTCAGCCCATCAGTCACCCCCCCACCCCCATAAGAAACCAAAAACAACTTTGTTCCCATCACATGAAGGATGTCCCCCACATCTCTCGCCAATTTCGTGAAGCCCGGGAGGGGGAGGGGTCTCCCACAAGCACCCGCCTGTGGCAACATGTAACATGTAATAAAACAAAACAGGCGCTGCAAGCTTACGCACCCGCCGTCAATCACATGCAATTAATGCTGGAAATTCACTGATAGAGCAAAGCTGAGCCCCCCCCCCCCGAGGCCTCCTCAAGGTCAGAATGCTGCCTGTTGCAGCTTCCCCACTACTACTGGATCATGTGATCTGGGTGATTCTGTGTAGACCAGGGCCTGGGGGGGTGGGGGGGGGGGTGGAGAGGAGAAACCACGGGACCACCGGTGTCACAGTATCTAACAAGACTGAACAACAGTCAGCTAGTCAGAACCGGTTCCAGACTTTTCGGGGCCCATGGTTCATACTGCAGACTGACAGACCATCTGTTCAGGGGGTTATTTTCATAGGTCTGCTGCTCTGTGTTCAGTGACCCATCACACCTGTAACCCTGAGGTAAACCTGACATTCCTAACCTATAAGAAGCAGACAGACAGTAGGCTCGCACCATAAATAAGGCAGGTATCGCCATTTTGTCAGGCATCTCAGCAACAGACAAGGTGGCAGAGTGTTTTCAGTTCCTATCCATGTGCTGGTTTGGGCCTGGAAACAGGTGCTTCTAGGCCCTCTTTAAAGGGGCTTCAACCCTCTCATTTTTTGCCACAACCCCCCTGAAAAATAGCTTCTCTTAAACCATTTAACAATTTGTCCCGGATTTTCTTACATCTCATACCCCTGGCTTGGCAAACTTTGGGCTCCCTCACCTCTGGGCAAATTTAATCATGGCGGGGAGTGACATCCCGTATTTCAGACCTGAGCCCCCCCTAAGGGTCAAATCCTAGAATCGCCCCTGGCTGGAGGAGCAGCAGCAGTGATCTACAGCAGAACATCCTGGAGGGTCAGTAATCTAATAGAACCAGCGAGAGTTGTGCCACCCGGCCAATTCCTCCCGATCTGGTCTTCAGACTGACGTGCTTCCCAGGCTCGGTCCACCGCTCTGAACACCTGAGTGCTCAGCCTTAGTAAGACAACCTTTTGAAGGAGGGGGGACAAAAAAATGTGAATTACCAAATGTGACCTCCCATGACATGTTTCCCTATTAGGTTATAGGTACGGCGGCCATATCTCGTCAGGTTAACGGGTGCTATCTGTGCACATAGTGACTGATCCACTGGCAGTGGTGCAGGCTGAACCATGACCAGAATCTCAGCCTAATCTACTCCCCGCCCCCCACACACACATACCTGCAGGTCCTGCTGGTTTTCCCAGAACAAAACGGGGCCCTGTGTTTCCCCTCCTCAACACAGCCCCCAATGGGGCTATCAAAAAACTCAGGGTGCCCCCCCCCCATCTCATCCAGGTACCACGTGACTCCGCATCCTCAGCACACAGACGTGCCCGTCTCCTGTTCTGGTGGTGGGGGGGTGGTGTTTCAAAGAACAGATGTGAAGGAAGGTCTGGCACCCGACCTCTTGGCAGCCAGGCAAGTATGAAAACCAGATGCTAGCTTGTGGCTCCAGAGGGCCTTAACTTCGCTTGTAAATAAAGACAGAAATCACACAGGACCTTCACTAGACCCTGGTCACACCTGGCTCTTTATTACGCCACCTGTTAATAAACACTCGAACACCCCCAAGAACTCCATGTCTCACAGCGACCACCAGCCAAAGAAACAATGGTAATAACCTCAAACCAGCCAATGAAACAATGGTAATAACGTCAAATCAGCCAATGAAACAATGGCAATAACCTCAAACCAGCCAATGAAACAATGGCAATAACCTCAAGTCAGATGTGCAGCCTATTTTGAGTCTAAATACCTCTTCCAGAGCTTGGGTTTGATGGACAGATTTCTCATCGGCACTAGAAGACCACTTCTATCTGACTGACCTAATCAAATTTAAGATGCCAGAGCAAATTACCAGAAAGTTGTCAAAGATTCTTAAACTGGACAGAGGAGCCCAGTGGATACAGAGGGAATAATTTATTCTCAGGAGGCTGTAAGAGAAACTGGTACCTCGACAGGTCCACCAGTGTCCTTACATGAAAGGACCACACAGTAAGTGATTGTCTTTGTTTCAACACCCCTGTCACCTGCTCATAATCAAAGCAACAAGAGTCTGGTTCTCTCGACCCTGCTGTATAAATGTTTACTCAGTATTGAGCCAGGTCCCTCCAGGCTCCCCCCCTTTCTGTAAGAGGGACCACCAGATTTCCTCAGACTCCTCCCTTCTCCCCTGGATGTAAGGGGGTTGGCATACTAATAGGCATGAACACATGTCTGACACAGCCGTACCAGGCGAACGGAGAGCCGTCTGCTTACCATCACTTTGAGAAAAGCTGGAATTCCATCGACGTTACTTACGAGGGGCAATGAGGCTCCTTTCGTGAACCCGGGGTGCAGCCCATGCGTAATAGGTACACGCATATCCGAACCGTACCGTGGCGCTATCTGACCATCGTACGGAATCGTCTTACTGAGCCATAACGCATTGCATCTTTTCATCTTTACGGATGATGGCATTTCAATTACTCAGGGAGATTACAGGGGTTTTCCTACCCTAAAGGAAAATGCATGAGTTAATGGTCGCCCCAATTGAAGAGTAATAATCACACTATAACCTTTGAATAAATGTACTATTCTTCTCATGGCTCGCCAGGGGAGGAATCAACGAGCCTTTGTCCTCAGCCTCTCGGAATACTTTCTGCTGGAATTACACACTCCGTTGCACACAAGGTCTCCAACGGACATTGAGGAGGGAGAAAAACCCACAGTGGATCTGGACAGTCTCCCTGCCCCGCTTCTCACCCCCCCCCCCGGCCCCAGGTGGCTGAAGGGTCAGGGACTCTCTTCCAAAAATGCCAGCGGCTCTTCCCCGCTGACAGCCGCACCCTGTCGCTAAGCGGACCTTTGATCTCTGCCTATGCGCCTGGTTGTCCCGCTCCAGTCAACCCAAAATCGATCTTTTCAGAAATGACTATTTGAGCTCTCTGGACAGACATCAAAGAAACTCTATCGGTATGCTTGCAGAGCCAGAAACCCGCCCAACTACTGTATGATCCATGGCGGTGGGGCATCAGATCAGTACACCTCAGGACACCAAATATTCCCAACAAGGTCAAACATTTGCTGCCAGTTTCCATATCAGACAGTGGCTCAGACGCCCCTGACTTCTTTATGATTATCTTTTCTTTTTTATCTTTGATTCCTTTACTTCTGTGCCGTTTCCTTCACCTGCAGCTTTTCCTGTTACTGGACCTGAGCTTTTCACTCGAGGTGTCCAAAGAACTGCCTGTGGACCAAGCCAGCATATCCTGATGTCCCAGTGCAAGAGATCCCTGATCCGCCCAGATCATGGGGTAGCAGTTATTCTGCCTATTGCGCGCTTGCACCTGGGTGGGGGCGAAGAATATTTGAAGGGGGGGCTCTAAAAAAAATGGGAAAAAAATAAATAAATAACAGTGGTAAAGTGCAGTTTTGCAGGCGACTCCTGCACCACTCCAGAGTTTTCAGTACAGCGGGCGTGTCACCGAGCCAGACACGCAGGGTTGGGTCAGACACTGTCTCAAGTGTAACAGAGTAGGGGAAGCAGCTTCTATAGCTTGAAGATATGAGCCTAGTCATTACATTTATTACAGTCTCTAATGAACCAAGTCGAAGGAATGTAGCAAGGAGGAGAATCAATGGCCTACAGCAGTGTTTCCCAATCCGGTCCTCGGGTTTCCACAGCCAGTCCATGTTTTGGCTCCCTCCCAGCAAAAATGTAGACTGCCTAGCAGGGTGCTTGGAGGGAGCAAAAACATGGACTGGCTGTGCGTCCCCAGGGACCGGATTGGGAAACACTGCCCTACAGTAATAAGAGGTTTGTAATTTTGGGAGGGGGGAAGCATTTTTCCTTTTCCTTAACATGGGACATGTTTCTCCAGGGGCCAACCTCTTTCGACAACCGGCTCCCTCGCGCTAAAACGCAGACCTGAATTCTGTGTATGCGCCTGTGCTCATAAAAATGTGAAGATACCAGTTTGACCAGAAAAAGAGAGTTATTGGCAGACCCTGTAATTTCCATTTGAAACAAATGATGGTGCCTCAACATAGAAGGAAATCTCTCGAAAACTTTTAAGGAAGGTCTTAAATTTAAAAAATGCACATCGCAGACCTTTTTTTGCTTATTTCCTGTAACTGCCAGAAGCACAGCAGGATGGAAGGATCTTTTTTGCAGCGATATTAATTCCAGGCCAAATCCAGTCAGGTTGAAGTTCTGACGAGCACTCAGGCTAAACCTCCAGTGGAAGACACTGTACTGTAGAAAAGCTTTAAATAAAGTTTACGTAAAAATAACTTGGCCAATTTCTAGACTGTTCCAGGAGAAGGCACTGCAGTTCTCGCCTACTATTAAATGCGATCGTGACTTACGTCTACTTAGAAGTAAACAAGGGTCGCCCCTTCACCCCCAGAGTTTTTTTACTCAAACCTCGCCTGACATGCTGCATGCTTGGGCGGTCGCGGCGAATAAATGGAGCCATCAGAGCCACCATTAAGGCCCGCAGACCATCAGCATGATTTAGTGCATGCTGTGAGTGACAGAGCACCCAGTGACACCCGTCTCTAATCCATCTGCCTGAAACACGAGCAAGGACTCTGCCAAGTCACAAAAAGCTGGAGTTAAAATGAATGCATTGAGCGGACAGTGAAGAACAGAAGAAACTCCCCCCCCCAACTGCAGCTCCCCTCCCACCCACTCCCAATGGGGCAGCCTCTGGATTTAGTGAGCTTTTTGGAAATTTGACCATAAATCAACAAGAAACCCAGATTGGTAATTCAAGAAATTTAGCATTTTCTCCCTTCATTATGGGTGTGCAATTGCCAAATATTCTGCCTCTGTCTGGCAGAAGTGGGAGAGTGAGAGAGTAAGAGACAGCAGGGTGTGAGAGAGGTGTGAGACTGAGAGAATGTGAGTGTGTGAAGGAGTGAGAGTCGGTAAGAGAGTGCCAGAGTGAGAGGACATGGGACTGAGAGACCATCGTCTGCCGACGCCGTCTCTCAGAAATAGCTACAGTGCTTAACAAGCTGGTGACATTTCAAAAAAGCCGTTACAGTATTTCCTGGTCGTTATGGCGAGTTGCAGGCAGCGCCGTTAGGCAGGACTGCTGCTCTGCATCCGTACTGCCTCGTAATTAGTCACCTTTTGAAACAGGAATAACAAACCCATTTACCCGGCGATTTTTAGAGATTCCAGACAGAAGCCGCCGCCCCCCCCCCCAGCGGAAGACAGAAACGGCAGAAAGCGATGTGTTTTTTCCCCCTCCCTCCATCTTGCCAACTTATTTTTCTTCTTTTTCCATGCCGGTCTTTCTTTCTCGCTTCAGCTACACCTTGGCGGCACCTTCTCCTCTCCTCAGTGGCCTTTCCCTCATTCGCTTATTATTCTCAAAGCGCCATACCATAAAATTAGCTTCAAATGGCTTTACAGAAAAACAGGCATTTTTATTGCTCCAAATACCTGCACATTGTATTACGGTTTGCTTTGTTTTTATTAAGACAAGTGCTATAGGCCAGCATTTTGCCAAGACATTCTTGACAGAGTGGTTGGGTGCAGATGGAGTATGAATGGAGTAAATGAAAAGCCCATGATAGAACATTTTGCCTTCCAGGGGCCACCCGAACATGGGGGCTGCTCCCAGTCAGTCAAGATCTTTGAAGAGGAACCAGCTGATGTTTGTGGCATTGCTCACTCAAGTCAGATATACGGCAAAGGCAAAACTCCATCCATCTTTCCCCTCCCAGGAAATAAAATAATATCACTGCCGCCTTCGTGCTTCCGTAAGGGTCGGGACGCAGCCCACGTCGGTGCTCTGAGCCACGGCACAGTTCTGCTGCTAACCCCATGTTTTCACAGTTCCGCCATGTCAACAGACAGACTCCGACTTTCCCATTAATAAAAACACCGCTGAGCTTTGCCTCATTACCGCTGCTGGTGAAATGGCGCAGGGTGAGCACGTAACGCACACTGCACAGGGGAACGCATGTCTTTCATTCCCCTAGATGTTAATTAACAGCCGCAGATGTCTCCAGAAGTGAAGCTCATTACAAACGTAACGAGAATCTACAGAGGCTTCTGGAAGGTTCTCAAAAAAACGTATAAGAAAACAAAGTCATAATAAATGGGCTGGAAACGTGCAGTTGGCCCGTTTTTTGAGGAAAAACAGTTGCAGGCACTGCGTCATTGTCAACTTGTGTATCTGCACATGAAACGGGGTCATCACGTACTAAACACGCTTACAGAGCCTCTGGTTTTACAGGGGCAGTTCAGGTGAAATGTTTAAATGGGAAAAAAATCCCCCTGAATCAGCAACCTTTCACTCATCTGATTACACAACCACACAAAGACAGGGTGCAGTACAAACATTTGTCATACATCTTCATTCATAATTCATCATTCATCACTTTACTTCTACATGCTCTTGTGTGGATTCTTGACAGCATGGAGCAAATGTTTAACAATCTCATAGTAGGTTCTTTTCAGGTTCCTCATCCATCTTTTAAGTTCCACTGGCTAGCTTTTACTCTTTAGCCACGCTAATTAGCTAAATTTGTCCAAAGTGGAGCAACTCAAAATTGAAAAGGCCACGTGCAATTAATGACAGTGCTGTGACACTGAAGATAGAAAGTTAGGAGGTATAATGGGCACATAAACACTTGTCTGCCTTGACACTCACCATAGCTGCTAAGAAAGGTATAAATTGAGTAATATTTATTTTAGAAGGAAATTTGGAGAGAGTTTTCCTGCATTAAGCCATGTTTCAATGGTAACAGCACCTGTACTTTTAGTTAGCTAAAAGGGGTCAGATCTCAAGAACAACTGAAACATTAACATTTAAACATAACGTGTGAATATTTGCAGTTGATCTCTGACAAGTTCATATTCACCCATAGATCTTGGAACCTCAGCTCTGGTGTTCATTGGGTAAAGTACATTACTAATGCCATTTGCTCAAAGGAGGAGGAAAGACAAAAAAGGGAAAAATAGGGAGGAGTCAAAGGTGAGTCAAAGCATAGAGCCCAAAAGCCAAATGGATTGCGGAGCAGAGAGTACAGAGATACTTACGTTTTATACACCGATTTGTCCCTGGAGCCACAGCCCAGCCTGAGCAACAGTGTCCTCCACATACATTGGCTCTAAAGAGAAAGAGGAGGATCTATTAAACGAGTACAGCGACTCCTGCACATGCATATCTGAGGATCAACAGCGGCAAATGAGGTCAGCCATTTGTGTCCAATGATTCTAAAGCCTTGGAGCCCAGTGAGGGTATACCTTACAGAAACTTTCATAATTCTGTTTGACCACATTACAGTTTTCCACTGAGGATGTAACCTTATCTGTGACAGCAAGACTGACACACGGAGGCCATTGTGAAGCTGACGTAGTACTCAGGGATCTCTCAGGGACGAAGGGAGGAGTATGGACCACAAAAGCAGCCCAGATCTAAAGCCAAACAAAGTCGAAGGATGACAAATCCTGGGCTATAATAACCGAATTCCTTTCATAGCTTGGTGCACTGAAACCCTCCGATGCTGGCCATATCGAGAGGATGTGCTTAGCAAGAAAAGGGAGCCGAATATGCCCTTGGAGCGCTCAGTAGACATTGAGCTGCTTCCTGTCACTGGTTTCTGGGTTACATCTCCCATGGGTTGCCTCAAAGGTGGCTGTGAACTGCAGGAGTCGGTGATCCTGCCAAACTAAAAAGTAACCAGCTCCACTGTGACAGGTTTTAGTGACTAACCCGCCTCCCCAACCTATCAGTCTACATCTGTCTTGCAAGGACCATTGAAAGCTTCATGCCTTCTCTGAAAAAATTGAATATATGCCAGGTCACTTAAACAGACCCCTGCTGGATCTTTATGGCCTGCGTTAATGGCTTCTGAATACAAAAAAAACATGTTAAAAACAATCAGCGTGCTTCTTTTGAACTTCACAGCCACCTCGCAAAATAAACTCAGCAAACAGAACAGGCCATTCTGTGGTGGGTCACAACAAAACGGGCCACCGATTTAAGTGATCAAGGGAAAACCAAAACGATATCCATAGCAGATGGACAGTGCAGAAACATGTTAAAAGGGATTAAAAAAAATTATTCAAAAAAACATTTTGGCTACATGTTCACACTCTACTAACGTTACCGTGTCAATGGCTATTAAACGGCCTCTTTCAAACTACCGGCCAACATATACGGTAATAATCATAAGGAAAATGGGGCAGAACATTCCCGCGTCAGCCGCGTCCACCGCACTTACGGGAAGCATAACACTGGCATCCAGCGAACCCTGTCATCCAAACATATATAGTTTCACTGTGCAGTTCTGTGACATAATCTTGCAAAATGGCTTTCATTTACGAGGCCGACAGAAGCTTGAACGGATATCTCCAAGCTAACCGCTAGCTAAACTAACCGATTAATGACGATTAAACTACGGCAAGGTCAGGGTTAAGCGGGGAAGGGCTTAACCGTCCGTGACACAAGAAATATCGAGTCTCAGCAGCAAGGAAATGAGCCACATTTTCAAAGACTTGCAGGCCACTTATTACAATCAAGGTAAGGAACGGCCCCTGCTACCTTCCAAATTAAAAGTTGCAGTCCAGCGAGACTAATTGTCTCTGTTTACGTAGTTTACTTCCAAGATCTCTCCGGTTGACAGGAAAGCAATTAAAGTCACTCTGTAAAACAGATGTTTCTGTGCGAAAAAAAAGATGCCTTTCCACTTCCATTTACAAGTTTCAACAACCCCCCCAAACCTTTTTTGTTTTATTTGTCTCAAATTGGCGTTTGCCAATGAACAACAATAAGCTTCCATTAGGTAAGGGGCCTCAACAGTTCACAGATGGCCCAGACTGACCATCTTCTGAGATCAGCATCTATCGTCCAGCAGGAAACACCACAGTCGTGTCACGTGGCGGGTGCGGAAATCGAACAGCCATTGAACCGTTTGCCAGCTTTACCAGTTAAATGGGAGTAAACAGAAATAAACGGGCAAAGCAGGGCAGCCACAGGAAGGCAACCCAGCGGCAGCCAAAACACCACACCAAGGTCCAGATTTAACAGGAAAGGCAAAGAGTAACATGAGCAACACGGCACACTGCCAGGTCCCCATGGCGGGCCACACCCACCAACCATTCCTGCTGATTCGGCAACTGCACCTCTGCTGCAGCCAATCAGAGTACAGCAGTAGGTCAGCATGTGGCAGGCTTTGCAGTCCCTGGAGAGACTTACAGGAGTATGAGGAACGGGCTGGAGAAAAAGTGCCACTGGAACTGAAGGTCATCCCCCCCCCCCCAGCAGATGTTTCATATAAAGGTAATGAGTCAGAGAGAGACTAAACACTAGACTTACAAAAATGTCACAGCATCTTACTAAGCTCTTTGCGAAACACAATTCCCGTAAGCTTCTGGTACCCACAGTTACGGGAGCGGCAACGCATTTGGGATTTCCCGGCGCTCAATTTAATGCCTGGGCACGGGACCAGCACACCTCCACAAACCCACCAACCCACTCACAGAGGAGTCTGGGACCGGCGCGCACACGTCCGCGCCCCCGGCCCGCACTGAGGGCCATGCATAATGTCGCACGCGGCCGTCAAGGGGGGGGGTGGGGCAAACCCATGGCAGGAGCTGAGAAGCGGTGCGGTAATGCGACTCACTATAGGTTTTTGAAAACACAGCAAACAGCGAAACCTGCGATCGCTTTTGATGCGTTTGATGCCCCCTCCCCCCATTCAACTCTGAGTAGGTGCAGCACGTTAACGAACTTCCCTGAACGCTGAGCTGAAACAGCAGTAAAACATCCTCAGATTCCGGTGGGTGGGGAGAAGAACTGTCTTCATAACCCAACGCAGATCGGACAAAGTCTCCCAATTACCATGCAGTGGGTGCGCATCGTCAGTCCGCAAGCGAGCGGGCAATCCAGCCGCAGACCCCTAGCCGCTCCCCCTGCAAACCGCAAGCGGATGGAGGAGATGGGACTGTTGGGACAGGGCGGAGGGGTCGAGGGGGGAGACAGGAGTGTGGCACAGGCAAATGTTCAATTTGACAAAGGGCCAGGCGGTTGCAATCCCAAATCGTGCTTTTAGAGCTGTTTAGCAAAAGTTTGGGACACCGCTGCAGCCTTGCGTATAACCAGCCAAGGCACTCTGCTACGCACTGAGCCAAATATCCGTGCCTCTCTCCCGCTAAAAAGGATTCCAGATTTCATAAGGAAATTCACTGATGCTTCCCAGCACTGCGCAGAAATTCCCCATTAACAGCTTTTCCAAAGAAACGATGAAACACATCAGGCTATAAAAACAGATCTGATTCATCATAACGGCATGAATTACTATACAAACGCCCACCACTTTTTACGTTTTACGTTCAGAACCGAAAAAAACTGATTTCCTAATTAGAAACACACACGGGATTAGTAACATTCAGTACACACAATTTATGTGTCTTATAACACGACAGGGTGGAAAAAGTGATCTTAATGCATTATTACATTTTATTAATGGAAGAAAATTGGGGTCATAAACACCTTTAGTACCGTAATTGGGTATGACAGGAAGTATCGGAAACCTGTATGTCATTTGCAAGAAGAACACTGTTTAGTCTTGCAGTTTATCCAAACAGCAATGCAGAAACCCTTGCCAAAAACACTAATCTGAATTTATCAGAGCTTCTACTGTTTCCAAAGTGGACCAAAGTGTCCGAAGACATCTAACCGAGACTATTCTTGGTACCAATGCAAGTTAAATGTATGTTTATTTTTGTATTCGAAATACAACAAGTACAACATTTATATGTGCATTAATCTAAGAATGGCGATAGTGTATAACACCGGGGAAACGACCATCAGGATCTGATCAGGATCAATAGACACCGGTGGCGAAGAACGTCAATTAATTTGCTAGATGAACGTTATAGATGACAAGTGTAAGTATAACAATCAATCGTGTAAAGAGTGGCAGCCTTGCTTTGCAGAAACAACCACAACACGCAGATGCCTCAAATTGCAACTCACGCTGACCAAGTTACCACTACATAAACTGGAATTATACCCAGAAAATGATAGAAAACTAAAGCATGCACCGTGAACCGTGCCAAGAGGCAGCGCCGCGCTGTGAATGCGCCTCACTGAACATGCAGCATGCTTGGTGTCACGATCATTACTGAAGAGTAGATGGTGGTGCTTATCTGTGGCAGTCATTTGATGTGGCATCTTACCCAGTAAGGCGTCTGGGAGGGGGAGCGCCGTTCCCGACTTCCGCGGGGCTCTGCCTGGCAGCGATCCGCGACCCCTGCCGAGATGAGACACTCGCTGCCCGTGGTTTCGGGACGCCGCGGGGTACGGAGGCGTCAGTCTCTCGGCTTGTCGCGTCGCTGTCACCCATAACGGCGGGTCTGTGTCCCTGTCGCACCCCTGCGCTCTTTTGGGGGCTCCCCGGTCCCGATCGCAGGTCACCGCCCTGCGTCCTGTGTGGGCTTTCAGCTGGTGACCAGGAGCCCTCTTTGGTTTGCCCTCTGCCGTGATCGTGGAGTCCAGGTCGGTCTCGCAGAACCCGCACTCCCGTGTTCTCTTGCCGGTCACCTGTCACACTTTGACTGTCACACATCTGTAATTGCAAAAATGCTGAAGCAATCAAGGCTAAAACCCACAGTTGGTTCATTTTTCCCAACTCAGTCAAAACAGCCCGCAAAATAGTTCGTCCCGTGTTACTAAATCAATTTATTTCACAAGATCCACTTCTAACTAAAGTCATCCACATTCACTTTCACTCTGGCATGTTAGCTAAGTCGGGAGAGGAAAAAGAAAGCTGTCAATAGCAATTTCTATGCACGCAATAACGCAGATTTCTTTGATTCCTGGTTTTCATAATGCACAGGTAAGAATCTTCTGCAATGCGCTTGCCGGAAGGCTTTATCGTGAGCGCGTGCGAATTGCAATAAAATGTTATCAAGAAATAAAAAATGTCTGTCGTCTGTATAGAGTCTGCAAAGTCTTTCACTGATAGAGCTTAGTTATCATCCATCGGTTGCATTGTACGCTCTTTCCTTCAGTTTTTTTTTAATTTTTAAATAAGTGCATTCGATCCCAAGACTTGAAGCGCAACTACGACTCGAAGCGAAAGTTCCCCAGTTTGAATCGTGCTCCCGCAGAACTGACTACCTCCTTCGATCTGAAGTCACCGGGACATTTTTGGGGCTTTGCATGGGTTTCATTTTTGGAAACTCCCACCCGTCCTTAAAAGACGCTCAGCCCCCCTGAAGCCCAAGCCGCTGTCCCACACGCTTAGAATGAACAGCACGGTTTTAAACGATGCTGTGGCATCCTATTTGTCGTTGAGGAAAATAATACATCCCCATATTGTTATATAAACGTCAGATATAATATAATGCTTAACATACAAACCAATAAAAGCTGCAGGCTATGTGGGGAATTACAGTTATACTAAATTACTATTTCCGATATGACAATAACATAAAATAAAACACTTAGTGAGCTGGTATCGCTCTGTAATTTAAACGTCAACATACATAAGAGTTTCCAAATTAGAGAAATGAAATAACTATTTAAGCCCCGCGCGTCACTGTTATAGGAGATTTTTACTGTCGCCCAAAGGCAAAAGGAAAGTTGGGCCAAGAAAAGCAAAGCAGCGATGAAAACAAATTATCGCTCTTACAGAATAAGCGCGACATTTTCAAAGAATTTCTAAAGTTATTTAGCGCATATTTTGCATTGTCGCTACAGACAACGCCCGCCGGCGCTCCGAGGACACTAATACGCATGCTTAAAATGAAGCATCCAGGCAAGATGGGTTCATTCATAACTGGCAAATTAATGGGCACTTCCTAAAAGGAAGAAAAAAAATGAAAAGCATTGGTAAAAAGACATCTGGGGCATAGTGGCGCTGTTTTATAAACGTTTGACCTAATTCCCCCTCACACCCCCCCCCCGAAATCCAATGCACATGGTCGCCATATAAGTTGTAGGAATTTGTGACGGCCCCGGCGATGTTTTGAACCATAAACTGGCACTGGAACAAAGAATTGCAAAAGCTCCGCGCTAATTTCTGTTTTACGTTTGCATTTGCTGTGCGCACTAGATACAAACGAAGAGGCAGATGCGCAATGCTGCTTTTTTAAACCAAGCCCAAAATAACCGCTGAACACGATCAACAACCCGTCACCCCCCTCCATACACACACACACACACACATACACACAAACAAACGCACACACATAGACATCCAAGAGTTTTTAAATATCTGAATCAACTGCAGCATCAACAAACAGCAGTTCCAGTGGCTATGCAAAGGATCTATCCCTGCTTCCTGTTCCACAATCCGGGATACCTCTGTAAAATGACACACCCTTCTTTTGACATTAAAATTCATTGCACAGAAATTCAACTCTTTACTCTGTCATCTTTGGGTATCTACACACAGAGACTCCTTCAATCATGACTGAACATCAGTCACAAATTGGGGGGGGGTGTTTGAACAGGGCTCATAATGATGATTGCCTACAAGCAGGTGTAAATGATTGACAGTCTCTAGTACCAAAGGGAAAAAAAATAAACCTGCAAAGAGGGACGTCTTACCCCACACATACACCAGTCTCACAATTTGGCAACAATCATGTTATTTTGGCTTAACAGTAACAAACAAATCTGAGCCATATTTCTATAATGCTACGATATCTCTCCTTCCCTTGAAGATCTCAATCTTCAGAAAGTTCAAGCTGATTTTTGATACATAAACTGTACATACACTTACAAAACCACATTTCAGTACATTTTTATATTGCCTTTTTGTGTCTGGTATCCTTGCTTCTCAGAGACATGCAAGGGTGCAAATTGCTTGTTGATTACTAAAATGGACTAATCTGTTAGAGAATGACCTTAAAATGATAAGAAAATGTGTTGTTAGTGTAAACTGCTATTTTGTCAAACATATCAGCATCCCAAGATAAGTGTACGACAAGATACACAACTGGGATTTCAGGAAGGGCAGTGAAGGATGGTCAGTGAACAGTTTTTTGGTTTTAAAATTAATCACAAAAGATTTTGTGAACTTCTCAAGTCTAGTCCATGTGCATGGCTCTGTTATACATGGGAAAAGGTCTTACGAAGCATGCCCTGTCTGTTCATACTCAATTGACACAAATTAGTTAAAGGGATGAGTGAGGAATAGCCTACTGGAATTTCCCATTTGGTTTTATCAT
Source organism: Mormyrus iriodes (assembly GCA_011763525.2). NCBI lineage: Eukaryota > Metazoa > Chordata > Actinopteri > Osteoglossiformes > Mormyridae > Mormyrus > Mormyrus iriodes. The sequence continues at coordinate 1,330,179 of JAAGVU020000025.1, forward strand.
AGGTTGTTAACTCCAAGACAGGAGTATTTCCATTCTCTTCCTCTGTGTAGAAAGTCGACATTTCACATTGTTTAATCACCCTGCATCGACATGGCAGTGCAGCTCAGCAGTGACCAATGAAGGGGCCAACTTTTCAATCACATGATCCCCCATTCTGCAATGCCGGAGAATGACGCGTGGGGGGCGGGATTTCCTATGGGAATTAAAAAGTCTATCAAGCCAAAGACAGAGGACAGTGTGCTTTTCCCAGTCCAGACAGCCTTGGCCTCCCTAATCTGATCTGGCCCAGTTGGACGATGTTGTAACAGCTCAGTGGAGGAGTGGCCTCCCACTGCTTCTTCCACCTTCTTCCATTTGCAGCCCAAACTGGTCTGGTGCTCCACTATATTAATTAGAGGTCCTCCTCTGACCCCACATGAACACAGAAGCAGCAGTTTTTATGATTCTGCTCTGGCTTTGTCTGTGCTCTTTCCATCTCCCCGGAGCACTGACCCTCTCCCTTGGAGGTCGCCGTGTTCTCAGCTGGCCCACGCACACACTGCGAGTCTGACTCCTGTCCTGTCTAAGGCCAGATGCTCCACATGAACCAGGCCGAGAAAATCCCATACGACACTCACACTTGCTTAACGTGGCCCAATATGACTGAGTCTGCAGCATCTGGAGCGATTCAGGGACAAATACCGGGAGGACACTTCTGGATGTGGCTGAGGTTTCTTAACACAAAGGTTCCTCAGAAAATCGAGCCTGCCCGTTGAAGCCGCAATCCCTACCAGGGCATTTTTGGAAAAAAGACGACGGCCAAACAGTTTAGCCGCTAAGTAAAAGTAAATGACAGTCGTGAGAATTCATCCCTGTGATGTCATAAAATGAGCTATCTCCAGCCTATGGCGTGACTCAAAAGCACAAAGATCACGACACCACCACTCAACCGAACAGTTTTTCACAGTTTTTTTTTTACATGAGGATCATTATGGGATGTCGGCACTGTGCCTCCACAAAGGTCTGTTTGTTTTATATGTCGCTGTATTGTCAGAGTCCCATGGTCCCCTCCCAGTCCTCGGCCAATGGAGCGCCAGCCCCTTTTCTCCTTCCCCGTGGAGTCGTGTCACATAGATTCTGAGCAGATTGTTAATGAGTCATCACTAAGTAGTTGGGGGTAAAAGAAAAAGGCACCAACTTCTCTCTGTTACCCCAAAAGACAGGAGACAATCTAAACCCCATTTTCACAACTCCTTTCTCCGAGGAATCTATTCAGCATGTCCCGAAATTCCCTTTGTGCAAGCGCTCATGCCAAAGGGAGCCGTCTTTGACCGAAACGGCCCAGGCTCCTCCCCTCAAACTATCTCAAAATCCTTCAGCAAAATGGTCTCTGTGTCATCCGTAAGCCATATTGTCTAGCCCCCATTTTGTCCGATCCGACGCCTTTTAATAAATTTCATCTGGAGGACAAAAGCAGAAGGGATTGTCCCATCAGAGTGAAAAGAAGCCTCCCAGCAGAAAGCAATTTGCAATCATTTGGTCTGAGGTACAATGACTGAATGCCTGGCCTCTCAGAGAGTGCTGCCGCAGGGTCAGAGTTCAAGTGTACCCATTAGAAACCCAAACAGTATTGTTACACTAACAATGCAGAACCCTCATTGCAACAAATGATTCTACACCCCGATTCCAGAATCTTAAGAATCCTGCTGGAAACGACTGCAGAAAGGATGTTCCTCGGTCACCAGCGGTGAAGTGCGAAGATCTTAACGTTTGCTGTTTGGATCAGTGCTTCTAAGCCTCCTCTTCTCTGGCCCTGGGGCAAATATAATGCATATATTGTGTGCAGCAGTAGAACAGCAGTCTGGACCAAAGAATAAGGCTGAAACAAATCAATCAAAGGGATACGTGATCTTTGGCCAAGTGACATTTTGTTACAGTGTGAAATAGCGCATATTCGGATTTCCCGTTCAGCTATGCAGCCCAGATTTTATGTCATTATTGTGGAACTCATAATTAAAATCAGACTCTGGGGCTCCATTGAATAAAAAAAAAAAAACATAAAAATCTGTGGAATAATATTAGAGCCGAGACCCATACAGTGCTTCACCTCAGACTGTTAAAAACTGGGCGTACATAAAACAAATATTAGTAGGGAATGAACGGAATGACGTGGCAAAGAAAAAGTTGACTTAATGACTCACCCCCAAATTGGAGGGACTTTCCCGTGTCTATGAGCAAGTGAACCAGTCTTGTGAGGGTCGTCTGCTAAACTGCCCGCAGACACACCATGTTAATCTCTACTATACATCTCGTTTGTGGGATTAGCAACTCCACATCCCTTGACTACTCCATTGATTGGTGCTGGAGCTCCCTGCCCGGAATCCCATGAGGCCTCAGTCACTCTGCTCACACTTCATGCATAATTAAGCCCTCCTGTTGGTGCCGGATGCCAATGACTAATTCCTTCTGGCAATGCCCCTCTGGGGGTTAGGGGGTGCATTCTGGGGGATGGTGGATGATGCAGGTGGTTACGCCGATCCCTGTTGGCTGTAGGCACATGGGGGCCCCAAAGGAGGCTGTTGTCGCCACCACAGCCCACATGCGAAACTCCAATTAGTTACTGGGCCTGGTGCTTCAGTGACAAATAGAAACGTATCTACACTGTTCAATGGCAGTGTTTGTGTGAAAATGTGAGAAAATATGCTCATGAAGACAATAGCTCCTTAGTTTGTAATCAAGTTTAATTTGTTTTTGAGTTTTGTTGGGGTGGGATAAGTAATGATTAGATACTGTGAACCCAGAGATTGGAAGCCCCCATAAACGTAGAAAGGTATATTCTGTACGTAACGGTGAGATTACAAAGCCAGGTCTCAGTTTCTGGACTGATGTGGAAAAATGGAACAATACTGTTGGGGGAAAAAAAATCAGTAAAATATCCAGCAACACTTCATAATTATGGAGCGCTTTGGCTCAGACAAGAATCACTGGCAAACAGTTAGAAAAATGTCATTAAGTGCTGGCATCACCTTTGTGCACTATTATTTTAGTGTTAAGATCGCTTCTTTAATGGCCTTGATGTGTTTATATTAAGGAATTAGGGAGGGAAACTTTCAAAGAGACGGGCGCAGCCCAGGAGAGTCTTGGCGTGGGCAATCGGTGGTACATCGGCACGGGCTGCACTGGAGAGTGTCGCGTGTGACGCACAGGAGCGCCACGCAGCCAGGATGCCTCTCGGAGCGGGCAGCAAGAGCTGGGGAATACGCCATCCTCAGAGTGCTACCTACAATACAGGCGTCTCCTGGCAGCCCTGCAGGAACTGGGGGCCAAGGGCAGCAAATGACGTCAAAACCTGAAGTCACCGTCTTCTAGCCTGAAACAAAGGCTGATTTCATTCAGGAAGAGTAATTCTGCCCCCTTTCTGGTCTCAGAGGTGAGGTCACAAAAGCATCCCTGCATTAAAGGAGCAGATAGACGCAGTCAAAGAGTTTCCTCAAGGAAGACGTCCTAATCTGGGGGAATGATTCCCAGAGTTTGAGTCCACATTTGGGGATCTTGGCAGAGGTGGATAGTTCAAGTCCAGAAAGTAAAAATCCAGCCCAAGATTTTGTTTCAACCAACCAGGTGAATCTAAAGAGTCACAGTCACAGAGCACTCAACTGGTTGGTTGAAACAAAATCTTGGACTGGATTTTTATTTTCTGAACCTGAACTTTTCACTTCTGGATCCAGGTGTACCTTCTACAGTCATAATGAAGGTCAACAGTGGCAGAATGAGAGCCTGCCTTTGAAGGCAGTCTTAGGAGACAGGGTACCCATAGGGACACTGCTTCTTAATGCCCCCCGGGGAGGTCTACCCACCACTTCCCTTTCTCTAGGTGATAAAACCAGGCCAGAGTCAGCCAGTATAGATTGGACTCATCTGTGCCCAGGAATTTGCTAGAACAAGCATAAACAACACCCCCCCAGGCCTGTTCTACCAAATGTAATGACTCTGCACCCTTCATGGCGTGACCAGTACAGCTGTGTCTCATTAGCATAAAGCCTTCTGATAAGGTGCTCAGCTTCTAATTACCCCCTGACCTTTCTCTCATCTTCTCCTTTTTAAAAATGCCATTTACCAGTAGGTCAGCGTACTGCTTAAGCCAGAGTCATGGGGGCCCCTTCACATATAATCCCTTACGGCGTAAATTTAACGCACAAGAATTATGTTGCCTGTTAAAACAGGGCTCCAGAAGGCTGTTATCGGCAGGCGGGTGACAAAGCTTGTTTCCTCAGGCACCTTAAACGTGTCTCCTGTTTCCATACGCGGGTACACGGCATACAGAAAGCACAGGGCCTTGATTTACTTATCCGCCTCTCTTGTTTGCGGAAGGGCGTCCTTGTCATCGCTGCCAATTTGATTTAGAAGTGTCCCAATGCGGACGTCGCTCGTCATGACTTCACTGTCCTCCTATGACAGACGCCGTGGGAGCCCATCCAAAGGGCGGGTGCCCCTGTGGGCCGGCTCGGTAGTGGTAAGTTCCAAGGAAGCATGTACATTTTCCAGAAATTAGTGGCTTTCCCCTTCATTAGTCTGATTTACACTTGGACTCACTGAAAACGACCTGCAGTATAAATCAACAAAGAGTTAAACACCCGTAACAGCTAACGTTTGGGCTGCTGGTAAACGTCAAAATATTTATTTCATTTAAAGTAAAAAAAGAAAAGAAATAGCTATTTCTGTATGATTTTCAGGTTTCGGGTCCTTCCTTAGAGCTGTCCAGTCGCCAGCTGGATACACGCAAAGCAGAGGTACCGATTCTGCCCGCAGAGTGACCAAGGCTCCAGCAGATTGCTGGAATAGTCCATATGGATATCAAAAGGGGGGTGATCCAACAACCTGGATTATCCCATTGGTTTTTTTTTATGTATTGTCCCAGTGAAGGAAAAGGTCATTTTCCGCCCACAAGGTAGAGGCTTAAAATAAGGTCACCCCATAGTCACACCACTACATCCTACCACTCCGCTTCAAAGGGTCCGAGGGCCTGAGAGAGGATGTGCTTAATGCAGGGGATGGGGAGCCGGATGGTGGGAGAGCCAGGCCGGAGGTTTCCATCACTCTTTCCAAGTGTTTGGCGTGTTGCAGAGGAGTCCATACCCCTCCACACCAACTCTGTTACAGGTTAAGTGAAGACAGACATGTTATATTTCACAAAAATGGGCCCCTGGACTGGAAACGAGACCCGGGCCAGCTACAATGGAGAGAAAGCAAGCGGTCAACACCTTCGGGCATCTGCTGTGGTTGTCGTTGTAAGTAAACGGTTGCCTTGCCCCTCATTTGTTCAACCTACAGTAATCGCGCTGGACCTGTACACTCCAGCTCTGTGATTGGACCACTCTCACGGGAATTTCAGACAGGCATTTTCTAAACACCCCTTTGCCATGGCTGCCAGACGGGTGTTTACTGCTCAGCTGTCTCTATGGCAACAGCTGAGGGAAAGAGATCAGCAACCAGGCGGTTAAATGCTACATATGCCATTGCTCTGGTCCTCCTCTGGACACTCACAGTCAGCTGTGTGAGGGACCCAGAGTGCGCGCACACACACACACACACATATAGCTGGGGTTGGATTCAAACTCAGTCCTTGGGGACCCCCAGACGGTCCATATTTTTGCTCCCTCCCAGCTCCCTGCACACCAGAACTGTGTAGAGGTGGTAGAGGTGTGCTGGGAGCTGGGAGGGAGCTAAACTGTGGACCGTCTGGGGGTCCCGAGGACTGGGTTGGGAAACACTGCTGTGGATCACACATACATAATAGAAAAGCGACATAAGTCAGAGAAGGCAACACATGTGTTTGTGCCTGAGTGGGGGGGGACAGTTATGCAGCTACTTTTTATGATAGTCATAACGCCCCCTCCCCTGGCAGTGTCTGCCACACCCAGGTATGCAGACAGAGTCTGAACAGCGGTCAAAAGAAGCACAATTTCTACAACAGCACAGAAGCCTCCCATTCATAGCGCAGCTTTGAGGGAAATAATGGCAGGGGCGTTAAACTAGACGCCCGCGCTGCTGTGGCCGGAAACGTGCATGTGCAAATCACAGCCCACTGCGCAGCTATGCGGCCACAGTCGGGGCTCGTCTGATGGGCGTCGCCATCCTCAGAAGGCGAAACACGCGCTCAGTAATCCAGCAGCGTCTGGGGAGGGGACGCAACAGCCCGCCGTCGTCATGAAAGGGGGGCACAGCAGATACGAGACTATTAAAAACATTTAAAGGAACAGCATGGGGGGGGTAAACAACCGCAGCCGGCTGCAGCTACCAGAACTCTGTAAGCCTGAAAGAGGAGCATTTAAACAGAGCTACGTATATGAGCTGGACACGCTTTCAGCTTTCAAATGAGAAGCACATTAGAGGCCTAGCTGGGAAGGTTAGGGAGGAAAGGATGGGGAGATTGGACAGGACCAACTCCCCCACCCCCCCCAGATTATGGAAATCTTATTAGCATAAATTACTGGGTGTATTAAAGTCCAGCTCCTGACCAGGGGCTTAGTGCCACCTCGAAAACAGCCGCTCACATTGAAGTGCCTGGCGCCAGCCACCAATGCCAGTGACTGGCGCTCAGGCCCCGTAGGCATGATGGGCAGCTGTTCCCGATCCCAAACGGGGCCTCGTTAGAGCCGAGGCCCTTCCCATTACACAGTGACCAGCAGGGCCAACCTCACCTGCCCTTACGGAAGGCTGCCAAATTCCCTTCACATTAAATGGATGGCAAGGATGGCTGTTTTAAATGTAATTACTGCAATTAACCGTGGGGATGGTGGGGAGATGAATGTTTTTACTGTTGCGGGGAGGAAAATGCAACAGAGAAGCTTTGTGAGGGATCCTTTTTTTGATTAGGCCCTGGCAAATGCTGAAAAGGAACATCAGCTACACCTCAAACGCCAGAGACAAAGATACCTGTGGAGAAAAGGTCACCTTGCAAAGGTCATGCAGTTACCTCCACTGGATGCTGATTGGCTGTGAGGCACAAGGAAGTCATGCTGACTGGCTGAACTGTAAAAGGATACTTTGTAGACCTTTCCCACTGTCAGACCAATGCATTTGGTCCTCCAGGTAACCCACGGCATTTGCGACTGTGTAATATGCTAAAAATTAGGCATAAGACAGCAAAAAGGAACTGAAAAATGAAACCATTTAATAATTAAATGCATTAGTCACAAATATGCTGAGAAGAATAATCATCCCATTGCACACATAACAGAACCTCCCACTGAAGAAATAAAATGATTTATTAGCGCCAAAAAATAAAGTAATAACCACGTGAGTCCATATGAAAATATTTTGGCCTGTCGCACCATGTCTGAAAGCGTAACGGGATGTTATAAATGCAAACTGGCGGAAATCGCTAACAGTGCAGCCCGGCTGACTGTTATGAATACAGTGGCCAGGGTTAGTCGAGTCATTTATCAGTCATCTTTACTCATTATCAGACTAAATATCTTCACGCTCCGTTTTCACTCTCGTTATGCAGTCATATTGGCTCTGTAATGAGTCAAACATTCCTGTACAACGGTAGGAAAAAAAAATAATCCCAGAGAACATTCCGGAAAGAACTAACGGAAGATTCCGGATAACTGATCGGTAAATTAAGTGATGTAGTGTCAGCATGATTGCACAATTAAACATCAACGCTTTGCTGATGTAGCTCTAAATGAGCTACCAGACATCTGAGGCTGCTTTGCTATGTATCTGTTTTGACTTTAACTTTTGAACATGAGTGTTGTTTTCGCCATGTGTTCATAGCTTTAGTTGAGGTGTATCCAGGCGCAGGATCACAAGGCTGCTGAACCATCTCTAATTAGTTCAGAACGTTCCAGAAGATTTTTACAGTTTGAACCCTTTGATGAAGTTTGACCCCAGTAGATTCCCTTTAGGGGGGATATGCTGGGAGTTCTCAAAGCATTAAACGTGTCCATTGCCTGTAAGCCCCCCAGCAGTAAGGGCACTAGCACTGCTTCCTGCTGACTGGCAGGCAGCAGACCTAATTCCCCAGATGTGGAGTATGGGGGGGTGAGGAAGGTGTAAAACAACAGAGGATGACAAGACGAACACGAGCCTGGGGGGGGGGGGGCTCCAGCAAGAGCTTGCTTGCTGCTGCATTCCAGCTGCTAGATTTGTGATCGACGCGAAGGGAGAGGCTCACACGGGACTCCAGGGCCTTCCTGTGAAGGATGGGATGGAGAGGATCGAGGGGACAATGACACACCAATTATGGTTAGAGTAATGTTATCCCCAGTGATCATTGCAGCAGATGGCATGGGCACGCATCACACAGCGCGTGGCGGGGGTCGGGGGTAGAGGTGAGAGCACAGGGCTGCTTGGGGCGGGGGGGACTGGGTATCCGAGAAAGTTTGTGTTGGTGAAGTTTCAGTCACACACACTCTATCTATCTATCTATCTATCTATGATTGATAGATAGATAGATAGATAGATAGATAGATAGATAGATGGTAGGTAGGTAGGTAGGTAGACAGACAGAGAAACAGGGGGAGGTGGTGTGTGGCTCAGTGGGCTAAGCCTTTATAACTGTGATCAGAAGGTCACCGGTTAAAGGCCAGCCTTGGCACATGTGCGGGTCCTTAAGCAAGGCCTTTAACCCCAAGCTCCCTGGGTGCTGCTATGGGGGGCTGCCATTTGCAGCTAGCTTGCTCTCACCTGCCCATCATCCCTGTGGGGCCTGAGCATCAGTCCCTGGTGAGAGCAAGTTGGGGGAGGCATGAAGAGAATTTCCCCACAGGGACCAGTGAAGTATCTATTATTATCTATCCACCAGAAGACACATGAAGTCCTATGTTCTACAGCTTTTCTGCAGGGATCTTTGACTCCTTGCACAACGTCTAAAACGCTCTGCATAGCTATTCCTGTGGCTCCCCCAAGAGACGAGACTACTCTAAAGCATGGTAACTCTACGCCCAAACCGGTTGCGGGTGACCACGGTGTTTGTTTACTGCGGCGAGGCCCCGTGGATTCGCAGCGACTAATCCCGGCCAGGTTCCATAGCGCCCGCTGCATGCAAACGCGCTCACTTGGCACAGGTGCCATTGCACAACGTAAGACTTTCTGTGTTCCCTGTGGAGCTTCAGACCCTTTCTCAGAAAGGCAGCTTTCCCCCTCGCTGGCCACACAGTAAATCACAGTGACAGAGGCAGTTGTGTAATGCGCTCGGCGAGCTCAAGACGCAGGCCGCAGTCTGGGGCCGCTGGAATGCCACAGATCCCGCAGGCGCGAGGGCGGGGAAACGCTTGTCATGGAAACGGCTGAATCCTTATGCTCGCCTCTTCCTGTTCGAGGGCGGGACCGAGTGTCCTCCCAGGGACGCACACATAATTTGTCGTGTAGCCATGACGACCAGGCACGAGCCAAGATTGACTACGGGGTGAATCTCAGTGTTTGACAAAGTAAAGAACTAAAAGCTGATCTGAACAGTAAACAATGCTAGCATGGGCAATGTGTTTACGAAGCAAGGAAACATGGAGCAAAGGGGCTGATGTACCAGTATCCAGGGGCGTCGAAGGGGCATGGATGCCATGACAGATTCAGGGGCCCCAAAAAATCCACTGCTCCACAAAATCAACTGAGCAACTGAAAGTGCCAGATCTCCCAAGGTGACATTTTCTCAGGGGGCCCAGGATGTTTAGCTACTCCCGGCCAGTAAGGACCCCGTCCCCCCAAAGACGGGAGCTCAGCACATGTAGATGTCAGCACATCCTCCCTGCTGAGCTCAGGTCCGAATGGGTACAAAGTCCCAGGGCTCAGGTCACATGTCTTTCAGCTCTGCGAAGGTGAGAGGCCGGGCCGCTCGATCTTGCTCGAGGAGCCCACCGCCATCACCACCCTCTCATCCCAGCAGGCATCAAGGATGGGGGGCCAGAGACGAGCAGACAGTCAGCAGGGCTGCCGACAGACAAGCTGACGTCCAGGAGCGGGTCGCAGGTCAGCTCCCGCAGGAAGGGGGCCCTCCACCACAGATGCGCATCACCATTTCCTGCAATATAAACACTCACTCAGTGCCACAGGACCGTTGATATAAAAAACATGAGAGTGGCTCATTCAGCAGGTAGCTACGGTTGCCTTTGATGACAGGTAAGTGCCCCCGCCTTTTCAGCACCGTCCTCTCGGTTTGGGGAGTGGGCTTCTGTCCTACGGCTCCACGGCCCTGAGATCAGGGTGGCCGGCCGGCCTGCCGCCCAACCGGGGCAGCTGGGATAGTAATTCTCAGGGCTTTGCACACGTTTACACCAGATGTGAGCTCCTGCCTTCGGTCTGAGGAATACCTTAAATACCTTTGTTTTTCCATTTGGTTTCAGCCTGAATCACAGATGCAATAAAAAAGGAAGAAGGGGGGAGAAGAGACAGCTTGTTCGGGGGAAGTGGGACAAGCATGAAGGTACGTGACATAATCCCAACTGATGTTCCTGGATGTCTCAGCCTGCTCCCTGGATATGCCAACACCATTTATTTTTTCCCCCAGTTTTTACATTCACTTGTGTACGGCCTCTATTGAAGCCCTCACGTGAACAAAAGCTAAACATCTCGCAGATGCAATTGGCGCACGGCTGAAAGAAGCGGTGACCTTTCCATAACTTTAAACAGGCCGTCGCTGCCAGCGTTTCCAAGAAAAACAGCATATTTCAAAACCAGCAAGAGCGACCGCGCTCAGATGTGGTTGTTGTGCTTGTCATAATTCCCAGCTCCAAATATCAACGACCTCCATACTTCCGTACCGGTGACTTAGCGAATTCCCATTCCTTGGCTCCCCAAAGTCATCTTCAATCGAGGAGAGGGGCGTTTACCTAAGAACGGTGCCCAACCCGAACACATAGAGCGCGAGCGCTGAACTCCAGCCTGCCGCTTTATGTACATAGCAGATGAAGGAACGTCAAAGAGCTGAACAGTCATTCTGTGGCCCAGGGGAGCGAAACGTCTTGAAAATCCGAAACCATGAATGAATGAGATAATATTTCTCCTCAGTCGACATTTTCCATTTAACCGCACTGGACTGGGGACTCCTGGGTCATGAACAACATTACAAATGACCAGTAAGGCCCAGAGTACTACATAATTGGAGAAATGATCATAATTTCTGCTGAGCTTGACTGAAAATTTTCATTATTCCCGGCCTAACACACACTATACCTTTGAACTAGGAGAGCGATTCTTCCCTCAATAGCCTGAACCATTAAACATCATTAGGGCTGCAGCAGGAATTTGGTCTGAAAATTGACATGGGGCGTTTTGGGCGTGTCTCACAAATAGATGAGCACAGTCATTATTTTGTAAGCTCATGCGTTTTACTGGCTTTTCCAAAGAGGCTCAGTGTTGCTTTTGTTTCAGTGCCTGTGATCCTAAATCAGTCCTGCATAGTCTGTGAAGCCATCTGACAAAGAACTTCTCCTCTGTAGCGTAAAGAGACATTTAGTACCAGGCTGCTCAGGTTAAATGGTCCAAAACAGCACAGATATCCCATGCTCCAGCTGACGCCACACAATTTCCCACAAGCACAACAACTCTGATGCATGTTAGGATGAAGGAGGCAAGATGCCTTTCCACCATTTTTACTGTCAGCCGAAAGACGGCTAGTTATTTAATGTTTTTATGCATGAATTAGAGTCCACTGAGAATTTTTTTTTGCTCTCTTGTTTTCTTCTTTCAAGGAAAAAACTTTTTTTTTTAACTATCTGTAATATTCTCAGAGTTACTCAGACGTCCACTCTACTGGACAGCATGCATGAAAGGGTTAAAAAGAAAAGATTTTCACTCACAAGCTTATGACAACTGAATCTAATTTTTTTTCCAAGTCAAAACTGGCAACAGCCTGTGACAAAAGCAGAAAACAGAACTCATGTCACACGGTATTCGTGAAAACAGTCGTCCAAACTGTTAATTCTGATGTTCCGGCTCAGCGTCACCTTGAATACCAAACGAATTTGTAAGCCTGGTGCTTTTTCCAAATCTCAATCAGCACGAGTCCGCAGAGATGTTCTGCAGCACTTTAATCAGGGGCTACGGACCGGCAGAGTCAAAGTGTCTCTAAATTAACACAGGCGGCTCAGATTAAAGCGGGGGCGGGGGCGGCGGGCCGAGGTTTTAATCAATACACCCATTGGATCGTGTTAAAAGCTACGGGCCAGGTGGCTTCCCTGGAGAAGATGGTGGACAGATGGTTGGAGGCCTTTGACAGCTTCACCACAGACGAATAATCCTGCTTCTTGGAGCAGAGTGCGAGACGGAGAAATAAAATGAAAACAATAGCAGGAAGGGGCTAATACTGAGGTACAACATGGCACAGGAGTGGCGCTGTGTGATTTCCTTCAGTTGCACACATTCCATCATTGTACCTACTGGGCCCTTACTGTGAGTTAGCATCGGACACGAGCGAGCCCATAAAATACAGTTTATGATGTTCCCCCCCCCCCACCACCTCTGTATCTCCCAGGATTCACCAGCTCACTAGTGGCTATAACAACACACTTAACTCGTTGCGTAACAAAAGAGTTCCGTTTCAATAAAACGTAGCAACGGAGCGTCGCGTTGCCAAGCGCCCTTTCAGAGACGCCATGTTTGCTTTCGTTCTGTGGTCTCAGTACAGGCAGAGCTTTCTGAGGAGCCAGGGCAGACGAAAGGGAGCTAATCGGCTGGAAAATTCCCCGTTTGTTATTCACACACCACACTTGTGCAGTTTCAAGTCCCCCCCACCCCCATTGAATTGCCCCAACCAGTTAACCCAACAAGGCTTTGTAAGCTCTCAAAATTAGATGCGCCGTGTCAGACTCTCAGCACAGCTTTGACTGTTTTTAGTGAAGGAATCCTTCGTCTAGTCACCTGTATGCAGAGAGAAAAGGCCATCAAGATCCAGCCTGGAATATCCCTCCTGCAATACCACTGCTCGCACACCTGCTCTCTCCATACCAACACACACACACTCACACCACATCGTCTCTCCCAAAATGTCTCACTTGGGTCTGACTCGAAGCAGCAGATGTACTGGGCACCACCTGGCTGATCCAGAAACCATGGGTGCCTGGGTAACATCCAATGACTGTTAATGCCCTCTGCCCCCAATCAGAGTCCACACACTCCTCGAACTAACAAGGTGACCATTATCTCATGAAATCATGCAGCACACACTTGATTTCCAAGGTATTCGCCTTTTTCTGGACACCGACTTACGTTCCTTTATGTTTCGGTAATTATCACACACACAAAATGGGTCAGGTGCATCATATAAGGAGGGGTGAATAACTTTTGGACCAGTATCAGTCTCTTCTGAACTTAAAAGTCACCTGCAGATGTCAGGTTATTCCATGTCCAAACCACGGTTGGAAATTCGGCCCCAGAAATCATTAAAAGGGTGCCTCTTGGACCCATCAGCATTCCCTGGCCTGACGTCCCCGGCCAGCAATCTTTCTAATACATAACACTGATGCTATTTCCCGGCCTGACGGCTCCTCGTTTCTCGCCGAGAATGTGAGGCCTGGTCGGTCCCTGAGAAACCCGCGAGGTTAATGATGTGAAATAGAACAGCACTTCTAAGAGGAGTCCTTAAAAGCGAGTGGAGAGAGAGACCGGCGGTGTAACAAGCTGCCCACTCACACAGCGGGATCTCTCTTACACGTCTGCCAGGACCTGCGTCAACTTGTCACAAAAAAATTAAATTAAATGATGAAAACATCATAAGCCAGTACCTCTTATCATCACAGTGCTGGAACCCACAGCTGCCTCCCCTCCACCCCCCGCCCAACTCCCTGTTTTTCGAGTAGTTGGAGGCTTAAGGATGAATAGATGAGTAATATAGACTTCAGTGATGTGCCAGGGGATGGTGACCCGGGGAGACCTGGTGAGATTCCTGACTTCACGGACCTGGCAACGGAACCATGTTTGTGTCCCCATGACTTACGATGTGGCACGCAGCCGTGGCAGGAAGGTGGGCTTAGGGCACTTAGCTACGCAGATTGTATCGCCTTTATGGATCGGAAATGCACTTTTTTTTTCTTCCTATTGGCTACACAGCGTCACCCAGGTGTCACGCATGTACAGATTCCAAATTTGCTGCCACGTGTTTCAGACGCTGCCCCCCCCCCCGCCATCTTCCGGCCCTTGCTGACAACCATACCGCTCACATTCTCAGCCGGGGTCTGGCGGGAGGAATAAGTGGCTCGATTGGCGGTACAGGCTCCTGCACAGGATCGCAGATGAAAAGCCCTGAAATACTTGCCGTCTAAAATACAGTGGGATATTTGGCAGCAAGCGAATGAGCTGCAGACGATTAACGAAGCTGCCGTGGATTAAGGAGACGCTGTGGCTGAGGTGTTTCTGCCCAGCGTTATTTGGCCCCCCTCTGCTGCATGCAGGGATTATTAAATAAAGTTTGTGCCCAAATCCAAATGGGGGGGCCTGTGTGGCCACAGATACGGCGACGGCCTCGGCAGGCTGAGGGAGCTTTGCAATGCTAATTGGTCTCTGCTGCCAGACTGAACAGTAACAACCCCCCCCAACCCCCTCCCCATTGCCCGAGAGAAGCCGGCTGGATCTCAGAACGAACTTCACGGGTGCAAATTTGGCCCTGTCACGCCGTGGGGCAAGCAGATGCTTCCGTCCACACTATCGCTAGTGAGATCCGTTCGCAGGATTATCCGCAAGCCACTTCCCATGTGGAGGCTGGACCGGGACCTGGGGCCGTCCTGTGCTCCTAAACAGGCATCTATTTCGGGCCTCGGTGACGGGCAGCGCCGGGGCGTGTAAGAAATGGCATTGCAAACGGTTATTAAAACACACCATGACCGTCCCGTGCCAATCTGCTAGTGAGACCCAATGGGGGGCTGGGGGGGGCAGGATGTCACATAGGAACGCTCACTCAGCAGTTTCCAGCAGGTGTCTGTCACCCTGCCCCCCCGTCCCTCCCCCCCCCCCCCCCCCCCCCCCCCATACGCACAGATTTATTAACATTCCGCAGATGAATCAATATTCATTTCCGTCTAAGCGTTCTTTAAGGGTAATGTATGAATCTTCTAACTGCGAGATGAGAGGTAATTGCTCCGTATGCCCTTGGTTTGTTGCGTCTGTGTGTGTGTGAGTGTGCGAGTGAGTGTGTGTCGGATTGTTAGGCCAGGGAGTGACACGCGCTATGGCAACAACAGCACCAGTGGCCGGGTCTTTAGCTCCATGCGCGGGCTGGACTGAATACCAATGAGCCAGGCGGGGGGAGTAGGCACCATTCATGGGAGATGGAGGGGGCAGGGGGGGGACTGATTGCCTTAAAGTCCCACGTATCGATTGGTGGCATAGCCATGCATTCCAAATGTTTTATTCCCCACCCTGCCCACCGATGCCTCCTCCTAACCCCAACCCCCCCCAGAATGGATGTTCCTCCTGTCCATCACACTGAGTCACGCAGATAGCCCCCACCAGTCCCGGCCAGAGGAGGAATTAAAGATTTAAATAAAACTGAGTGACCGAGCATCCAAAATACCCAACTTATTATTTCTTGGATTTAATGCATTGGCCCATTTAGTGCTCCTAGCTTGTTTGCATGTTTAGCACCATATTTTTGGCATATTTTAGCTGCAGTGTGTGTGCCTCCCACCAGTGTCTCAACAATGAGGCTTCATTTGCTGATTCCATTGAGTAATTATTTCTTTGAGGTTGTCCTTGCGCAGTGATCTGTATTCCTCAGCATTTAGCACATATACACAGTAACCTCGCCCAGCTTCTCTTTCCTGAGACCTAAGCAGTTACTTTACCTTCTTGTTTGTGCCACGCTGCTTGTAACACCTATCCACCCCACCTTTTTCAGTTCAGGAAGGAGTTTTGCAGTTCAGATCACACTTGTGCATTGTGCATGCATCACTCCATTTAACTCACAAATCTAAGTCTCACTTTCTTTTTTTACTCCTTAATTACATGAGTCTCAATGTGCAGGTGGCCTCTATAGTGTCTTTGAATGCACATGCGACACTTAAGACAGAGTGCTGAGGATCCCTGAGTACACGTTCTGTATCCTTACACAGACACACCCACCTTCCCTATTCTCACACAGGCACAGACGCACCCACCTTCCGTATTCTCACACAGGCACAGACACCTTCCCTATTCTCACACAGGCACAGACGCACCCACCTTACGTATTCTCGCACAGGCACAGACACCATCCCTATTCTCACACAGGCACAGATGCACCCACCTTCCGTATTCTCGCACAGGCACAGGCACAGACACAGACACCTTCCCTATTCTCACACAGGCACAGACACACCCACCTTCCCTATTTTAACACAGGCACAGACATCTTCCCTATTCTCACACAGGCACAGACGCACCCACCTTCCCTATTCTCACACAGGCACAGACGCACCCACCTTCCCT
>JAAGVU020000025.1:1348353-1389037 GCA_011763525.2 Mormyrus iriodes
CAAGCCTCAGATGGGGGTGGTACCAGGCACTGCTGCCATCCCCTGGAGAACCTCACGCTCCACATGTGGGGGCCAGATGATCCCCATATTCCTGTTGCCCCGTTATTGTTGTTGTTATTGTTCTTGCGGCCGCTGTTTGCAGCAAATCTCATTCACTGGTAGAAAAACTTCTATTCTTCTGGCGAGATGTTTGTTATACCACTCAAGAAGACATGCCCTGACATGACTGCCCAGGTGCACTCGGAGGAGGCCAGCACCCTCACGCTATCCCCCGCATCCACCTGCTGATCACATCTCGCTGACCACCACCCCCCCCTAACTGCAAGCCCCACCACCCACAGACTACAGCCTGTGTGGTCAGCTGCCCCACATAAGAGGACTTAAATGGGCATCTCCTAATGTCCCAAATCATCCAGGAATAAAATAGCAAAGGAGCACTGCCTTAGAGTTCCACAGGATCAATGCGCGATTAATCAAGCTCAGGTTTGTGTCAAAACCTGATCTGAAGGGATTTACCATCACTTTCAGGAAAAGCACAAATACATTTTTGTCTTTTGGGATAATCGCAAAGAGCAGGGGGCTGAAAAGAAACTCCGCAGCAAAGGCAAGAAAAAAAAAGGCAGGAATGTTGTGGAGAGGTTTGGCACGTCATTGTGTAAGCGGGAATGGGGGTGGAGACCAGCAAGGTCCTGGACATGATCAGGTCTCATCAAAAACCCATATGTTAGGTAACATAACATTCCAGGCAAACTCTCTACATATCCCAAGACCTTGCACCTCAATTGATTTTTCAAGTGAGTGGATAAGCTCTCCCCTGAATGATTTCAGATGGAGGAAAACGACCTTGAAATTCCCACCACACACACTGGGTAGTCCAGACGCGTTGTTCCCTGCTCTGTCAATGCTCTTATAATCATGGAGACCTCTACCCCTTTCGGTCGTGGCATTCACGATGCTCATGGCTCCACAGGGTCCGTGTTCTGTCCCTCAGGGGTCGTACAGGTCCTCCCACACACCATCCTTTAGCATGCCTGCCTTCCTGCCCACCAATAAAGAAAGATGAGGAGATATTTCCTTCCATCTCAGTCATCTGTGCTTTGGGACTTCACACCATTCAGGGGCCCCGTCATATTCTGCCTGGGGTGCTTGAGGGAAACTCAAAGACCATAGACATTTTCTGACTCTAACATGGGCGGAAAAGAGCATCCCAGTAGGATGGCCAGCTCCATGCATCAAGCTGGGCCACCCCAACACCACATATATAACACAGACAGCCCCTGACTGGGGAACACTTTGTCTCTTTCCAGACTTCCCATACAGGATGCTATCATCTGAGATGAAAGATGGCTCAGAACAGCACGAAGGTCTTAAATGCGGCCTCTGTCGGCTGTCCGACGTCATCTGAGAATGCTCCGTACCGCGTAATGCGTGACCCGCGTCCTGCTTTTCCAGAGGCTCTTCCCGCTGAGATTACCTTTGAGTCGATGCACCAAGTCCATCAGACTCGCTGGAGTTGCGTGAGCACAGATGCCTGTCCTATCTTGTGAGCATTTCCCTGAACATGTCCCAGAAAGAAAAGGGTCAAGGCAGATTAAAGGAACACAGATGACTCCACTGAACCAAAAGTATCACATGGGTAACACTTTGTATGAAGGCCATGTCTATAAGAATCTATTAACACATTCATAAAGCATTATAAACATGGCTTTAAATATTTATAAGAAGCCATAACACATTATAGCCATGTTTATTATGCATTATGAATGCTTTAGGAATCTCTCTTCTATAATGCACTATAGATACCATCATAATGCAGCACAAAGCTTCCTTAATGCTCATACCGACCATTATAATGCATCATTAAGGTATCTATAATGCATTATAGATGAGAGCTTCATTGGAGCTTATGAAGTATTATAACCAACACTATAATGCCTTATGACTGTCAACAGAAGATACTGTAATGTTTTATTAATTCTTATACTGACCAGTATAATGCATTATGAAGGTGTCTATAGTGCATTACAGATGAGAGCTTTAAGTTGAGTGTTGCCACAAATAGTTCCTTCTGTGCCTCTACCAGGCATTCAATTCGCAAAAAGGACACCTTTCTGCACTTGGAGAGGGAACATACCTCCGAGTGGCAGAGTGAAGTGCCAGAACGCACAATGGTTCCTGCTCATTCTCCCCCCATGTATCCGAAAGCCCCGCAGTCAGGAAGGGGTGAGTCTTCTGGCCTTACGCTTATCCCCCTTTCCTGAGGTCACAGATGAATAGCATGTTCTTGGGCCTCATTCAGCCCTGGTGCTTGGACTGTCCTGAAAGTTTGATGCATTCCAAGTCCCAAGGAACCAGAACAGCTAATCAGTAGCATCCTCTGGACACAGCTTGCCAAAGGCCATCGTCACTCCGCAGTCCAGCAAACCCGCCACCGTCCAGCCCTGGGAGCAACTGTCATCTCCCCAGCATGCCAGAGCAACTGTGTCATCCTCATGTAAAGTAGGAGTAAGCTCTGCGGTTGCTGGCATCAGTTGGCAAAACCATAGCTTTCCGGGTCGCCTTGAGAAGACAGGACAGGTTCTTTGTCAAGGCTATTATATAGATGCAGGGCAGTAATGGTTAAGCATGAGATACCAGATACTGCAGAGGTTCCCACCCCAGGGGTGTCATTCAATCAGGGACTAATTAACACCTACATTCTGATCTAACAAACATCTCAATTGAAGCCACATCAATGATATCACTTCTGCTGTCCAATCTGCAATCTAATGAAGCTTACAGAATCTTTGACAGTATGCGATGACAATGATCTAATCCCCCCCAGAGCAAAAGAAGTAGTTCCTTTATTTCTCCTCCACTGGGGTCTTCACCCCAGTAGGTTACTCTTGCTGGAAGGTTGGGGTGGGGTTGCACTTGCAGAGAGTGTGACACATACAAGCAGACCAGACACCAAGCATGGGTCATGGCACCCTTGCACAAGAACGCTGCAGGTCTGAACATGGGACAGGGTATCCATGAGCTGGAGACTGGCAGGCCAATGAAGAGAAATGCAAAGACACCCCCCAGAAGGACTGCCCTCAGCTCTTGCAGTGAGAAGAGGGAAGGTGACCCACCACTGGCTTTCCACCAAACCACCTTGGTCAGACGTGATATTCCACTTTCAACCACAGGGGGCACTATCTACCCATCTCAGTTACACCCAGTCATCTCTTCTCCCAGCAGGAAGCAGTGAGGATAGAGATTCTTGAGGTTCTGGTTTTACCACACACTATTAGACCCATGCAGAACTTTCATTACTTCCAGACTACATAAAGACATCTACCCAGCCTCGCCCTGCTTAATGTCATTTCATCTCTCATCCTATATTGGCTTACACTGCCATCATCATATCTTCTACAGCTCACACCCTCAATTAGGAAAAAATGCTGGGCTCATTGCTTGACGCTTGTCAATCTCTGATACAGCTGTGCATTGCGGGAAACTGTCAAGAAATTACAACCGCCTGTACCCGTGATAGAATGGCGCGCCCGGGCCTAAAGCAATGTGAAAATGGTTCACCGGCCAAGGACACACAAATACTCTAGTCTGAACAGCTGGCCCTTGACCAGTAAGCCACACGTGAAACTCTGGTGGATTTTAGGTCTGCTTTTAGCAACAGAAGGGATGGGATTACAGTGTTATGAAGCATTTTTTCATGAGGAAGATGAATGCCTTCTTTCTGTCCGGGTCAGCGACTGAAGTGATAGTCAGGCTCACATATATCACACAGATACTCTACACTCATACTCACACACCACTGACCTACTCCAAACAGCACACAGATACTCCATTCATACTCCACACGGCACACAGATACTCAAGACTCATACTCCACACGGCACACAGATACTCCAGTCATACTCCACATAGCACACAGATACTCCAGACTCATACTCTGCACAGCATACTCATATTCCACACAGCAGACAAATACTTCACACACTATGCAACACTATTACACTGAATGCACTGAATACACCTGGAAGGCCGCTGTGCGAGGGTGATGGGGGAAGACAGTGTTATTCAGATTGTGTAATCCATATGACTGCTGTTGGGAGCTGTGGGAGAGGCACACCTACACACCCTTACTTCTGTCATATGGGACAGTGCAGCCTAAAATGATGACTGTCGTCCAAGACCCAAGGCCTTAGACATTTACTTGGCACTGACACAAGCTTCTCCAGGTTTGTCCAAATGCATTAACCTTCTCAGAAATTCTCTCAGCCTCAACCCCATGGAGAATCCCCTAAACCACAAGTCAATAAGCTCTGACGATGACCCTTCCATTTAAGAGCTGCTTGTATTAACAAGGAGTGAAATGGGGTGGGATGGCATGTCACCAATCACAGGAACATCGCTTGGCCGTTCCCCTGGTTCCTGGTCCACAGCGTAATCTTTGCCCATCACATACCCTCCACTTAAGGCACCCATCTTCCAAACTCCTGCGGTGGGGGTCTTCAACGAGGAGGAGGCCCATCATGCAAATACAGGACCCCGTGGTGGGAATGTGGGCTGATCCCGCCCCCTTCCAAGTACTTCAAGATGCCTTGGCCATGGTTTGCTCCGGCATTCATGCAACAATGGTGGGAAGGGAGCCTAGGCATGTGAGCATCGTCTGAAGGGCCAAGAGGAGAGCTGCACCCACCGGCATCCCACTGGAAGCCTTTCGTGATGATGCAGCAGGCCCCCTGGGCACCTGGGAGCCAGTCCCAAGCGACCAACCCGCCTGGAGGTTTCCTTCCTGTCAGCAGTCATCTCAGCAGTATCTACAAAGAGTCACTAAAAGTTAATCACATCAAACACAAAAAATCAATATCATAAGCGAAACTGATACCGCTGTGTGACGTGCAATGGAAAATTCACTTTCTGTAGAGTAAATGCAATGTAATTGTTATGAATTGAATTAAGGCTGGTTACAATGTGAAGCCCAAATTTTTGCAGCAAAGCTTTTTCTCTTGTTTGTTGCGTGTTCTGTTCAAATTCCACTGCATCAAATGTTAATCTGATTCTTGGGGTAAGACGTTACGCTCCCAAGCATCGCATGACGAGCAGACTAGCGTGAGCCAATCGGGCGGCTGAAAAAACTGGCTCAGCAAACCAGAACTGCCCGTGCCCAAGATAGCTTGTAAGCAAACTCCCCCTGGAAAGAAAAAATACATTTACAGGCAATAAAAATGATTTGGCAGTGTAAATAAATTTATTGAAAATGTGCAATGCGTTTCCAGACAGTCCAAAAACCAATTTGAGTGAGGAAGATAAACAGTCATTACGCGAGATTAAAGCCTGCGGCTCCATGGTGTCCTGAGTCATCACGCAGTAATCTAGCGAGAACAGCCTCCTGTCCCCCTTAGTCACTCTGCCAAGTGAGAGGCAGACGGGGAGGCCTAATGCTGATGTCAGGCAAGGCTGACGAAGCCTGGATGGAATTCGCTCAGGGAGTGATAGGCCTCGCTGATGCCATGTAGGACAACAGGCTGGACTTCCTGCTGAAGGGAGAATTCCGTCAGCGCTATGATGTTTCTCAGGCATGGGGGGTGAATGTCCTCCTGAATGTCCTAGTTGATCAAGTGTGTCCCAAAACGCCCTTCTTTCCAAAAGCCCAGCGGGCCATAACCCATGCCCTTCGCTTAGACATTTTGAACCCTTGCCTGGTAAATCAAGTACCACTTACCAGCCGCAAGCCCACGAACGTCCCTGCTTCATGCAAAACCCATGACCACCTGGCGCTTTTGGAAAAACGGTGAAACTCTGCGTTGACGTCCATCCCCCCTCCCCCTCCCTGCTGCCGGCCATCTTGGAGGCTCCGTCGTACAGTCAGAGAATAAACACACAGGAAAATCTATTGAAATTAACAACAGCATATGAATTACAGGCTGGCTTGTCAAGTAATAGGAGCACATTTTTAGAAGTTACGATTTAGCTGGAAAGAGCAAAAATTGTAAGAACGCATGAAGAATTTGGCTCCAGATCTTTTTCTCACACCAGCAAATTGCATTGCTGCCTTACTTTACCCTCTTTGGCCCGTAGTGGCCCATACGCTGAGGAGTCTTAGGCTAAGGTGGAGAAGAATGCTCAATAGGTTGACACAATTGGGCAGCAGGCAGAGGGTTGGAGATCTAATTTGCAGAAGGAGGTATATTTATTTTTAAAAAGTAATGAAATGCGTCTGGCCAAGAAGAGTAGTAGACAACTGTCACTGTAACAGCTTGTGTATGACTTTTTTTCATCTTCTCTCAGCATGTTTGGGGAAAACAAGAAATCAAGCATCTTGGGTCATCTGGCAGGAAATGCTCCAGCCTTTAGTAGGTAAAATGTGCCCAGAGGTCAATGGTGAAGGCTAGTATCCATCTCTGATATGGGGGGGGGGACACAGCAGAAACAGCTGACAACTTTAGGGGTTTTGACCTTTGCTTGCATTTTTACTGCCCTCTGGTGGACAAACCAGTCATTCTTTACGGAAGTGAGCAAGCCAAGGAATTTATCCATGCAGTAAAACAAAATCAGTTTTAACAGACAATCCGATGCGGCTCTGCTGCAATGTATTCTTATAAAAACATGAATGTCAAGTGTGGGAAAACTTTTAAGATGCCTGCAGAAAATAACCCAAAGATTTTTTGAGATGTTTTACTTCAACACAGTCAAGACAATGGGGGGTTAAAATGGTGTCTGAATATAATAATGGCCCACATGGAGAGGCTTCATTCATCGCTTTGTCCCAGTAAACCACATGCAGTAATAATGGTTTTCATCACAGTTCTCCACTGGGAAGGAGTCCTCCACCTTGGCAGCGCTTCCAGAACCTTCCGCCAACCTGATTAGCAGATGAGCAACACCAGCTCCCCCATTATTACTGCTAATAGGGATAATGACGGACACCTTCTCCTTAATGAGCAGCTTCGCATTCCTCCCCTCAAGGACAGCTTGACAGATCAGGGAGGTATTCCACAAAGCAGTATATCTGTTGGCTGGATAACTCGGGCTGAACATAAAAACTGCCCAATAGGAAAAGAGGACATTCCTATTGGACACTCCTTACATTTGGCTAATGAAGAAATCCTGTGGGGTGTTCCACAAAGCAGAATTTCTCAGTTAGTTGGGTTAACTTAAGCTAGACTGTCCAACTGTCATGATTGTCCAAAAAGATTTAGGTAAGGAGCATTCCTATTGGACAATCATGACTTTGACTATGGACTATGCTTACTTGGAAGGGGGCGGGACCAGCCCACATTCCCACCACGGGATCCTGTATTTGCATAATGGGCCTCCTCCTCGTTGAAGACCCCCACCGCAAGAGTTTGGCTATGACTGTTAACCCAGCTGAGAAATCCCGCTTTGTGGGACACCCCCCAGGTCTGGCATGTCCAAGTTATGCAATCTTACATCTGTATTTAAACCAAGTAGTAATTAAGCACATAGCATTAAAATCTATGTGTATTTTTAATTGGTTAACTCACTAATAATTGGTTAGCTGTATTAAAGGCCATATTTTGCTGAAGCCAGATAGTGGGACATTATCAAATAATAAAAGAACCTCATGTACATTCCGATGGTCACCTTCCAAAAATGTGGGCGAAAGGCATTAGTAACAGGCATTACAATCACCCCCCCAAGAGGAGAAGAGATGGAAAAGCGTTACTGTCAGCTGACCGTCTGCAATGATGTCACCTGGTGTCCAGTCTGCTTCCAATTAGACTTTCGTTTAGCTCCCAGCCGGAGTGGAGGCCCTGGCTTTCAGGGGCAGGAACATGACTCTGCATTCCACAATCTTCAGCCTCTACTTCCTCTAATTCGAAACAACTGCCACAAACATCCACATACGGCCGTGCTTAAGAAGCGGCCGACCGGCCTCGCCAATTACATCCACACGAGGTAGAAAGCTCAAAAATTAGCATTTAATAAATCAGCAGGCGCTAAGAAGCTATTTATCAATGAAATGTTGGGCACAACAGATAGTTTTTATTTCGCACTTTATTAATCACCCTCCATGTGCACACAGAAAAAAAACAGCTATTAACTGGCACCAATTACAACAGATAACCCACCACCTATGTGTAACACAGGTGCCACGCCCCCCCTCCCAGGTGGGTTAACCAGGTTAATCAGTAATGAGTTTCCCAGGGGGTAGCGGTGGGAGTCTGCCTGATGGCTCCACGTCTTTGAGCAGTTGCTCCTCATTTAAAGGCCAAGGTGAGTCTGGAACGCCTTAAAAGTCCCAGGCGGTTGGTCCTGTATTGGACTTCCATCACACATGCATCGCTTTTAAATCCACCTGTACACAAGTGCACCATCTTGTGGCCAAAAGCAAGAACTGCCACAAGCAGACTGAAGCCACAGTTACAGTATACATTAACACAGTTTCCATCATAATTATATCATATTTCAAAACAAACTGGAAAAAATGCCCACAGCTCAAAAAAAAAAAATTGAGCATTTCACTCAAGGTTTCTATGGGATGCAGTCCTGGAACTAGAACCAGTAACTTTCCAGTTCCTTAGGATATCTGCCGTGAGCAGCCTGGCGGGGGGGGGGACTGAGCAGGGAACAGAGACTCCATGAACACGCACTCCCATTCCTTTGCTTTATTCAATCCATGAAAGACAAGAAGCTGCCTGAACCAATCAGGACTTCGGCGCATTGCAGTGAACGATGACATTCCAGTGATTGCCCAGAATGTCCCAATTTAAACAGTAATAAAAATAAAATTAAAAAAATCCACCTTAGGCAACAATTTCACAATATTTACAAGAATTAAAACACCCCCCCCCCCGCAGTTCATACCAACAGAGACTTCTTGTCCGAATTGGAACACAGAAGAAATTACCTTCATATGAAAGCCAAACAACTGTGAAAGGACATCTGCACAGGCACCCAAACGGAGGTGATGTCACTGTCCCTCAGGGACGGAGCCGTCCTCTGCCGACACCGCCGCACGAGACTGCATTGTTGCCGTTCTCCCTGGTGACCGCTCACTTTGAGCATACGTCACACTCCTTCATACAACAGCCTCCAAAAACGCATCAGAAGCATAAAATCATTTTGTTTTTGTTTAAATGAAATGGCAGTTCGGAACACAGCACAGCTCTAAATCACACTGGTATCCAGCCATGCTGCGAAGCAATGAAACAAAGGAATTCTAAAAAAAATCTGTACAAAAAACACATGGGGTGACCAACCAAATATGGGCGTCCTCCCAGAACCCAAACGGATCTCTCATACCTGGCACCGGAAACCAGCTGTGATCCTCCTTCTAGCCTATGAAGCTTATGGTGGTGATGGGGGGGGGCGGGGGAGAAAGTGCTAGCTTGCAGTAAAGGGAAGCATCATTGGACAAAAGTGCGAACGTGGCCCACAAGACACAGAACGGGATTTTTAAATGGCCCCCCAATGGATGCGCCCACCCCAGGGAAGGACAGCACCGTCCACAGAGAGGAGGAGTGGCTGCATCTCGCTGGAGTCTCCCCAAGTCCAAAAGGACGTTCAGACAGCGCTACATTCACACCGCAAGGCAAGGAGACAGGCGTGGAAGCCCACTAGCCTGTCTGCCGCCAGACATACCACCAAGGTTACATAAATATCTTCAAGCATCTAGCAAGTATTACGTTGCTTATATAAATATCTTTAATGCTGATTTGTACCATACCGCATTCAGTCTTTGCTGCATCTGGCTATTTGGCGCTTTTAAACTATGCAAGTATGCGAGGTGGGATCTACTTATACTGTTTTAGGAGAAAATGTCTACAGAAAATCAGACACAGGAGCCAAAGACGAGGATTAGCTGAAAGGGAGTCACAGCCTTCTCCACAGGAGCATCAGAACCCCCAGAACCGTCTGTGCAGACTGCATGTCTCTGCGGATCCAGGAGCTCTCAGTCATTAGAAGAACGAGAACAGGAAGTGAAATATGGTACATAAGGGTTCGCAGTAATATTTAACCCTTGGCATCCTGCGATTAGGAACCCACTGATCCAGGCTGCATGGATGGATAAGAGAGGTTCAGAGGTCAAACATAGGTAGACAAACTTTGGTGTTGATACAAAAAATAAAATAATAATAAAATCATATTACGTCCCAAACTAAAGAAAATTACAAAAAAAAGACCTTTTCACAGCTTGAAATTTAAGTGCATAATTGTCGTACCTCAAAGTATTACAGTACTATTCACCGGACCCTAACATAGAAATTCTTCCCTTGAAGACACATTTCCCTACACAGGCAAAAAAGGCAGGATTTAACAAAACAGAAACATCCAAAAAAGAGCATGGCTTTAAAACAATAATAATAAATACCCTTACCTTCACACCCCACCCTCCTCAGGGCACTAAGCACGCGATTGCTCTGCTGGAGGAGAATCCTTCGCCGGCTTCAGGAACCCGACCCTCATACCGAAATGTCGAACCCTAAGCTTGGCAAACTCTTTCCCCAAACCTGCTTGTTGTTTTGGGAAGTGCAAAAATTACTGTTCAGATTTACACACGCGATGGGATCAGGTACGATGGCACGACTTCCTGCCCTTTCCCAGTTCCCTCAGATCCCTTTCCCGGTCACAGTTACAAAGAACATTAAATAATCAGATGCCAACATCCCGATGGTGATGGAGGTTTGTGGACACGATGTAACACGCAAAAACAGACTCCCTCCCTGACGGGTGAAGGCCAGGCCGCCCTGGTCCTTCACAGCAGACGTGTTTCCGCTGGCCTACCACCTTTGGGTCAGAAGTCTGCCACTCTGCAAGGACTTGGAGTGCCGGGTCAGAACCCCACCACATTTGAAAAACTCTCTAGACCCCCACATACACCCCCAGGCATACAGCTCGAAGCAGCTCTACCATATAAAGAAAACTCCACTAAGGGTCCCTCTTGCCTACCCAGGGTTGTCTGCATGTGTGCTGGTACAAAGAAAAAAAAAAAGGAAAATCGTATTTACAAGTGACGCTTGCGTGGGCCTCACAGAGCGAAAGCATTCACGAGCCTTCCTGTGGTGCCCTGGTGACAGATCACGAGTCGTCCAGGAGTCTGCCTGGCAGAGGCGGTGGGGGGATTGGGCCCCGCAGGGGCTGGCATCTGGGGGAATTCCCCCCCCGAGGAAAGGGTAGTTTAGAGCATGCCAAAGCCCTCGCTCCCCTCGCTGATGGCCAGCTTCACCATTTTGTGTAGTTCCTCATAGGAGTCGTAAGTGGGCAGGCACAGCTGGTTGAAACTTAGGAGGAACCGAAAGGTCACATGAGCCTCAGTACAGGATTAGTGTCACGGGGTATTATGAGCTATTATCATGTATATGAAAGAAGTCTACCAATCAAAAACGAGAACCAGGACGGGACTCACCAGGTGTGGGCGGTGGGCAGCGTGCTATGGGTGGGGGCGGCAATGATCTGGAAGGAGGGGCAAAGTGTGTTGAATCCCCCGGGGGGCAGCTGGGAAGAGCCTGTGGTGAACTGGAGAAGACGGGCCAGCTCCTCCTGGGTAAAGCTGGAGACCACAGCCCAGAACCACTTCATCACCTGCGGAGGAGCAAATCAGGTAGTCCTTCACACCTGCACCTCATTATGGGATGGCTGTTGCCCAGGTGACAGAAGAGAGGCCCACCCACCTTCTCCCTAAAATGCCATGAGCCACCGACAATCACAGCATGGGCCTTGAAGTCCTGGACGCTGATGTCGCCTGTGCCACACATCAGTAGCTAAAGAAACACAAAGCAGCACTAATAACTTCATTCACCACCAGAGGGCCTCAACACAAATGTTAATGATCAGGCCATAAACACCCCAGCTGAAAGGCTGTTGGGAACCTCACATACCTCCAACTCATTCTCATCAAATATGGCTAGGAGGTTTTCTGGAACGAGTTCATTTAAACCTGAAAACAACAAAAGAAACCAGTCAGGCGGTCTTCTCGAGGGGAGACGTGGCCTATGACGGCTCAGGCATTAACTAGAAGATCCCTTACCTTTCAGGAAATGCTCAACCTCATCTCGCACCTGATTGGCCAGCCTGTGCTGGGCCAGCAGGTTAAGATAGTGCATCTTGTTCTCATTGGTCACTGCAATCTGGGCACCTCCAGAAATCAGCTCCACAACCTGCACAGGCAAAAGGTAGAGGTGATAAATACCTGTACACACCTACACACACAGAGATAGACACGCACTAACGCACGCACACACACAACCTCATGTTGGGTTTTCATGGTCATGCTCTCACTAAAGCACAGACTTGCAACAACATAAACAGCAATGTGTTACACGTTAAACCCACCTCCCATGCAATGACAAGACTTATGGCAGCCAGATAATTATTTATTTCTAAATTCACCGCAGAAACCCCCCCCCCCAACACAACACCCAACCACAAAAGGTTGTCCACTCATTGCACTACCCTACCACCACCCCCCCCCCCCAACACAACATGAAAAGAACAGGTTATCACAAATCACATTGTGGGATCATTTGGTTCCCACAGTGTAATATATCCGTGACGACACACACACAGACACACACACAGACACACACGATCCTTTGCCAGCTTCAGGAATCATACCCTCATACCGAAATGTCAAACCCCAAATTTTGCAAACTTCTTCCAGCTTGTTGTTTTGGAAAGTGCAAGAATTACTATTCAGATTTACAAGAGGATTGGGCGGCTAGAAGAGGCCTCCATACACACAGTCTGACCACAGGACGCCATCCAATCACACATCTTTCTCACACACAGTGAGACCACCAGAGGAGCTCCAGGCAAACCACCTTCCCTTAGCTTGGTTTCTGCTCGCCATTAAAAACAAACCACCACTCTGAGCTGTGTGTAAAATCACTGGGATAAATTTGGGGGAGTGCAGGATGCCAGTGGGAGACCGGAAGAGCGGGGGTCCTTCAGACACATGCCACATCACCTTCTCCAGCTGGCCCGACTTGTTGTACTTCTCCTCAGCAAACACCAGGTCCATCTCACTGACATCATTGTTTAGAATGAAGGAGACTTTGGTTTTGTAGAACTCCTCATCGTCTGTCTCAAAGTACTGAAAGGAAAGGACGGCAGCGAGACTCACGGCAGGTCTAAGAAACTGAGCGTCCATGCCACCCCCGATTCCTGGTAATTATTAAAGTGAAATGTGAGCGCAGAGGCCCTCGAGGCCCCACTAGGCCAGCTCACCTTGTAGTTCATCCTGAGGCCGATAATCTGGGCCAGGAAAGAGCGAGTGAAGCGAGCCCGAACCAGCTGCTTATAGGCGCCGCCCAGTGCCGACTCATACAGGCACTTCCCCACCACCCGGCCAGCAAACTCATACACCTTCAGCCTGAGATGCGCCGGCCGCTCCGCGTTCGGATGCACCTGAGGACAGAAACTGGCTGCTTTCCATGTGTGTGAGGACGCCGCCCTCCTTGTATGGGAACCCAACCACCTTTGGGCATAGGCACCTCCCATTAAGGCTGCATTCTTGGGGGGGGGGTCTCACCAGGCCCTGGTTGCTGTCGCTGAAGCGTGTGAAGAGCTGGTTGGACGTGTCAAACAGCATCTTGCAGATCAGCTCAAACCACTCCCTGCGGGGGCCTCCCCAGTCCAGCGCTGCGGGTGGCAGTTACAGCACACAGGTGACGTGATCCGCTCCTGTTTATTTTATCAGCTAATGCACCCCACATGTGTTACAGGTTAAGGCTTCAGGCATTCAATGGGTTATAGAACACATTTTAAGATCTTTTGAGGATGTACAAAAATATATTTAGATACGGTACTTTCCAAGGCTATGAAACATTGTGAAATTTATAGCACACTATCTTTATCCAGATGCTAGTAGAGATGTGAATGAAGACTGCTGGAGAACCAAAATGCAGAACAAAGTCATAGGAGCCACCTAGTGGCCACTCTTGGAATTAGCCACAAAAACATGAATGCTCATTTCAGGAGTTGAGGGGGCAAGACTTCAAAAAAAATTTAAATACATTATTGTTGAGATTGCCAATTTGCGTGCCATTTACGAGAGACTGTACTGTACCAAGTACCAGGTCTGTTCCTTAACCAGCCTGTTACCCACAACTCACTCACCCCATGAGCAGACACTGACCTCAGACTCACGGCCACCGATGGCCTGACTCAGACCCACTCACCCTCCTCATCTTGGAACACGACCTCGAAGTTCTTACTCCAGTCAGAAACGGAGAAGTTCCTGGTGGCTTTCAGAGACTTGTTGGAAAAGGAGATCCAGAACGATTAGGAAAAGAATTAGAAGAAGCGTTAACAACACTTAAACGCGAAAGTGCATCCCACCAAAGTTGACTAGGCTTGAGCGTTGAGCTGGTCTAGCTGCCAGAAGGAGGTCTCCTTGGCACTGAGACTGTCTGGGAATGGATGCAGCTACTCACCGAGTCGAGGAGGACGTGCCGGGCCACCTTTAGGCAGGTCTTGGTGCGAGGTCGCTTGGAGTGAATGTGCCTGAGCTCACGCTGGAAAAAGTTCACCTTGTCCTGGAAGGTCTCCGAACCTCCTGTGGGCCAGACAGACCAGGCTGTGATTATAGCAGGTTGGGAATCAGGCTATGGACACAAACCACACAGATTACTCCTGTACACCTGGCAGGCACAAGCTGCTCCAGCATTCCATCAATAGCCTAGCTCATCAGGAGCTCAGACTCACCGATGTTTTTGTGGAGGAAGCGGATGAAGGTGGCGGCTATGATGTTGCGGTCCTTACAGCTCAGCTCTACGGGCGGCTGAATTCCATCGTCCACCACAAGGGTCAAGTACTTGTGGATGGGGTCTGGGCCGTGGTATGTGAACTGGGGGGGGGGGGGGAGGAGGGTTTTTTTTGCACATTTGATGCCTCATAGAGGTACTGTGGCAAAGCTAGTAAAGCCGGAGAATTCCAAAGTAACACAGAGTCGCTGCCTACCTTTGTGCCTGGACACACCCGAAAGGTAAAAAGGCGCCAGGGAAAGATTTTCAGGTAAAATTCCTTCACTGAAAGTTGCTAAAGGAAGGGGCAAACAATGAAAATCATAAAAATTAACATGAAGACGAGCATCGGATACATCTACTGCCACACATTTGAAAATTACAACCAGTCAGAGGGCTGGCTGCTCAATTCAGAACCTGGACATCATTTCTCAATAGAAGGTTAACACTGAATACAGGGAGCCCTCCAGTAGCCCATCAGAACCAGCTCGGGACGGGTCAGCCCCAAGCGACATGGTGATGGGGACGGTCACCAACCTTTGGCGATATGTAGCAATAGACCTTTTTAGGCTTCTTCACTTTCTCTGGCTGACCCTCCACAGGGGAGTCACGGTCGTCCTCCTCGTCCGCTGTGGAGGGCCGCCTCTGTGGCGCCAGCAGCGATGATACTGGAAGCTGCCAGGTGGAGGTGCTATAGTTGCCCGTGCTATAGAGGTACGCCTCGAAGTAGACGCTGGTGCCTGGTGTGGACACGTACTTCTCCACGCAGTTCTTCTCGTTCTCTGGGGAGACAGACAGCATCGCGGTTAGCGTCCCTGGCATTGTTCGCCGGCCGCCGCGTCTCCGGTTAAGTTTACCGAAGATGGGATCAAAGCTACACTTGAGCAAACACTTTATTGCCTCTGAAGATCGACAAGGGAGCTTACACGGATAACACCATGACGTTTTAAGGACAAGAATAAACAGTGTCACCCTGCCACTGTTCCCTGGCCTCACGTTACATGCAGCGGCTCTCCGAGAAGCAGGGCTTCCCCGGGCGTAACCCAACACCCTGCTTGCGTGATAAGGCCCTGCCCCCGCCACTGCACGTACCGCTCAGCACGATGATGTCGAACTCGCCGTTGCTGAGCAACTGGTTCTGGTAGGTGATGCGGGCATGGAAGCAGCCCTTCTTCCTGACGGTGAGGTGCAGTTGCACCTGGCACTGCGGCCGGTTGGAGGACACTGACTTGCTGAAGAAATCCTCTGGGCTGTCCTCCTCCTGCGTGCCCAGCTGGGGGGGACACATATGAAGTCACCGCCACGCCCCCAAGGATGAACACGGACGCCAACCTCAGCCATCGTGGGGCCGTTCATACACTTGCCTGCCCTAGTGAAGCATGGACTCGATACCCCGCATTTACCATGAGACCTGATGCCGGACTACGGTGTGCAGCTGGCAGGAGCAGCAAAAAGACTCCAGCAGCGAAGGCCAAAGAGGGCGCAAACAGCTCAAGAGCGCTCCCATTTGGCATCTGTGTGTTAAGCCATCTGGCCAGGGCCCTAGCATACACACCTGCACCCTGCGCTCACAGAGCTGCAAAGCTGCAAGGCTCCATGGGAGCTTGGTGGTGAAGACCTACAAATACAATGATGGGAGGAAAGAGTCCTCTACTGGAGGGGGGCTATTATGTGCTGTCAATCAGGAATCAATGTATTAAATGGATCCAACCAGTGAATTAATAAGTTTGTCAATGGATGGAAAATATAATGCCTGCAAACATGAGGCCATTCAACCCATAACTGATTTGTGAGCCGGGTAAAAACTGAAGCCTCGACTGACCCGCGGACACCATGGGAAGTCTGCTCCAATGTGGGACAGGTTCCCAGGGGCCCCACAGAGCCCCAGGCTCCCTCACCGGCTGAATGCTGGCTCCGTAGCTGTCTTCGTCTGCGAGTGAGGTGGAGTTGCTGGTGGGGTTGCCGTACTCGTCACGGGGCTCGATCTGCAGGGTGTGCTGCTGGCCGTGGGTGAGCACCAGGGTAGAGAAGTGGCACGCGATCTTGGTTTTGGATGGGACCACCACGCCTGTATTAATAATAAAACAACACTGATATGGGGAATGTTAATTC
The DNA here is from genome assembly GCA_011763525.2 of Mormyrus iriodes. NCBI lineage: Eukaryota > Metazoa > Chordata > Actinopteri > Osteoglossiformes > Mormyridae > Mormyrus > Mormyrus iriodes. The sequence goes on from JAAGVU020000025.1 coordinate 1,365,162, forward strand.
CGCCAAAATCCTCTCCAGTGCAGGCACTCTCACAAAAATCCAGAGCACTTACAGCAAAAAACCCATTTCTTCAGATGATGCCTGGTCTGATTTTAATCTCTAAAAGCTGTCAGGTTCCATTTCGTGCTCCTGCAGATCATAGTAACGTGCAAGATCCAAAAATGTGTGAACATAACCACGATGGCTTCCTATTTACCATCAGTCTCCTCTAGGTAAAAACTATCCGTGTGAGCTGCAGCTTACCCCAGGGAGGACAGGGCACAAGACAGCGATACACCCCAGGCACGATACCAGCCCATAGCAGGCACTGAGCGAAAACTAAATTAACATGATCAGCATAAGTGATGTGGCATAGAGACAGTCTGATGGATATACCTGGCTGGAATATCTTGTAGTAGGGGCTGTAGGCCACATTGAGGCCCCCCAGCTTGACGGCCACCTCGTAGCGGCCTGCCTTGCGGACGGTGAAGGCCACCTTGACCACGTTAGCCTCGGGTTCCTGCAGGACCTCCTGGGTGACAGGGATGTCTAGCGCCAGCTCGATGTGGGTGATGCTGACCCGCAGGCCAACGGGCCGGTGTGCTGGGAAAGGCTGCCCATTCTTATAGAACAGCTGGAGGTGAAGAGGGGCATGGATGGGGTGCTGTGATGTCCCATTAAAGGTCCAACAGCAGGACCTCCACAGGCTTTATGTGACATTCCAATGAATTGTATTCAAGCCAGGTGCGTCATCAAGGGGGAAATGAGGATTCCAAACCCATGGCATTACAGCACGTGGCTTGTTTTAGCCTGAAATCTAGTAAAGCGGTTAACAGGAAATAGGCTGAACTAGATGACAAGTACAATAACACCCACCGTGGCATATGGAAGCCATTATCGATCACACAGCAAACAAAGTCGGGTAATACTTTACTTGAGGGGGCACAAGCAGCTTAGTAACTGTTACTACTGACATAAAAATCATGAACAAATAGTAACTGCATGAAATACATAAACTGTTATGACTGATTAATGATGAACGAACATGAGATCAGCAAGTAACGAACATTGACTTTCCAGTTAATTAATGCATTAAGTAAGGGTGCACTACTGCATTATTTGTGCCCCTCCCCCCGTTAAGTATGACCCAAAGTTGTACTGTGGGGTTGGGTATGCTGAGTGACAGTTTCAAATAACATATCACAGTGTTTCCCAATCCGGTCCTTGGGGACCCACAACCGGTCCATGTTTTTGCTCCCCTCCGAGCTCCCTGCCAGACAGTCCACATTTTTTCTCCCTCCCAGTTCCCTGAGCTGAGATGGAGCAAAAACGTGGACTATCTGCATGTCGCTGAGGACTGGATTGGGAATCACCGATGTATGGTAACGGATGTAACGGCATACTTGCACCCGGAAGGTCATGGTCTGGCCCACTTCCTGTGGATCCTTCCAATCCCAGGACACCTTGCAGGAGCGTGGGTCCAGGTAGTTTCCCCGCACGTAGTCATAAATGCTGCGATCGCCCCGGCGCCCCCGGTCTTCATTCTGCAGGAAGCTGACCACCCGGGCGGCAAGCTCGCAAAGGAACTTGATGGTGAAGACGAACGCTATAATAGACACGGTAATTCCGCCTGGAGAGAAACGGAAACAGGAAGACGACATGAACCCGGGAAAAAGCCACACTCGGCCATTTTATCAAATTATTCCAAGAGGCAGCGGGAACGTGTCCTCGCCTACTCACCAATCACGTAAAACATGAGGTCTCTTATCAGGAAGCATAGAGCAACAGTACAGCCGAATATCAGAGCCCCCGCTGGAAAGAAAAGAGGGGGTGCAGAAGGTCGTGAAAGGCTGGAGAATCCAGAGGGCAATGCATCATCCCGTCGTGCACTTCCTGTATATCTGAGGTCTGGCATGCTGCTATGCAAAGGCTCCGCTCCTGGAATGACGCCTAGCTGGTTCGTATCATCGAAGGTACATGCTGAGCTACTCAAACCAGCTGGGCTGCCCAAAGCGCTTCAAAGAAAAAATTTGCACAGAGCTGCCATTGGTTATTAGAATACTGTAAAGTGTCTTAGCTCTAACGCTAGAGAAAATCTTAAGGAGGAGGCAAAAGTAGCTGCAGTACTTTAAGTGTTTAGATTGTGTTCATTTTGAAATTTTAAACTCAGAGGGAACTTACAACAAGCGCAGTCAGCTTCCTTGTACCGCATGACAGTATGAAAGATTTCACAACGTACAGTCAAGCCACTTGCGACCATAGCAGCTCACCTATCGACCACTTCTCATTCAGCCGCCTCTCTGCCAGGCTGTGCACCAGCTGGACCTCGTAATCCTGGTCGCGGTGCCCCTTAGAGGCCTGGAGGACTTTCACGCCAGAAGACAGCTTGATATAATCCTCGTAGTAGTATCCCCAAGCAGCCAGTGAGAGCTGCAGCCTGCTGTCGAATTTGGCTAAATCATCCAGATTTGTGCAACCAAGGGTCTTCAGCCTTCAGAGCAGCCAGAAAACAAAAAAAAAAAAAAATGCATGAGACGGCCAGCAGACTCACACAGACTTCCAAGAAATACAGACTACAGTAGCGGGGGGCTCCCAAGAGTCCTGTAAATTCTGAGGTCTCAGATGCAAGGCAGCAACACCAACCACATGAGAATCTGCCCTCGACATTCTGCACAAAGGGAACCACAGGCAACAGCTTGTCAGTCACGAGGTCATCGAAAGCTCCCAAGTCTTCTCTGATGGCATGAAGGTGCGTGGCTGAACCAGATCCCGAAGTCAGCCATATGCTCAGAGATTGCTGTGGTAGATTAATGCGGTACGGCACCCAAAAGCTCAGTGGCACAATGAGAGGGAGTGTAACTGGCAGAACAGCAAGACCCTGTAACACTCTTTTAGAGTGGGAGTCCACATGCCATCTAGGGTCTGTCACCCAAAGGCAGCATTTAGGGAGTGCAGGGTGGCTGCTGCATAATGCAAGTGTGTGGCTGGAGAGCAGTGACAGCTGGTGGGAGCTGCGTGCGGCCCTGACTGAACCATGGGCGCGCCCATGGAGAGCACAGGAAGGCAGCTCAACTCAATGTCACCCAGTTCATTCAGCCATAAATGGAGAAAAGCTGCTCCCTAGTGACCAAACAACCAAAATGACCTCCATCATATGAATAAGCCAACACAGACTTTCTTTCTGAACCTAAACTGGATTTTGTCAAGACTTACTACCACAAACAAAATTAAAACAGTAATATATCTTTCGCTGTTTTTATCATCATACAAAATGATTGCGCTGTTTCAATGACATTTGGTCAGCGGCCCTCTATAGTGGCAAAGCAACGCGCTACGATGCTACGCTGTCAGAGGACAGAACACACATCTACCCCCAAAATTGGTCCTCCCGGGCAATTCGGAGGCCCTGGCGGCAGCCCTCGCTCACGTGTGGTAGTAGTGCTCCAGGCTCTGGGAACAGAGCCACTCCTGGAAGGCGAAGTCCCTGAGCAGCTGGACTTGGGCCTCTGCGATGTCCGGCCAGCGCTCACGCTCCTTCTCCACTTCCTCCAAACGGGCCAGGACGTGCAGACTCAGCTCCTCCAGGGTGTGCACATCTAGTGAGGGGGCAATGAGGTCAGGCCCGAGACCCCACACACCCTCCCTAGCACAGAAATTACCGGAACAGCCCCGTGACCCAGCAAGACGCTTCTGTCACAGTAACTCATTGAACAACCCCGAAACTGTAGCCGTGACAGCCCAATAATACACCAACTCTCATTCGCCGATCAGCCGACGGAGTGGGGCAAGTGCAGTAACGCAGCCACTGAAATGTGAGCATGACACTTCCTGCCTGTGGCTGCAACAGTGACACCTGAAACAGACAGTGACGTCTACAGTACAGTATCACCACACTGGGGGGTATTTCAATGGATTAGCCATTCAATCATATACACCCCAGGCTGGAAGCTATTACAAATGCCCACTGAACTATGGTAGACTATAGTAACACTCTCCAGAGGCTATTAAAGACTGCAGACATCTACTCTTTAAATGAGGAAGAATAACATGCTGGTCAGTGGAAAACCCAGCTCTGGCAAACAGCTGACACCACTGCTTTTGTATTCACTTTCTCCGTCTCGCCCGTTCCCTCGGGGCCTCTATCAATCCGTCCATCAGTCATGTGTTGCAGGGTACGCAGTGAACCAGGCCATGCTGATCCCGGTTAAGAGCGCTTGCCAAACCGCGCCCTCGCAGCAGGGACTGTCCTGAACCCCCGCCCGTCTGTGGGCCCGACAAAACATCCCAGATGGAAATGGGTCAGTGCCACCAACGGGGCCCCAGATCGCTGCCTCCCGCGCACAGACAGGATGAGGCAGCAGGTAAGTCACTTCACGGTATAGCTGCCCGAGTGCCCGAACTACCGAGTTTCAACTCTCCCCTGGGACAGCTTTTTAAGGAGCTCCTAAAGCTGTTGCCAAGGAAACTGACCTTCGAATAAGTGCCTGTATTCAGCGAGGCCGTGCTCCTGGAGCCATTCCTCAATCTGTCCCTCCTTCCCTTTCTTCCAGCGCACTTCCCAGAAGAGGATCCACGAGAACGAGCAGAAAGCGAAGGTCAGCAGGAAGCGGCGGTCCATCGGACCATCCTCAGCCTCGGGCCGGGACTCCTCTCAGAGAACGGAAATGAACGCCATGTGAAGACAGACAGCACGGCGGCTTCCCTCCCCTGCCGACCGGGTGCGAGCGACTCCGGCTCCAGGGATGACCTTCGGGAAGGCGGAGGGGTGGAAAAAACAAGAGGCCGGTGTTCTAGTGCACGGCATGTGAAAGTGTATCGAATGTCACACACACGCACACACATAGACATACAGACAGAGGATGACACAGGTTGTCTCAGAAACCCAACGACGTGACACGGCCCACCGGAAAGAGGAGCCTTGCCACGGCTACGGAAGGCATCAATATTTATAGTCGTCATGCTGGCCGAGTGGTGCGTAATGGGGCAGGACATGTAATCTGGAGAAATGAAATATACATGCGTCACTGCAAAAAGGGGGGGGGTCTGAAAGTTTGCCCTGTAAATGATACACCTTGTATCAGTGTCAAAGAGAAACCATTATCACTCATGACTGGTTTCACGACATCGCTGCAAGTGTCTCCCCCTTTTACCTCGCGATGCTGCTCGGCTGCAGCAATGTACACCACCGATGCTAGTGGTTTCTCACGTTACCTCGCGGAGAGGGTGTCAGTGTTAGCTACAGAAGGAAGTAGCGCGTGCAGTCAAAATTCACATCTACTAGCTGTCCATTGCTACATCTGTAGAGCTAGGACATGCGGTGCAGCTGCAGTGATTTGCATATGACCCCTTGCTGCGGGACAACTACTGTTGGACCACGGCGTGCGAAGTCGACAGGCTGAACGTGCGCGTAACCGAGATCGTTGGGGTAGAGTATTCTAAGGAACCTTAATAAGATCAGACCCCGAAGGACACACCCCCGCGTCCCCAGCCCACCCCAACATCTCGCCGACGCCCGCGTACGGCTTAACGCATGACACACATACCACCCAGCATTAAAATCGCGTTTTGCTAGGCATCGCGTTAAAAAAGTGACCTTTCCCTATGAAGCCATATCATAACGCTGTTGGCACCGCAAGCAAATCAAAACATATCTCTCACTTTATCCATCGGCTAAACATCACAGGACCCCCATACATCTGCCCCTAAACAGTTATCGATGTGTCACCGAAAGTGAAAACATAACATTATCTAGCACACTTACGAGCTTAAGATTTCCCCGGGAAAGGTCACGGTAAAGAGTAGTTGTCTACACAGAGAAAACTAAAATAAAGGACAACAACATAAAGAACCAGCATGGAAGTTGGTGATCACTAATACCGAGTGGGTACCTATTAGTTTCTAGCTTAGCTATCAGACGTATAATAAATTGAAATCAACCTGCTTACGGTAATTATCAAAGCCACGATACTTGTTATAGCTGCAGATAAAACACGCGAGAATCTTCTTACACCCTCGAATTCGCTGCGTTTCAATAACCCTATATCGCTGACAAGTTATTCAATGTGTAAATAGACAGTACTTATACCTTCGGGGTACTTACGAACAGCTCACCGGAAGGGACGCAGTGCACGCAAAACAGGGTGCGAGATTATGAGGTCATCCTGCGGCGCTCGCGGCGCCTGTTAATGACGCCATAAATCGCTACACTCAGTCCTCACACGCGGACATCGGCAAAAGGGAGGCTGTTTAACCGAAAACAACAGCATGGTTGGTATTAATAGCCAGTAACTAGTTAATTAAAACTTAGCGAGTAAAGCTTAGCACCGTAAGGATGGTATTGGGGACTGGTCGATTATAGTCTTCTTCTCGAAGTAAGCTGAAAATAAAGAATTGGTAGCTATCTACTGACTCAGTCAGAAGGATTGACCGGTACAAAGATAAACTAATGTGAATGTAAACCATACTTAACTCCTGTTTTGTTTTAGGGTATGTATTTGATCAGAATTAAGACATTTCCTCAAGTCTGTGGAGTTAAACGTTTGATTGTAATCTTTTCTGATAATCTGTTTCCTTTTGGTTTAAAGGGAAAACAGAAGACAAAAAAGTACGCAGTGATGAAAAGAATGATTAGTTTAAAGGATCACAGGATGTAAGTTTCTTTTTTCTAAGAAATATTAATAATAACATTTTCATTGGCTCAGTGGGCAGCACTTTCGCCTTATAGGAATGGCGACCCCGCTCTGTGTGGAATTGCGTGTTGCATGCATGGATCATTTCACTCTGTCAGTAGGTCGTCACTCTAAAAAGCCTTAAATTTTACATCTCCATTCATCAACCATAAAGCTGTCAAAAATATGGTAGTAGGTAGACTTCCAGCATCCCGACAGAGCATTAATTTGTCATAACTTTCTTTAATGTTGTTTCCAAGAAAACCACAAGATCGTGCCAAAGAAAAGGTGAAGAAGAAGAAAGACCCCTCAGCACTAAGAGAGACAGAGGTGTAAGTGAACCTGAATAAATTACAAATCTTTACCTCTGTTGTTCTACTTGGCTGGACTATTCTGATGTTACATTGATCGGTTATGCAAATATGAAATCGGATTTTACGGCAAGATCGATTATGTGGCTCATCATTTCCCAAACCTTTCATTCTGTGTCCAGGGCAAAGTACCCATCATGTCTGTTCTTCCAGTACAACACACAGCTGGGTCCCCCCTACCACATCCTAGTCGACACTAATTTCATCAATTTCTCAATTAAGGCCAAACTCGACATCGTGCAATCCATGATGGACTGCCTCTATGCCAAGTGTAAGTGTTTCCACAATTAGGGACCAAATTGCAATCATTTTACAGCTATAATAATGTAATGCATGTTGAAATTGAATATCATTTCTGTGTCTGCGTTTCTGTTCCAAGGCATCCCCTACATCACAGACTGTGTCATGGCTGAAATCGAGAAACTGGGAATGAAGTATCGAGTTGCTCTAAGGTAGGTAAAGTGCAAAAAAATTACATGGATCTTTGGAGCCCAGTACTTCATTCAGGAAAAGGTTCCTATAAAACGTTTGTGTATAGAGAATATGAAATTGAAATGCCTCCTTTATAGGATAGCGAAGGATCCTCGCTTTGAGAGACTGCCCTGCTCACACAGTGGAACATACGCTGACGACTGTTTGGTCCAGAGGGTCACACAGGTAAAACTGCTGGCACAGAGACCCTGGTATTTAAGTAGGGATGTACCAATACCGATACTAGTACTGGTATCGAGTCCGATCCAAATCCAAAGCATAGCAGACTGCTCAACTAAACTATTAAGTGGAGGTGTTTATCTAATTAAATATCAGAAAACTAAATATAAGAAAGATAATGATGAAGTCGCCAGAGTAGCAACACTCTGCAACAATGAAACATGCAACAAACACTAGCATAGAGAGAAAATGTCAAATGATAAACCTTGTGAAGTGAAAGTAACAGCAGACTCAAGAATATTTAGTCAGCCCAGCCATATGCAAGTACACAGAGGGTTGAAATTGCGTTTCTCTGGGAACAAATAGTGTGACATTTAACAGGGCGGGACAGACATAAAGTGTAGCTGTGACATTACAGTGCAAAGTCAGACAAACTACTGCAACACTCTAGCACATCAGCAAAGCACAAACAGCAAGTAGTGCAGTGAGTGGGTAGGAGGTAGATAATTAGCTTTGGAATGATAGCAGATATTAACTGAAACAGTATAAACACAGTAGCAGCATGAAATACAGTGTAGAGCAGAATAAACAGAATGAACAGTGCAGTGTGACAGGTAGGTATGAATAGTCAGTTTAAAGTGTCAGCAGTGAGGTGAGTGGTGGGAGGGGAACACCAATGACTTTCTCAGCTGTCCTCACTATGTGTGGCAGGGACTTTCGTTCGGTGCTGTTGCCGTTTCCAAACCAGGAAATGATGCAGCTGCCGAGGGCACTTTTGATGTTCCCCCGGGAGAAGTTGGTAAGGATGGGAGGGGGCAGGACGGCCTTCCGCAGCCTCCGCAGGAAGTGGAGGCGCTGCCGAGCTGTCTTGGTGATTGTGGTGGTATTGCGAGTCCAGCTGAGGTTGTCCATCATCTGCACACCCACGGACTTCATGCTGCTGACACTCTTGACAGCTGAGTTGCTTATGTGAATTGGAGAGTGCAGGGTTCTCCCTGAAGTTGATAACCATCTCCTTTGTCTTATCAATGTTCAGAGTCAGATTGTTGTCTCAGCACCAGTTGTCCGACCTCCTCTCTGTATGCAAACTCATTGTTGCTTCTTATGAGTCCCAGCGCTGTTGTCATCTGCTTACGTAATGATGTGGTTTGAGCTGTGCTGAGCAACACAGTCCTGTGTCAGCAGAGTGAGCAGCAGTGAGCACGCATCCCTGGGGGGATCCAGTGCTCAGGCTGATGGTCCTGGAGGTGTTGGTCCCTATACTGACAAACTGAGGCCTGTTATGAAGTACAGTATACAGTTTCAGAGTGAGGTGTTCATGCCCAGTAGACCAAGTTTCTCTGTCAGTCTCTGTGGAACAATTGTATTGTAGTTGTAAAGACGTAGTTGTCTTTTTTTGTCCAGGTGAGAGAGGATGAGGTGGAGGGCAGTTGAGATGACATCATCTGTTGTCTGGATTGTGCGATATGCAAACTGTAGAGGATACAGTTGTTCCGGGAGGTGGGCCTTCATGTGTCCCAGTACCAGCCTCTCGGAGCACTTGGTAATGATAGGAGTGAGTGCTACAGGCTGGTAGTCATTCAGACAGGACATAGTTGAGTTCTTGGGCACTGGGATGATCCTTGTTGTTTTGAGGCAGACAGCAACCACTGCTGTGCTGAGGGATGCATTAAAGATGTCTGTGAAGACATTCGTCATCTGCTCAGCGCATTCTGTGAGAGCACGTCCTGGTATGTTGTCTGGATCAGTGGCTTTTCATGGGTTAACACTGCTTAGAGTTTTCATGATGTCATCAGTGGGCAGACAGAGGGCCCACTCGTTGGGACTACCCTGTATCAATCAGGCACAGTGTCGCAATGGTAATCGTTTTATACCACCGCAGAAACTTTTGTGAACCACTGCTTTAGAGGTTTTAGTGGCATTTTTAAACCATAACTAACTCGCCGGTCCATCGTTTTCCACAGAGACTAAAAAGCGATGCTCAGCACTGCTATGATAGCCCCCCCCCCCACCCTCTGGGTGGCAAGTCTAAACTCCAGCTGTGTAGCAGATTGTCTGTATATGTATTTTTTTTCTTCAGGCTTCCAAATTTTTTTTCTGTAAATTTTTTTTTCCTCAAATAAGAAAATTAAGTTCCCCGCTTGGTGGTGATGGGGGGGACTTCAAAATTATCATATTGTTTAAGTTACCAAACATTATATTTTAGACATCGTACAACCCTGTTTGGTATCGGTACATCCCTATATTTAGGGACACCTAACTACAGACATTTTAAACATACAAACTTGTGTTGATGTCTGTGAAGTGACAAACCAGTCACAACACAACCAGCATAAATAACTGTGGTACTGCTGTACACTTTAAACAGCACAAGTGTTACATTGTGGCCACGGTGGACAGAGATCTGAAGAGACGGATTAGGAAGATCCCCGGAGTGCCCATCATGTACATCTCTAATCACCGGTGAGGATTTCCATCAATAATCATCCATCACTGCTCTTTATTTGCAGGAATTATTTGCCCCTCCCTCCCCCACATTTCAGAAACCCTATCAACTAATCAAACGTTAATCCCTTTTCTCAAATACTATTATGTGAATCTGCAGCAGGTAGCCTCATGACTAAGGACCTTGTTAATAGTTCCCTCTAACCTCCCATTCATTTTGATGTGTATATATTTTCTTTTTTATGCAGGTACAACATTGAAAGGATGCCAGATGACTATGGTGCTCCAAGGCTCTAACCCCGGATAGGGATGGACATGGAGCAGACCTGTCTGTTTACATGGGGCTTTTGCTTCCGGATCATTGTACTGGTCTGGATGCAGACTTTCCTTATTCCAGTACAGCATTCAGTTTATTATAAATTGATTTTTGGACAACTGCACATTTTGTCAATTCTTCACCAAATGATCTATTATTCTGAGTTACAAGTTTGACCAGCTAATATAAGTGGATCTTGAAATCAGTTTTTCAAAATCTATTGACTGGGCTTTTATTCGATATTAACTTAATTTTCTACTGTGAACAGTCATCTATACCTGCACAATGCCTTTTATGTAATGTTTATATGCAGAGTTTAGTTTACACATGTAATTGCATTCTTTGACCTCAGAGTATCCAGATTTTATGTTCTGGATGTGTGAGCTGTTGTATGTAGAGAAAATATACAATGCAATTCCCTCTACATGTATTGTTGCATTAAAGTTGTTTCCGCAGCTCTCTCGTTTTGTCATATTTTTTACTGTTTGCCTTAATTTGTCACTTTGACATCGGGACAGTTATCTAAATCTTACTTCAAAAAAAAAGTGAAGCCCCAGGGGAACTTGACTTGGCCCCTGATCTTTGCAACAGCTAGAAACTCCGTTGTTCTGGGTACTGATAAAATCAATGAATAGCCACAAGCTAGGCGTGTGGCCGGTAAAATCGCAGTGAGCTGTCCGTGCGCGACCCCCCGGCGGCGCGGCGGGGGTCGGCGGGCGTCAAGCCGGCGCGCATGCGCGGAACGCGGCCGTCTGGGCGTGTCTGAGCGGCATTCGGTGTGACAGGAGCGTGGGGTAGTTTGCGTGCAGCCTCCGCGGGACTGCGGTGCACATTAGATCGGCGTGGATAAAAGCACCCTACGGCAGGATGGATAACGGTGGAATACTGACGGCCGGGCCGAACATCGGGCTGATTTGGCCCATTTAGAAATAGCGCACAGCGCTTTGATCGTGGGCTATATGACCTCCGGTTTAGATGCAACTGATCTCTAGCGGCGTTTTCCTCCGGGCGATCCATCCCTTAATGCTTATATCGTCGCCGGGCCGTGGTGCTTCATGTGCCAGCTGTAGTTTTTAATTATTTCGAGTCGTTTGTACACGTTGCTGGACTGATCTGCAATACCGATCCGCGGCTCTCCAGCTTAATGAATGTCCGTCGGGATTTTATACTTGGCGACTGACTCAGCGCATTGTCTTAGTTATGTGAACTGTGACAGATTCCTGCGGGAAATCGGCACTTTTTATGCGGCTTAACTTGAAAGCTGTGTTTTTTCCTGTTTCGCTTCGTGTGAGACTGTAATCATCGATTTTGTTACTTATCAATGCTGTTACATTTTGTAAGGGTATTTTAAAATCAAATTACTCATCTTTTACTTCACTAGGCGTTCCCTGTGATGTTAAGAAACAGTACCGTGACAAAACATACCCATTTCAACAGTAAGCTATTTTGTGTAACAAGTAATAATTGCTAAAAAAAAAAAAAGGGTATTTTATTATTTCAGGAATGTGTTCTGAATGTATTATGTAAGTATCAGTTGATCTTGTTTACTGTGGTTTTGGCGACTAGGAGAGCATTGTGCTACATCCGTGCTAAAGTGAAAACTCTGACTATTCAGAGATCATTTTTTAATTTTATGGAGCCGTGGCAATACTGTTCTGCCAATCTGTGAAGTTGGGCTGTGCCCGTTGTCGGTGGAGTTGCCGGATGCCACTCACCTGTTGTGGCAGTGCCTGCTTCTGAGAGCCTGTGGCGGGACGGATACAGGTGGACAGGGGGTAGTAGGGGGTGCCGCCATGCCAGGAGACAGGACTGGGGTGACGGCAGGCGTGCAGCGGAGTGCCATCTGCGGTGAAGGGGAGGCGCAGAGAGACGGGGAGCCAGAGGATGAGGGGGACGAGGACCTGCGGGACGGAGGGGTCCCCTTCTACGTGAACCGCGGCGGCCTGCCCGTCAACGAGGAGACGTGGGAGCGCATGTGGCAGCATGTGGCCCGGATTCACCCTGAGGGGGACGCCGTAGCAAGGAGGATCAGGGGAGCCACCGACCTGCCTAAGGTAAGGAGGGACCCAGCTGACCCCAGGGGAACTGCGGGATTGGGTCCGGGACGGGGCAGGCTGTTGTACCTTTGAGAAAGACATAGTAAACATCTCCCTCCATTATGTGTTGTAAAAAAGTGCTAAACCTTAAATTCTGGAGCACAGACCATGTGACACTACAGTAATCATGACAATTATTGCTGGTGACTGGTTACGGCCTGAGTGTCAGCATGACAAAGAGGACAGACGGCGTGTTCACGCTCAGAGCGCACTGTAAGTGTACAGATTTCACACTCACGGCGAAGATACAGCAATGAAACACAACAGAAACACTTGCCAGTCTGAGGAACAGGAACATTAACACGGCCACTTTTGAAGCGGTTTCGCATGTCACTTTTAGCCTCACTTATCTGGATATTTACACACTGAGGGAGCCACGGCAGGGACCCCACTGATATGTTTCTCTACAGAAGACAGGCAGTCCTCCAGGTGTGGTACGATTAGCCAACAGGTAGCATTACTGTCAAAGCCTGCGTTCAGAAGTCTTGAACAAGGTGCTAAACTTAAATGACACCATTGAACTATACTGATCTATTTTAAATGTATTTCAAAATGTTTGCATTGCTATTTTTATATTGTATTGCGTGTATCAATTTTGCTAGCTGTCTGGTTGCCAAAACAGATGTTTTAACAGTAACCCGAAGGTTTTAAGACCCCCCTGACGACCGCATGTGTGTCTGTGCTTGGTAACAAATATGGACACATGTAGGCAGGCTGTGTAACCTGAGCCTTAATGATCTGAAGCCGTTGGCCAGTGTCAGTTACTCTGACTGGTGACGTTACTCAGCAGAGCCCCCCGACGACTAATCCACACATCCACAGATTTAACTGCCGGGATTGACAGGGAGGGGGGACAATGCCGTCTATGTCCTCCGAGGGGACTCCACTTAATCGAAGGCTTGCGGGGAACGTTTTGGGGTCACGCCACGTCACAGAGAGGCCAGCAGAGTCTAAACAACGGGGCATTCTCCGTCTGCCGTGAATGCGAGAATTGTGCGACACCCCCCACCCCCTGCCCCCCCACAGCTGCCTGTGTCTCCCTCTGCCCTACAGATTCCAACACCAAGCGTGCCTACGTACCAGCCAGCCGCCAGCGTCCCACAGCGACTGGAAGCCATACAGCGATACATCAGGGACTTGCAGTATCCTTTCATTCCTCCATCCCCATGAGGTCTTTCTGCAGCCTGGATGAGTCAGCCGATGGCCTAAAAGGGGAGGCCTCTGGCTAAACAAAAATAAAGGCCCCTTAAGGCAACACGGAAGCAGAATCAGATATTCACAAAATGCCCCCGTTCGGATATCTGATGGGTTCTGCTTTTTGGTTTTGAATTACGTGGGTCAATGTTCTATTAAGATGGCTGAGTTTTTAGTACATTCCTACTACAAAATATACATAATATACAAAATTACCAGTCAAACATTTTTGCACACACTGAGATTTTCTGCATTTCTATATTACTCACTTAACATTTACTAAAACACCTTCAGTGTTCTTTGCTAACAAATTAACATCCAGTGTGTTCACCATTTAAGTGCCTTTATTAGCAAGAAAATGTCATACCTTTGATTCATCAAAGTAACCTCCTCTAGCACTTATAACAGCAGAGAAGATCTAAGGCATTCTTTCCACAAGGGGCATTAATACTGCTCTGCTTTCACGGGATGAAAGAGTTAACTAGTGCATTTAAAGTTAAAGGACAGCCTAGAATGTGACTATGCCATCACCACACAACCAGTTAATAGGATGTCAGACATGCACTGTTATATACTCTCTCCATGTTATAAAGGATACCTGTTTTATTTGACGTATATTTTCATTTATAGGTGTTCACTCAGCTTTCCAATGCTTAACAAGAATAAAAAATCTGCAGTTTATGAAATAAATGAAAAAGTAGCAGAAACCTGTGGTGTGCAACAACATTTGGCTGGTAGTGTATATGTGCTGTACATAAACCTTTGTAAACTAGTGCAAAAATATAGTTCAATAAGTCAGCTAATGTTTTGTCTGAACCCTGTTTCATACGTCAGTGCTCGGGTGGCAGGTGAGGCAAAGATTAATATTGGCCATCAATTGAGATGACTAATTGTAAATGAGTGCATACAGGGGTACTTTTTAGGGAGGCGTTCCCAGGGGGGGTAAATTTGGGGAAGCAGAAGTAGCTGATGCTGACCTATGGTGAGTGTGCACCATGAGGTCAGTGGTGCTTTAGGGAAGTACAGAGCCTCCATCTCAGGCCCTCAGAATGCGCAGATTATTCCCAGGGTGTGGGATGTGACTTGGAAAGTACAGCTGCGTTTGGTTCCCACTGAACTCGCCCCCCGTTGTGCACGCTTGACTGTGTCTTGCAGGTACAATCACACCGGGACACAGTTTTTCGAAATTAAGAAGAGCAGGCCTCTTACTGCGTAGGTACCGCACCTCTCGAACCGAACCACCCCCCCACCCCCCAAAGGATCCGTAACTACTGCGGGAGGTCCTCCACATGGCTTGTTTGGAAAAATGCATGAATAAATGCTGGCCTTGGAAGGTTAACATTAGTGACACATTCCCTGCTTGCCAGTAAGGCATTTCCTGTAGGGTTTCCGGTGAAAGAGTTTTGCCAGGAAGTGGGGGTGGGGGTGAAGGGTGAATGTTTACCATTTGGCTTGATACCGCATTGCCGATTTAGTCCAGCAGCAAAGCCCCATCAGTCATGACCTCATTAGTAGGACAGCCGTGTTCTCAGAGTCAGGCGGGCTTGCATGTCACTGGGACGAGAAACAGTGGTTCTGCTTTAAGAGTTTTGTCTGAAACTGGACTTTCTAAAGCTCACATATCCATGACCTCAATAGCTGATACAAGTACCGACTTAGTGTAACAAACCCCCTTTATCTTTTAGCCACAGAGCTGACGCTAAGGACAAATATATTTTTGTTATGCTATGTGTGTTATTGTGCATTTACTGTATATTATTTTAAAACCTCAGCTTCTTGTGGGTGGAACAGGACAGGGCTGACATTTATACTGGATGATACACGAGAAATCATATCATGTCGGTCCGACCGCATGTTAAACCAAACGTCTGGCTACTGACCTGTATTTGTGTGCTGAGCACACAAATATAAACCATTTTTATAAAGAAATTAATGTTTCTCTTAATTCATCAGTCAGTCAGGTTTCTATTGGGTTAAATTACAGACACTCCCTGGGTTACGATATTTCGACTTTACGATGGGTAGATGTTTTTCACTTTCAGTACATTATTCAATAAATTACATGAGATATTCAACACTTTATTATAAATTAGGCTTTGTGTTCATGATTTTGCACAACTGTAGGCTAATGTAAGTGTTCTAAGCATGTTTAAGGCAGGTTAGGCTACACTATGATGTTTGTTAGGTTACTGTATTGGAAGTATACTGTATTAAAATGCATTTTTGCCTTACTATATTTTCACCTTATGATAGGTTTATCGAAACTTAACTCCATCGTAACTCAGGGAGCATCTGTATACCAAAGCTGGTACATGGTCAAATATCTATGTGAAATAACCATTCCCAAGGAATAACTTTTACAATAACAAGATATAATTTTATATTTTATGTGCCGTATTATATACATGGTTTTACAGTACTGTTTATAATGGTGTAATTTTGTATATGTTGAAGCTCATTGGTCCAGAGCTGGAGTGACAGCGTGACCTAACTAATCTCGTCTTTCCCGTACAGGTTAATGGACATTGCCAAGGAGATGATTCGGGAGTCGCTGCCAATCAAGTGTCTGGAGGCGGTGATCCTTGGAATGTATCCATCACACTGGGCCTCTCGTCCGCACTGACGTCGCTGTGGTATCTGTTATGTGGAGTCAGGCTTGGCTTATTTAAACATCATTTTCGCTCTTTACTCTCCCCACCTTTCCTAAAGGACTCCCAGGCCCATTGCAGGACTGGACTATTTCCTATCCAAACGGGAAAATGTACCAGGCTCGTTTGAAATGCATCGCGGTAAAAACGAGGCGACCGAACGCGATTTGGCCATCCTGTCCCCGCCACGCTGTCCGGTTGCCGGATGCTAATTTGCCTTTCTGAAGGCTTCCCTCCGACACAGGAAGCAGGTGCTGGGTCTGCCGGCTTCGCCTCCATGCGAGGTGAGCAAGTGGAGAGCAGGAAGCCAGCCTGAGACAGGAAGTGTGGCTTTGTCCAAAGATACACACATGGCAGCAGCACATGAGGCGAAGGCAGAGCCATGATGGCAGCCCGCCCCGTAAATAAGCTTTTGATGCTCAAAAGCTCCGGCTGGCCCGTCCACTCGACTCCCCTCACTTATATTTGGGATTCACCAAGGGCTATGGGCCCAGAGGATGCTGGCCTTATTGGTACCACTTAGCGCTTAATGACCTGTAGCTGTTATACTCTCAGGCTGTATCTGTAAATCAGTGTTGCAACACAGGCTTTCAGAATGCAATGCAACAGCTGTGAAACACCTTACATCTGATCAAACAGATTTACCACCAATCAGAATAGCAGCTGTAATTAATGAAGGGAGCATATTGTAGAAATTTCCAGTCAGAGACTTGGTTTGTATAGGAAGAGAATATTTTATTTCCTAGTTGAACTAAGGCATTGCAGTAATTCAGCACTGCATGCCTTTCCTCTTTACTGCTCTTGCAGGACACACACACACACATAGAGCAAAGTGTGGAGGCAGTGAGCACAGGCGAACAATTTCTCAGAGCAGTTACAGGCCCTTCAGGGGGAGTCGGGTTACTGCGTATTAAGAGAAACTACAGTCAAGGGCTTTGCAGAATATTCTGCCACTAGTTTTTGCACCTGGGCCCAAATTCAAGACTGACTGGTGCTCCTTATCTTACTGTGTTCAAGGCTGGGAAGGAACAGAGGAACAAAGCGGGCTGCATGTCGAAAGTTGCGTATCTTGAGCACATCCTGATATGGATGCAGACAGAAACAACTCTAATGAGAGCAGTTTGTGGCTCAGATACCCCTAGTGCACAGCAACAGAATTCATCAGTCTCTCTGCACTTCAGCTGTGTTAACTAACTTAGCTCAATTTCTGTTTTCTTCCACAATACAGGCGGTCCCTGGGTTAAGGACGTCCGCCTTATGGACAACTCGTACTTACAGACTGCCATAAAACCTAATATATTAAAAATTTGGGTTATATGGGTCATAATAACGAACACACAATTTCTTGACGCTAATGAAAAAATTGTGCAGCTTCAGTAGATCGTTGGCTCGGTTACAGTACGGTACCATATTAGTTACTTTTATTATTAGTCTAATTATTATTGTTATCATTATGATGTACTGTATTATTTTTCTGACTTGCCTACAAATCAACTTAAAGACAGACTTAGGGGACACAACTCGTTTGCAACCTGGGGTAAAAAAAAAAAAAAGCAATGCCTGCAATCTGCCAAGAATGCTTGACACTGGCAGTAAAGGCAGTCTGCCATAGATACATCTTGCATATATATATATAGGGTGTTTCAGTATACTTATGATGTGGGTGTGCCTTCCTTGACCCCGCCTCCTCCAGTTACCTCACCAATAGCATGCCGGGGGTGGAGCGCTTCCCCCTCAGCTTTAAGACACAGTTCTCAGGGAACCAGTTCCGGCACATCGTGCTGGGCGTGCACAGTGGGGGGCGCTTTGGAGCGCTGGGCATCAGCCGGCGAGAGGATCTGATGTACAAGCCATTGGAGTTCCGCACGCTGGCCAACCTGGTGCAGGAGTTCGAGAACGCTTACCGCCGTTACTGGCACACCATATGCAAGGTGAAGATAGGCCAGTACGTGTCACATGACCCCCACACCGTAGAGCAGATCGAGTGGAAGCACTCCGTCCTGGATATGGACAAGCTGTCCAAGGAAGAACTCCGGCGTGAGCTGGAGAGGCACGCCCGCGACATGCGACTCAAGGTAACTTAGTATAACATGGGGTTCAATGCAGATGTGGGCGTAGACCATTTTATTAAGGGGCAAGACTCAAAAGAAACGAGGTGCGGGGGGAGTCTTTGCCCAGATCACCAGGGATACATGGGACTAGATGCTTGGGAGCCACCTCAGATGGTACATTCCAGCCACAACCTTCAGTAGTGAAGTTATCTTTGAGGGGTGTCTTAGCAAGGTAACTGCTTTGATGGATGCAACAGCTAGTTTCTGCATCATACCAGAGCATTTATTGACAATAACTTAATTATTTACATCTAACCTGTTGTCAGACATTAAATATTCAAAATAGATTCAGATATGTCAAGTGCTCTTTGTAGAATTACGAATGATATCGTATAATAATACACCACGCTATAACAAAACACCATCACTAACACTTCTATTCATATTTGACATATTCCAGACACACAATATTTCAGTTATCACATGACAATCTGTGCACTGTATTATTACTCAACGAGCAGGATGTCCAAAAAGAGAAAACACTTCTGACATTTGGAAAAAGAATGTGATTGGCTGGACTCAACACATGTGCTGCCAGGTGCTGATCATAGGGTGTAATCTCTCTGCTGCTGGTAATAACTGGAATCTACCTATAAATAGACAGAACCTTCACTGATATTCAGTACTAGGTTCTAAACTGCATCATTTACCACAAGTGAGACCAGATTGGTTTCACTGATGACCAATAGCACACCACTACACCAAAAAGCTTTGACACTAGAGCTTCAGAGAAGTACTTCTGGACCCGACTTAAGCTCTGGCTCACAGATACTGATGGCCACTTTTCCCACATTAGGACACTAAATAGCATGAAATGAAATCTGGACACATCTGGGCCACAACGGTTCTGATTCCATACAGAATGAGTTTTACAGAAAGCCCACAGATGGTCTCCACAGAACAGATGCCCCCCCCAACATTAAAAACGCTTTTTTACCCACTCACTAGCAGACTCAGTAATATCCAGAGGAAGCCCATAGTTTAAAAACTGTGGAGCAGTGATCATTACAGACATCTTATGATCTAACTGATGCATGAGTTCCGCGTGTGAGATAAAGACCGGTCGGGCTGCTCCAAATAGCACTGTGTTCTCTGTATACCTGCAGCCACCAGCCTTTCACAGGCGCACGGCTGCATTGCCCTGCCATGGAGCACTTCAGATACTTCAAATATATTAGTTACCTCTCCTCACTGACTCTCAAATAGCGATGAAGGGGAGCCAAGTACAGCTGCCGTCCACAAAAACATTAAAACCACTCTGTCTCGATTGACCTTTGTACTTTGGAGTATGTAGTTCAACCTGGGACTGTCCCAGTGTCCCAACATGACTTTCACCAGCCAGCACATGAAAGTCTATAATTTACATTACAATAATGAGTTGCTAAGCAGCCACTTTTATCCAAAGCGCCTTACTAATTTACATTTTTTCTGTGGAAGCGATTATAGTGAATTTTTACGCTTCACGGAACCTCGGCGGGGAGCCGAGCCGTTTTGGACAGAAGCGGGGTTCTCCTTATTACCGGTGCTAAATTCACCATGCCAAGGACATTTTTAGCCTGGCATAGTGGTCTCATGTTTGCTGCCTTCTCTGTTCCAGATCACCAAGGCTGTCCCCTCCTCGCCGACCAAAGACAAGAAGAGAGACGTGGGCTCCCCTCAGCGGGGCCCCGGAAGCCCCATGCGAAGGAACAGCCGCAGCGAGAGACGGTATGTGTAGGGATCATGGGTCCTTGATCATCTTTGCAGTGTAATAGGACTTAATATGTCCCTGCAGCTTGGTTATGCGGCCCAGCAGTAATGGTGATCAGCAGTTAATCAAAAATCGTCTGAATGGGCTGTCCAGATGAATTATTTGCTGCTTGACAAATTTCAGTTGACAAATATGGCATACTGCTCATCCAGTAATGAATGCAGCTTAGCCAATTAGTGAGATGCTCAACTTGGTTGGGGAAAAAAAATGCAGGCTTTATGTCCTCCGTTTATGCCTTTTCAACTTGTGTGCAGACCGTCGGGCGAAAAGAAGTCGATTGACCAGAAGCCCCCTACTGATGTAAATGGGTACCAGATTCGTGTATGAGGCGGGGTAGCCAAAATCCCTTTACTGCCTCCAGAGGCTGGGAGGACTGCAGAACGCAGCTAAAGAGGAAACAGGAAAGCGGCTCAAACTCAAGTCTCTCTGTGCCACCAGCACCCCCTTACACACTAGAGGAGACTGTATCCTTTCAAGGTGGATATTTAATGGCTTTATAAAACAGACTTGTAAAAGAACCAATTATGTTTTTCTTTTAGTTACACAATTTTTCACATATTTTGAGTATTTGATGTGAACTTTAAAGCCGTTGGATAACTTTTTTGAAACGAAAGTGTTAAACCAGTCAGCATTTCTATCCTTGCAGACAGTCTGCAGAGCACACATCCTTGTGTCACTCTTGATGTATATAAATGCGATTAATCTTTAGCTCTGCTGGGCAGTAACCAAGCTTTTGTAGAAATTAGTTTTCAAGCTGAGTCTTTGGTGCCTTTGATTTTAAACTCAATGGGTAGTGAACAAATTGTGCATGTGCGAGCCAGGACACTCAGGCATGCTTGTGGAAAGTTGGGGTATGGAGAAACAGGGACTAATCACTTTAGACCATGCACACCTCAAGAAATGTGGAAAAGATTCAGCAGGACACACCGTCGGTGCTCACAGCTAGTCCAAATGACCAAGACAGAACAATCTCAATACAGTTCCGCTACATGGAATTCCACACCCTATTAAGGCTGTTTAACACATATGTAGCATCACAGCGACACCATGTGGCTGGTTTCTTTCCTGCACCCCAAGTACTGAACGTATAGGACACATATCTAGGATTTACAGTTTTGTCCCAATCAGCTGCATCCCCGACTGACTCTCCATTCACCCTCCTGCCTTTTGCTTTATGATGCATCTGCGATCGACTGAGTTTTCATTGAGACAAATTGGCTCGTCGTTCAAAAGGATGAGGTTCAAGTCATTTGGAAAGTTCTCTTAAAAAAAAAAAAAAAAAATCTCCTCCAGGAGACTTCATGGGTACTGCTGAGTTCCTGAAGCACGCATGGAAAAAGTTTCTCTGTAAAATGTTTCTCTGGAAAGGTGTGCGTTTACCTGTGTCTTAAAGGCATATTCAAGCAGTGATCTAGTACTTCTCAGTATTTGCCAAGGTTTGTCAGGTCTTAAGGTGCAAAACAGTTCTTTGTTTACAGTGTTTACATCTGTATTTTTTTTTTCCCTTTAACAGGCAGCAGAAGGAGCCTGCTGCTCTTTTACACATTATGCATAGTGAGGCCTAGTAGACATTTAGACTGATTAAGGAAGGTTGGTTAGATGCGGTTATAGTTAATGTAATCTGCTTGCTACACAAATGCAGCCGGTTTTCTGGAGGATGTACTGTCATGCCGGTCAGCCCCAGTTTTATACAATTAGGGGCAGAATTGAAAACAATTTAGCTGCTTCATCCAATGAAAAGCTTTCATGGCCATGGGATGCTTCTCTCCACCCAAAGCATTTTTCCAGAATGAAGTTGAGTGTCTTCTTTTTAATGCCTGTTCCATTTCAGCAGAGCACCCAGAACGTAGCCTCTGCACCCAGAGAGACCTTCTGTGCAAGCAGGTATCCGTTTTGCGACCAGAACCTATAACTGGAAAGGAGTCACATGGTCAGGTGTCCTGACTTAATTCTGACCATGTTCTCTGGGCACCAATTTGAGCCCCATTCTCTTGGTCTTGAGACATACCTGGTTTAGTTCCCCGGGTTGTGAAACAGCGGAAGGAGTCGTGGTGTTTCAATGCTTTCAATTCCATTCGTGCTTTGTGGTAAATTGCTGGTCTTGCTCTGCTACGAAGGATGGAGAGGAAAAGCAGACTTTTTGTCTCACTGGCAAACTATTATAACACGAGGGTGCCACGTTTGTCGTATTTGAAAGTGTTTCCAAAACCAGGACAGCAGATTTGTGGCTTTTTAATACACCGTGATATTACTTTTGAGTCCAAAAAAATACATTATGTGGAGCGAGAGAGCAATGAAGCAGCCGTGTGTTCTTACAGAGTACTGTGAGATTGCAAGTACTATTCTTTCACTCAAACAACAGTAATAAAAATGACTTTTTCTATGTTTCACAGTTGATTCCTAACTGTTATTTTACATAACCAGTTGGTGTTGGGTTGAGGTAAGGCTGGAAACTTGCCCTCAGCATGGATGGGGAACAGGATAGGGGAGACCATGGACAGGAGGCCAGTCTAGCACAGAGCTCATACAAAGAGACACCAATACGTCTTTGGGTTGTGGGAGGATAGCAAGGTACCCGAAGAAACCCACAGACACATGGAGAGGACATGTGCAAAGTTCACATGCGCAGAGCTGGGGTTTG
This sequence comes from Mormyrus iriodes, assembly GCA_011763525.2. NCBI lineage: Eukaryota > Metazoa > Chordata > Actinopteri > Osteoglossiformes > Mormyridae > Mormyrus > Mormyrus iriodes. Next base: position 1,388,032 of record JAAGVU020000025.1, read on the forward strand.
CTGTTGAAGCCACAGTGCTGAAGGTGCAAGGTCAGTGTTACCCATCGTGCTATCCCAACTGTTCACTGCGTTGAAATTATTACACACTTTACCTCTTGTGATTTCATCTCCACAGAGATGAGCTAGTGTTGAATTTGGACATCAGAATTCCTCTATTTTTGGTGTGGCATCTATTGAAATTTTTAAATACACATTTCCTGTCCTCCAACGAATCCTGATGCAGGATCGAAAAATTAGATCATTCTACAGGATTTTACAGCGTCAATTTTGAGATGAATAAAAAATTCATATTTTTCTTCTTGGAAAGATCGCTGAAATGCACACAATGTCTGCCCCTTATCCCTGACTTTGTCCACCACAATACGGGACAAACCACAAGTCGCAGTGATCCAGCAGAATCAGTTACATTCATTGGCTGCCTGACAGCTCCAATCCACAAATGTCAGCCTCGACTGATGAGATCTTGCTGACCTGACATGACTGCCATCCCATCAGTTGAGTGGGAATGGGGAGGAGCTGAGATTAATAAGTGTGTCTAGGGCAAGCGGGGGAAGGTGCATGGGGGGGTGAAGAATAGATGATTGACCATCCCCCACTGCAGGACTGCTGTTCTCCTGGGAGAGAGAGAGCTCCCTGCTATGGTCAGTGATGGTTGCTGAAATGTCACTCCACTGGGAATCCTGTATATCCAATATCCAGAGAGAGTATGAGTGTGTGTGTGTGTGTGTTTCCCTCTGAGGAATGTGGAAGAGGATTGGTGAACGTTAACCTACTTTGAGACCATTCTGACCCAATTCTGCAGAACAAGTCCGGGGATCCCCGGGGATTTGCGCTATGTTCCCCCGGAGCACATGCCACGTGCTTGGATTTGTGAAGGAACTCCTCAAGAATGGAGCCAGCTAAGATGGGGGGGGGGGGGGGGTTGGGTCAGACAGAAAAACCACCTGATATAAAGACACTACCACAAAAGCACCACCCGTTGGATGATGGGAGAACCTTCACTGCA
>JAAGVU020000025.1:1389137-1409885 GCA_011763525.2 Mormyrus iriodes
TTTTGTTGCTGTGTGGTGTTCTGTTCGCCTGCGTGTGCCTGGCCCGCCGGGGTGGGGGGGGGGGGGGGGGGGGGGGTGTTGGCACAGAAAAGCACTCACTCCCATCAGCGGCACCTCACATTTACCCAGCTGCTGGTTTTGGGTTGCTGAGGTCATACTGCAGATGGCTTCAAAGCATGGTGAGATGTACTGGTCACAGCACAGTCAGCCCACCCTCCCCCTAACAAACAGCATGATTGTCCATAGTGTAAGAAGGAACAGGAAGTTTAAAGACAGTCTGTGAAATGTGGGCCTTATCCTTTCAGACCAAAGCAGTCCAAGGCCCCTCTGCAGGGCTGGGTGACATTCACACAGGAGCGAGGAACCCGCAGAGGCATGGATCCCACGTGCCTGCATGTGTGGCAACCGCTTCGGGCCCTTACCCGCTGCTCTGACCTGGAGCCCTTGACCACGGCATCGGCATGGGCCGTTGGACCAGCTGGGGCTGCTGTGGGCTTGACGGCGGACACTGCAAGGTAAAAGACAAGGGTCAGCCTTGCGGAGCCGTGGGTCGGTACATGTGACTCGGTCATCTCTTGGAGAGGAACACGCACCGGGCTTGGTGTCGACAGCCTGCCCCGGCACAGGTGGCACAGGGGGCATACTGGTGGGGATGGGGCCTCCGGCAGGGGCTGCTGAAGGGGGGGGAGGAGGAGCAGCAGCTGCAGTGGCCTCCGCTTTGGGGGCAGCGGGTTGGGGAGCATCGGCAGGTTTAGCAGCGCCCGCTGACAGCAAACAGACGAACACACGTTAAGTGTTTAGGAACCTGCATAATCTCATGACTCTGATGCTAGCTGGGGCCTAGAAGGTACGACTCATGAGCAAGCAACAGCCTCAATGCCCGTACTGCTAACTTGGAGACAGCTAGCCTACAATTAGCCAGCTAGCCACAGTAAATGCTGTTTCTTTGGCTAACTAGCTGCACGGATGTCTCAGGATGGCCACGCTGAGCACTACCGGCAGACAGAAGCTGACCTCCTTTCCGGAGTGTGAAGAGCGGAGTTCCACCTTCAACTTTCCCTCCATCTGGCACCAGGAGGGTCTCAATCACGCCTGCAGCTGGGGAGGGAACCTGTACTGAAGTCTGGAGAGCAACACAAGCTCATTGAAAGGGGGGTTAGGATCATATTTTTAAATAATTTAAATATTTTCAAATTAACTATATAAATATATTTTAAATAAGTAACTTCAACAACTGTATAGTTCAGGGTAAATAATGCAGTAATAAAAATTCACACTGATAAAATAAAATTAGTACTTCAGAAAAAATGAATACATTCTCAGTACAACTAATATTCATATTGTTTAAGCATTCTTTCAACAATTTGAATTATCATATGTCTGACACCTGATCCCACTCAAATATACTTAAAGCACTGTTAAAGCTGTAGGGTTGGGCTCTACATTTCTGTACTAAAGGTGCTCACTGTCCATCTCCATCACATTCATCACAGACTCAACTCTCGCAAATCCCCCCACAGCTGACTGCTGGCTCACTCTGACAGCTCTACATGAATAGCATACGGAAGCCAGCAAGCCAGTCATCCTGACTCCCTTGTACCTTGTCAGTCTCGATTTCGCACACCACTTCATCCTCAGAGACGATGTCCCCGACAGCTGCAATGAGAAAGATAAAAATGACCCCACTCCATTCAGGTGAACGTGGCAGCATGTCGACGGTGACCACACATCAAGGCTGAGCCGTACCTTTCTCCCACCTCACATCCCCCTCTGTGACAGACTCTGCAAATGCTGGCGTCTTCACTGTGATGACTTCATTCCCTGTCAAAGTAAACAGTGAAATAGTGGGGACTCTGCAGAAAATTCACCTGTGGACTTGGATACTACTGACGTATATACATCATTGGTGTTTCTCAGCCTAGTTCTCGGGGACCCCTAGACGGTCCACATTTTTGTTCCTTCCCAGCTCCCTCCCAGTTCCATTCTAAAAACATGGACTGTCTGGGGGTTCCTGAGGACCGGATTGAGAAACACTGCACTACATTAAACAACAAAAAAGGGCCTCTCACTTACTGCAAGCTGCTGACGTCTTTAGGTAACGAACGTGGAATATGTTGGATGCGGTGACGCATTCCCTAAAACAGAATTTAGCGGGGGGGTTTTTACTACAATCCACTGCTTACAGGGGGCAAATCATCCCTGAACAAATCTCTATAAAAGAAACAAGGACAATGTCCAGAAAGCTGATCAAAATGTACATTTTTTGTAGATTCCATGGAATTTCTCACAACAGGATATGTAATACATACGTAATTTTATGACATTTTCACAGCTCTTAACCACTGTATCACCATTTAAAGACAGGGAACAACCACACAACACACAGCTTATTTCAGCTGCGGTCAAGTATTTCAACAGTCTATACTTGGTCACAATAGTGAATACTGGGAAAAAGCACTTACAATCTGCTCTCCTTGTAAGCGACGCGACGAGCGGGTAAGAGGCCTGTCAGACAAAACAATGAGAAATGAGATCACAGAAAGGGGGTGTAGTGACATTCTACAGCATTTTAAAGCACGCCATCACTCAGTGCACCGTGGAAGCACAGTCCAAGTTATTCAAGTTTTAGTCTCTAAAAAAACATTAGCAAGTTTAAACCACCTTACCTGACAAAGTCCTCCTCCCCAACACATTATGACCCTGTCAAAAAGAAGCGTCGCTCACTTCATGGAGTTGACACATTGCAATAAATACCCAGATCACCCAAGCACCAGATTTACAGCTAGATAAACATTCAGAAAATACTTCACTGCCTTTACTGCATACCCCTTAAGGGAGAGTGATGTCCAAGGTGGAATCAAAAGACCAATACTAAGAAAAACAATTGCAACATTTCCCAAAGCAATAGCAGGTAATGTGCATTTTCAAATGTAGAAACCGGACAGTATAAGCCATCGTGAATGCAATAACCAAGAGGTATCATGTGTTGACCACATTTCAATGGAAAACCGACATATAGGTACAGACATTCAGGGAGATGAATGGTGGCAGGTCATGCTTGGACACAAAGGACAAAACAAGTCAGGCTAGCCTAATTCACTCCGTTATCATGGTGCCAGCTGTACAGTGCTGCTGAGGCCACACAACAAATTCCCCAGCTCCCATCAAACACACGTCTGGGCAATCGCATGATTACAGAAAGGCAGTGCAAATACCAGTGACTAACATATAACCTGGCACAGAGACACCACTGTGCAAGGAGCACTAAGCACACCACAAAAAAAATATTTTAAGCCTACAATATCAGAAAATGTCTCTAATATTTATTAAGCATTTGTCATACAAGCAAAAAACAACAACTGTACAAACAGCCCTTAAGGAGTGATTATATTATAAGCATGGCCACTGCAGGCAAGTAGAAGAGGAATTACAAATAAAGCAACCGTTGCTGGTCAAATTCTTCAGTATAAATACCTACACAAAGACTGGGCAATTATTCCATGGACTAAACCCCCTCCTCCCACCCTGCCATAAAAAAGGTCATTAGACACATTAATATCTTGGATCATTTCAATTTTAAAACACTGCATAATGTTTGCAATTTAAACTTTCTTGCTGAAACTTTTACTCGAATCTAAAAAAAACAGGACCATATATAATGTTTCCCAAACAGTACTACCCAATAACTATTCTATCAGTACTCGGGTCAACAGAAAATTGCACATTCATATCCCTTATGAAGAAATTAATACAGGCCTGGATAAGCTGCATTTCACAATGAGAATCAAATTCACCGCAGTAAACAAAGAGAGAAAAATATCTTGCTCGATTCATTAAACAGCAAAGAGTATAGGCTGCAAAGAGGCATTGGAATAGTAGACATTTCCATTATTCAGAATTACAGAAGAGTGCAGTATTAGATCATGCTACTTTGGAATCCAGAAAAAGTACCAGTGGAGGAGCCAGTTTGTACACATTTCATCTGGTCCAAAAGATACTATGGAATTTTCACCACATAAACATCACTGTGAACATGCTGCACCTTACAGCTTACTTACTTTACTGTTGAAATGAAACGACGACTGACCCTGACTATATCACTATAGTTTCAATCATGAAAAAAAGGTTTTATTTGGTGCCATAAACTGACAAAACAGATTAATGAAAAATCTATTTACCTTTGAAATGTTTGGAAAGTAAAATGTAAACCATGCACATATAATGCATGTTCATGCAAGTGAACAAAACAGTGGATCACACACTCAAGTTAAGATTTTCTTTAATTTTTTCTTTCATTTTCATGTCTCAGAGACATGAATGTTACATTGGGCAACAGTATATCGGCTATCAATGAATGACAGTAAAAAAACAGAACATGGTGTGAAATTAAGTGAAAAGTGATCCCACCATTCAGTTCGACTATAGTAAAGACACCATGAATCAAAACTGAGCAAGTAGCAATGAATCGGCAGTCAACTGTAAGTGTGTGCAAATGTCCTGCCTGGTTCCTGGAAACTGACCCATGTTTGACGAGGCCAGTGATTACCTTCAGACTTTTTAGTTACAGTGAAACTGACTTCTTTCTTATTGCCATGGCATTAATATGTCAGGGAGTTACAAACTCCACCCACCACACAGTAGTAAAGCTCCTGACAATGGGCAGAGTACAATGCCCCCAGTCAGTGGAGGTTGTGCTGTTAAGCACAGTGGTGTGCACTCTGGGCTATAAGCTTGACCGTTTGCTTCTCAGTTCAGGCACAGAGACCTTCACCATTCACAGAACCCTCTGGAGAAAATCCCTCGTAAACAAATCAAATCGCATAAGAACAAAAGACATCAGGAATGCTGGGATAATCACTAAGTAAAAATACGAGTGATCGCGGGTTCAGATAAACTGGGACATATGGAAATGGCCAACCATACAGCACCCCCTCCAATCATGATCACCGATTCCACAACAACTGTAGATCCGTCTAGTGATAATGGCAGCCAACACACTAGACACTATGTGACTGTTCCCAGATCTATCTCAGATCTGCTGTAAATGTATTTACGCGTTTGCAACAGGCAAAACATGTCAACTAAAATTAATTATCCAGCCCCACAAAGACGTCCCCAGACGTCCCTCTGTCCTTTAGAGACACGCAGTAATGCAACGGCAAGATGAAACAATGTTTCACAAAATTTTGCCAGTTACCGGGACTGGCAGCATTCTAAATACAAGACAGACATAAAAAAAAGACATGCAGTAGAAAAACGATTACGTACGGGTAGTCTATGTGACTGTATGGGGCAGATTCAGGAAGTTTTCAGGTGACCTCACGATAGCCTAACCTACGGTCTGACCCGCTTACTTTCCGACTAGCGGCTAGCTAATTAGCCAAGGGACATAGGGCATTTCTGTAAGTCAGCTGTCTTTGACTCTATAACCCGCTAAAACCTTTCCTTAAACATAGACGTTTACACACCAAGACCTATATTCACCCCATTACTCCAGTGTCTTGCAAGAAAAATGTAATTTCTTTTCAAAGAAGGTGTGTCACCCTGTCCTTGGGTTGGCTTGTGAGGCCTACCCGCGGCCTAATTACGCTACGACTACATTAGCGATACAGCTCGAATGCGGGATAATTTGGTTAATTAACGTCGCCTACCTTGCTAAGCGCAGAGAGAGAGCGCCCAAGGGTGCGTGGAAAACACCGACAGTGGGACAACATAGCGCCTAGAACTACAGCAGCCACCAGAGTGTCGCACGAACCGCACAGAGATGCTCGGACGGGAGGGTCCGTCACTCAGCGCGAGCGAAACGGAAGCGCCGCGGGACGAACCATCTGCGGGAGAGGGAATATGAGGGGGGGAATAGAGCAGACCAATCTGACCCTCCGTGAATGTATAGGGTCTATATATTAATGTATACATATACATATACACATTATAATTACTGCAACTAGTAACTGTAACAGTTTCATCTGATTTAACATTAAGCCTAATTTTCCATGACGATATAAATCACAAACTGCTTACCCGACCTTGGGCATACAAGCTATGATAGAGTCTGGTCAATTTCATACTTACTTACTACAGATATTTTATTAATGTGCCATATAGTCGAAGGCTAATTCAAACAAATTAAATAACTTACTAGATTTTACTACATATAGCCTTCCCATTTAGCTTCATGTACAGGCGCTTCCCTAACCAGGTAGCCACGCCTACGTGCGCCTATTGTGGATTCAGTGGCTCTTACGGATGCTCGCACTCCACGGTAAATGGGGTTTTTAATTTCGATCTGACTTCTGGACCAGCATCACTTCCTTCCCACCAAAGCTACAGGTAAGAAGCGATCTTTATTCACTCTCTTCTCTTTGTCTTCCTGTGATCGTTTTGTCATTTATTCTAGAAGATATCGTATCCTCATACATAAAGAGGTACTACATTAACAGACTAATATGAAAAGTTTTTACAAATTATAACCTGTAGGTTTTAGGTTGTCGACGTATTGTAACAAGTATAAAATATCAACAACCACAAAATACTTATATTGCAACTGAAATTTGCTTGGATTTCATACTTGGTGCTGCGTAAATTCATGTTTATGACAGATTATTTTGTGGGTTTTCAGTGGTTCGAATTTCTGAAACGGAGCTGTCCAGAGTTTAATAACTTAAAGGCACGCAGTAAATGGCACTGTGTGTTTTTCATTTTCAGCTTCTTGGGACTGTTAAAAATAATACGTTCCTTTGAAGAAGGTCGTGCTGAAATAGACCTGCAGATAATTAAAACATTGCTAAAAAAATATAAAGCAAACTTTATTCGTACCAAATCATCACTATCAATTCATTCTCCGGGGGAAGCCTACTATTTGTTTTATTTTTGGGAAGTTAAGTTATTTATTAACGACAATGACATTCTTGTTTCCTCTTTCTAAAACAACCAAGAAACGATTGACTTGTATGTGTCCACGACATATGTGGTAAGGTGGAGGTTTTTAACTTAAGCTTTTAGTTCCGTAAATGACCCTGCGTGTCATGAATTTCCGTGTGTAATCCCGGGACCTTTGAATAATTCGTTGTGGGTTATGGATTTAGTTTAAGCTTAAATTGGTTATTAATCTTATATGTTAGAAAACCTGCCAAAAACACTTTCATTTAACTTGCTGCGAAATTTCCCAGTATTCGTTGGAAACAAATCAATTAAAAACGGATTTATAACTCTAGAACTCTTCTCAATAATAACTACCACAAATGTTGAATGTTGCGTTGAAGTAACAAGTCAGTATAAATCTTTCTGGACTTTTCCCATACAATATATTATACACTTTTAAAGTCACATTACATTTTACAGTACAAGTGATAGCATCTGCCAAGTATTCATATATGTATTCTAATTTTGTCATTCTAAGTAAAAATAAAACTAGAAAGTATTTCTTTCGGTAAGTCATCATAAAGTGGACTTAACAGCCTGTATAGGGCCACTATGTTTCTGGGTTTAAATATTGAGGTTACAATGTAGCTATTAAGCCATCGCGCCTCTACACATTGTAGAATCATTGCCTGAGTTATTCAAACAAAGGAAAAAGACAAACTGACACTAGATTGTTGCAAAGCTGTGTTTAGACGAGACCGTGTTCAGCATCCACCTACTTACTTTTGTACTTCCAAAGTCACTACTATGCAACTATATAATTAATTACAGTTAACGAATGTATCAGAGTTTAAAGACTTACCATATGGCCATCATGCAGTTATACCAGATGAGATAATTAAGCGAATGAGATGGACGAATGAGATGGACAAGTGTTTTATTACTAGACTGGTAGTAAAAACACGAGTTTGTGACTAAGATTTGGTGCGTGACTGGGTGATAACTCAAATCGACGCAGAGCTATTTTAAATTCTTTCTTTTTATGAGCAATGTGTTCACAGTCGAGTCTGTCACTGAAAGTCATGACTGGATACCTTCAGAAAAGTGCTTTCCTACAGCATGTCTGCAGGCGAAGACGAACATTTTTTTAAACTGGACTATTAACTTTTCAGCAACTATGAAAGCACAGAAAAGGTTAAAGAATAAATGAATGTAAAAGAATAACAATATTATCTGACCTTCGGTGTGGTCTTCGGGAAATATTCCGCTGTTAATATTGCAATTAAAGCCTCCTTTACGCTGTTTATTAACCTTTTTATCATGTATGGAATGGTGCTTAAAATACAAGATGAGAGAAGACTATGTTTTTCTACTTCAAACTCCCACTGTAAAACCCTCAGTATTCCATTTCATTATATTGGGTGCATAATGGATAGAATAAGGATCCTTTAGGGTTCTTGTATGGTTAATATTTAATAACTCGATTTGATTTCTATTAAAGTGGAACTTAAGAAAATTTGAGAGGATATTTCAAGTACAGAAATTATATTCTGGATTTTACCAGTTAAGGGTATGGTCTAATTCTCTAAACCTTAATTAATTAACGCAGCCAGAATGATGGTGATAATGTATGGAATCTACGTGCCACTAAAAGTTGAATAAAAAAAATAAAAAATGTTATTTTCTACTAGGTATGAGAAATAGACTTTTTATAGCAAGACGCTGATATGGGCTACCTGAAGGTTAGAGCTTTGGCTATCTGAGACATTTTAAATCCTTAAGTAGCACCGATGAATTAGTCAGATTCAAGGTCAGTCGCTCAGCCGTTTAGCTCGTCACATCGTACCGTGTTTTGTGGCACTGCTGGCACTATAGGACTGCGGAGATGTCCGCCTTTGCGTGTTGAATATCGGACGAACTTGCACTGTGCCGGGCACTGGTTCATTTGTTATGAAGGAAGAAGTTTCGATATATTGCGTCGTTACGACTCTAAATTCTACTGTCCCGTCATTTGTAATCAATTGGTGATGAATGCATGATGAAATGGTTTTGATAGAATTCCGTTATCGTAATGCAATAATACTTGAATGAAAAAAATCTCGCAAAACTACAACAAAACGCAGAATATTATTAACCCGAGAGTTTAATTGGAAAACTGCTGTTACAGAAGATTTATACCTAATTGTAGACATCAGTAACATGGTCTTGAACAGGGGAGTCGTTAGGCCTATTTTCGGGGGGCTTTAACCCCCTTAAAATGTTTTTAGCCCCCTCCAAAAATGTATTTAAATCATGAATAACTTTTTACATTATAGATAAGTTTGCCATCTGCCCCCCCAGTAGACTCCCCGCACATTCATCTCCGATAACGATGTCCTTGATCCTGAATAAGATGCATCAAAAATGTTTTTGTTTTTTTGTGAGCAAGATACAATAAATTGTCTTTCGCTCTTCTGAAATGTTCATATTTTCAGCCAGACTGGCATCTAACCTTTTTGTCTTTCAGATTTGCAACAAGGTGCCCGCACATAGAGCGGTAAATCCTTTTGATCATGAATCTCAGCATGTCCGACCGGAGTGTGCCAGGCAGTAAGGGAACCCTTGAGGAGGATAAGCTACAGCTGGCCCACCCATATTTCCACAGAACGATGTACGATGACTCCTTGGCCAGCTATTCCAATGGATCCATTATCTCGCAGCTCCTGAGGAGGACCATCCAGAGTAAGAAAGTCCTGGATGATGGCCTGTTCTACCTGCCAGCTACAACCCTGTCCACCACTGCCTTGGTTGACTCGGGCCAAGAAGACCAAGGCAGCACATCTTCTGGGAACAGCGCAACAGAGCCAGGTTCACCCAGTGGCTGGCCCTCCTCGTCTGGTGGCTCTGAAGGTGAGAGACCTGTTAGTGAGCACCTCAGGGCTAAGCGTGCCCGAGTGGAGAACATCATCCGGGGTATGGCAGGCTCCCCCAGCGCACGGGTTCTAGGGGACAAGGAGCAGGCCGATGAAGACAGCCACGACAACAGAGAAACCTACAAAGAGAACAAAAGGAAACAGAGGCTCCCACTGCATCAGGACCCGAACAGTCCTCCAACCAGCAGGGGGAGCAGCAGCAAGGATGAGGAGTGCCACCGCCTGCGGGGTCAGCTCCATGCCATGCAGAGTCTTCTCAGGCAGCTCCAGGAGAAGTTATTCCAGGTCCAGAACTCAAATGATTCTGAGCATGAGGATGGAGAGGAAGCAGGTGTGGTGGGAACTGCAGTAAGCGACGATGTCATAGAAAACCAGCAGTCAGCGAACAGCTCAGAGTGTGAACTCCACATGGACCTGGACGAGGAAGAGTTTGAGAAAAGGCTGCACAACCAGAGGGAGTCAGGCAAGACAGACAGTGACCAAGTAGTGATCCATTTGGGGACAAGGAATCTTCAGGAAGCCTTAAAGTATGAGTTGTCCAAAGCCGTAGCAGAGAGCGTCGATTTGGTTTTCAAAAAATTCTCCCCTACTTCACTGGCTCCGCCAAGCCCCCCGCACATATCACAGATCCCAGAGCTGAAGAAAAGGACCAAAAAGCAAAGCTCCCCAGAGATGTCAAAAACCAATGGAGAAGGAACTCACAGGTCCCTCAGCTACTACGAGGGCCCAGAGGGTCATATTCCTGAAGACCAGACGGAGGCGCTGTCATTAGTCGTTCGCAAGCCACCCCTGAGCCACCCAGTTACAGCGAGCCCGGTAGCGAAAAGGCCCTACCCCTTACCCCATGCTCCTTTCCAGTTTGGTTACTGCACCCCCATCCAGGAGAATCAGATTTTAGAGCACCTCCTGAAGTACGGCCCACACAGCAGCTTTGGGAGCCTCTCCTGCCTGCCCCCACCTGTAGACAGGCCCTCATCGGACTCCATCAACCTGACGTGGGACGCCATCGCTGCCAGAGCCAAAGTGACCTCCAACCCCATGGACCATCGCCCCCAGCCTGCCACCATGGGGCAAGTGATGGTAGACAGCCTGAGCCTTCCCCCCATCAAGGTAGAGTGTGGGGACTCGCAGATGATGGGAGAGAGGAACCCCTACATGTCGCTCAATATATCCTTTCAGGGCCTAGAGAAATGGCCCGGTCCGAGTCAGGTCGTATTTCAATCGGCTAATGTTTTCTGATAAGTTTTCTGATAATGCCAGGTCATGTAATATATGATCCCAGCAAAGGCATCAAAGATAACGCACATAACAGCTCGCGATCCCTGACTGAGTATACATGACTATAGCCAGCTTATGGAAAATTCTGTTTTCCCTCCGAAACACTCATGCATAGCAAAGCAATTGCCATATGCAATATATGGTTTGCATTCTCCTCTTATAAATAAGATTGCTAATCATTCGCAAAAGCCTTTTTCAATATCTGAGCAGAGTTTTGTCCAGCCTCTCGGTAGTTTATAATAATCTTACTTCTGTGCTCAAGTTTATTATTATTGCCATGCAGTGCCTTTGAAAACAAAGGCAAACCAACAAACAAATGGCAATTTTCCTTTCTTCCTTCCCCAGTCAAAAAATGACTCGGCGAAGCTCGGAGCTGCATTAGGAGCTCAGTAGTCTGGACTTCAAGGAGAATTTTCCCTTTGATCTTGGTAACCCCAAAGAAAATTACGGCATCTTCTTTAATCTGAGCGGAGTAATGACTTTAAGTCTGGAAAAAGACAAATAAAAAGGAATACAGGGCTTTGATAAGAATTGTTAGGAACAAAAGCCAGTGTTTCAAAGGCAGAAAAAGCCGCATTTTCGACTCAGGAAACTCTTGTTTTTTTCCCACTTGAAAAAGTGCACTCAGAATACACTTACATGTCTTCAGTGTAAGAGGTGTGTACCTTGAAGGTCAGATCTGGTTGTTTGTGAAAAAAAAAATGCTTTTTTTCCCCTTATGGTGACCTTTTTGCGTTGTTTTTCAGAGTGTGTCCTCAGGATCTATGCACCTGTTTTTGTTTGCCAGTAGAGCACACTGCACCTCATTACTGGCGATACTTCCAGTTCGTATAAGTTCTAATTTCAGCCTTTTTAAGCTCATAATAATGTCAGACAACTAAATATAAAAAATGTAACTACATATGAAACGTCTTTTCTAGGCAGGACTATAATTAGAGAGCACCTACTTGCCTGTTAAACAAACATATCTGTCCGTTTGTTACAGTTTCTTAATTCATTTACATTGTAACAAAAACACTGTCTGTACACCTGCTGCCTCACACTGGAAGGGGCACAGAAATGGCGTCAATAAACGTTACAATTTGAATATAACGATTGTCTCTACCGGGCATCAGCATGTCTGCACATGAAAGTCCCTAATTAAAATGTCTAATTGTCTAAGCCATTCCGCCAGCTAACACGAGTTGTTCTGTCGCTGCAGTCTCCATTCGGCCCGTAATTACGGGCTAGAGACTGCGCTGAAAGACGGGAATGGGGTAGATCAACATCTGTATCGGCCAAGAAAAGGGTGGATATCTTATGGAGATCGGGCTTTGGCTGTCTCCGTACGTGGGCTTCAAACCCTTCCCGGTGGGTGTGGGTTCCTTAACATCAGAAAACATCCAAGAAGGCCTCACCCCCAGCCACCTGAAGAAGGCAAAGCTTATGTTCTTCTATACTCGCTATCCCAGCTCCAACGTGCTGAAAACCTTCTTCCCGGATGTGAAGGTAAGCATTCACCTTCTGGAGTTCTCAGATATCTTGAAAACACCAGCGACAGGAGCCAGGAGCTTTTGTTTCTGAAAAAACGCATTGCTATCATTGCTTGATGTTTCAGGAGAATAGAAACAGATTATATTCAAAATCCTGGATGAGACTTTAACTCAGCTTACAGTTTAACTTTAACAGAAATAACAGCTGAACAAGTTTATCAGCTTAAACAGAATATTTACATACATTATTCGCATTAAACACCTTCCTCAAAAGTACTGCAGTTCCTCTAAAGGGATTTACTTATAAACCTCTTAGACCATCTATAGTTCCACTGTAATAAGTACTTATAATTTATGCTTTTATTTAATTGTAATTTTAAATAAACAGTTATTAATAATGAATGTCTTATTACAGTTGCTGCATGTAATAAATATGAAATATATACATGAATATATTTGTGTAATCAGCGAACGATACAGCTGTAACTGTTTGCTACACAATGGGTATTTTGGTAAACTGGTTACTCCGGTAGTAGAAAGGCCTTTGGGTAGGGAAATCACATGGCGTTGTCAAGATCTTTATCTGGACGTGAACAAAAAGGATAGATCCTTCTCCAAGCTGGGGTGGGGGGGTGTCATTATGCCACTCAGGCTAAATGTCACTCAGTATCAAACCAAGTAACGGCTGAAGTGAAGAGGCAACAGGCCAGAGAAAACCTGCATCTGATGTGAATCAGTGTGGCTGTCAACCCACCGACACTGAAGGGCTTTGCGGTAGCCTTTTATGCAGGGGCTGCGAGCACGACTCCCCCTCAGCAGGGGGGCCTAGGCAGTCATTCATGGGGGAGGGGGGGTCTCCAGCTAGCCAGTGATCCTCCTGTGGGAAGTCACACCAAAAAACCTGAGTGGCTTAATTCCCATGTCTAGGCTCATCCAATCAACCGGAGTCACTGAGAGGCCAACGTGCTGCTTACACTTACAGAGTGCAATACATAAAAAAACACAAGTGTTGAGTGTCTACTTTGCTAATCTGAACCAGGAAGTCATGGAGCCCAGGGTGCAGGCTTCTGAGGTTCTGGGGTCCATTTCAGAGGTAGGCAGAGACAGGGGCAATGAAACGTGGAAGTAAATTCATTCAACCAAACGAGGAGGTAAAACAACAGAGAGAAAGGTGACACAGCTGGGAAAAAAGCATGACTGAACAATACTGCCTTTGCTTCTCAGATTTACATAAGAGGGACTAAGAGAACAATAAATAAGTAGAATTATCAACAGAAAATCACAATAGCCATACTGCTTATTGTGTTATGTGTCTTGACAAGTACAGATTTGTATAGAAGGTGTAATTAGAATGATGCCAGATATATTCTGTAATTTGAAAATTAACTTGAGTTGAGGAATTGAACAGAAATTCTGTTTTTTTTTTCTACCATAATTTCAACGTGTTTTGAAGGAAGAAAAATGAGCAAAGAAATCCAAAAATGATTCACAAGGAACCATCTGTTAAGCACAGCCACTTATGCTTTTGTTTTATTTCACCCCGTAGAACCGTTTGCAATCCTAATCCTTGTTTTGCATTTCCAGTTTAACCGCTGCATCACTTCCCAGCTCATCAAATGGTTCAGCAACTTCCGCGAGTTCTATTACATCCAGATGGAGAAGTTTGCCCGGCAAGCCATCATGGATGGTGTCAGCAGCACCAAGGACCTGTCGGTCACCAGGGACTCGGAGCTTTTCCGAGCCCTCAACATGCACTACAACAAAGCCAACGACTGTCAGGTAGGCTAAGGCTGACAGGTCTCCGGCTTGCATGTGGTCTCTCATGCGTTTTTGGCGCAATGTCTGACACACATTTAATGTTTCAGCATCTTCCTGCTGAAGTAAGAAAGCAAAACAATCCAGTCTCTCCCTGAGAAATCATGCCATGTATGAAAGCAAATCTCAAACACAGTTTTTATGATTTGACATAGAATGTTTGGTAACACTTTACATTAACTGCATCTTCATCATGATTTAATAGAACATTCAGTACGTCTTCATAATGCCTTTATAATGCATCCATAGAACATTCATAAGCAGCATCTAAGTATGCCTTAACATCCTAGCATACCTTAGCAGTATATATACATTAATAACAAACATTATATGATTATAATGCTTGTTATTATCATATAATGTCTGTTATTAATGTATATTTAAGCTGTTATGGTATGTTAGGATGTTAAGGTATAGTTACTTGCTGCTTATGAATGTTCTATGGATGCATTATGAAGGTGCAGTTAATGTGAAGGGTTACTGAATGTTTGAACTCAACTTCTAGCAAAGCCAAAAACATATGTGAAGGGGATTGTTCTGCAGTTCTGTGGAAAACGAATCAGTGAAGTCGATCCGGTTAAAGAAAGTAGACCACTAACTAGTCTGACTTTGTGTGCTAACTTGCCCAGAAAGTGAACCTGGAAGGCTGGCAGCACCTGTGGCTCGAGCGGCCTTTGAAACACGTTATCAAAACCGTAGATTGGTGCATTATCAGACTGTGGGAAGAGGAAGCTGCTAAAACAACGGGGGATTAGGGAGGCCGGCACGCCTGAGCGAGGCCCGGATTGCTATTGATGCGGAATGCTGAGAAAGACACTGTGGATTCCGAGGGAGCCGGCCGTCCGGTGGGAAATGTCCGAGACAGTTGTCTTTACCTTGGAATCAAGACATTCTTTTCCCAGGGATGCTTTGTGTTGGGAGCAGGGTAGAAAAAAATTACTTATCCCAACAACCATCTGGTCAACTGCTCTCTACCGCCTAATATAAGCCCCCCCCCATGCCCCCCTCCCAAAACCCTCTCCCCTGTCCTGAGAACCTTCCCAGATTCCCCAGCCAATGGAATTGCAGATGACTGAAACTCAAGCAAGGTCCAGATCATTCTGAACATTAAGCAGCAACTTGGCACGAAAATCTAAGTTTCCATCACTCATTTTCTGACACTTTATTCATGTTTTGTAAGTGAATAGTCAGGAAAGAAGGACAGAAAATATTAATCTTATGAAATGATTCACATTGAGAATATCAATCTGGTCATTCAAGCCAAAACGTTTCCAATGATCTGCATTTTAATGTTAACAAAATTTCGGTTGTACAACTAGAACCCAGGACATCAAGGAAAACTGAGATAGGATGTTTCCCGTTTTCCACAAAGGACACATTTCTTTCCATACTATCCTTTTTTGCTCCCCTTGCTACAGGTGCCTGATAGGTTTCTGGAAGTCGCTGAGGTCACACTCCATGAATTCTACAATGCCATTTCCCTGGCCAAAGACTCAGACCCGTCCTGGAAGAAGGCCATCTACAAGGTGATCTGCAAACTGGACAGCGAAGTCCCCGAGGACTTCAAATCGCCTTCCTACTTGTAGAAACAAATAAAAGCAACAGGGAAGGTGCCTATCAGAGATTTTGTACAGAGGAATATCACTCAAAGTATCTGACACTTTTTGCAGTGGAATTAAATGTATGTTTCCCAGCCTAATTGTTTTAGGCTTGTCATGTGACATGTGACTTCAGGGCAAACCCTGGTAATTCATGTAATAACTATCAAAAACAGATATGATGTAAAATTAAGCATTAAAAAGCAGGCAAAGAGCTGATGAGTGACACAGCTACGCTGGAAAACCGAATCCCTGAACCTCACACTGTTAGCCATAATGTTAGCAGTAGATAGAAATGTTAGCTGTTTACCAAATATATAGCAATTTTTTAATGATTTGGTTTGCTTAGCTGATGTTTTTATAAAACAACTTATAATTTTTTTAGCCATTTAAACAGCTCGATTATTTCCTGGAAAAATTCAGGGTAAGAACTAATAAGTACAACAGAGGACCTGTGTGGGGAACTATTTGTTTAACTGTGGAATAAATGGGAATAAATCTTAATATCTCGGCATATACTGAGATACAGACGTAAATAATATGTTTTCACACCGTATTTCTTTGAAAATTTTCGCATCTAGACAATAAAATAGTTATAATGATTTCGGATTGAAATTCAGTTCTGAAGACCGCCATAGGGCAGAACCACCCGTCATTACAATTATGATACAAAGATCCTATATATATATATATATAGTTGAAGTGCGAAATTTTCTGTTAGCAATTGGTTTCATGACTTCGGAGAACATATACAGCGTTTGTAATAAATAAAGTTAATAGTTCCTGAAGTATCTGAATTGCTTAATCATCTCCATTGAGGGATAGTGTACGTTGGGGAAAACGCTAATTTACACCAGTCAAATAATTTACATTCGTCCGTTCAAGTGAAAAAAAAAGATTTTGAAATCAGCATTTCTGCATTGTGTATATTACGTAGCTTGTAAAACAGACATTTGGCGAGAAAAAAAACGCACCATTTTACTCACGTTGCTGTAAGATAATCAGTTTATAATTAGATATTCTGTTCATAATCAGGAATTTAATATGGTCCTGTAAGCATAACCTGTCAAATTAAACAGCACCCCCTTTATTATGATGAAGAAAACCACTGTAAACTTCATGCTATGCCCAAGCATTAAAACATCTGGCTCATCTGCATTATTGTTTGACCATTTTCTGTCAGGTTCTACAAAGCACTTAATATTTCTGTCTGATGTCTTTATTTTCAACAGCCTCCACTTTTGTTTCCAGGCAACGGAGCAAAATTAATAAACGGTTTATATGGAAAAGCAAAATGCAAAACCACTCTGGGTAGGCATGCATATAGTAAATGTGTCGTTTCATCTCAGCTCTAAGCATGTCCCTCATAGGGTGAGATGTCAGCTGACGGCTGCAGCGGGGGTTCCGCTGGCCCTCACACACGCAGTTTCAATATCGTTCTGTTTGTACGTGAAATCTGAAGATCAGCTATACCATAAAACAATACTTATAAGACATTAAAATTTAGACGGTAAAAGTACTAGATTAAAATCAAATGCTTCTCATTTTACATAAACTAGACGTCTTTTGGCGAGGTTTTAGCCGCATCCAACCGGCAAAGGCTACTGTGAATTTATTAAATATACACGTTGTCTATAAAACTATTTTCGCTGACACTAATTATGTACCACAATCAAAGAGAATAAATAGATCTTGGACTGAAGTTGTGGATCAAAGTTAATAAAGGAAGCTTAAATGAATACGCGAGGCGCATATTTGTAGGCCTATGTGGAAGATAAATCCTTCGTGAGATAACTCAGGTTTTGATCAAAGATGACTATAAAATGGTCCTGATATAATGATCTCCTGGATTTCTTAATTACTTGTATTGATATAAGAGATAGTTTCTTAAGAGATCAACAAAACGTGTCTGCTGTAGTTATCGGGTAAACGAACGGTAGCTTACACGGATTATTTGCAAGATGCTTTGACCTAAACAACCACGTCTGTTTTAGTAGGCTACTAACAAAGTCAATTCATGAAACCTTGTTAGACGTGCAAACAGAAGCATACACAAATAAGACGATAATTAGACGATGTATAATTAATCTCAAAATTAAGGTCGCATATTAAACTAATTAACATGCAGTTTTCACTTTTGTGTCATGACAAATCTCCTGTTCCATGACAGAAGCAGGATAGAATGTCCAAGTGTAAATCATGACAGATGACTGTGTAACTTGCTCAGGTCCCGTCTTCCAAAACGTGCAGAGCTGTGATGATGAAGGGTCCTATGAGGCCGACTTCATTCATCCGTGACATTAAGCTTGCCATTTGAATTCCTGCAAACTGCGGACTTCACATTGTCCACTAACAGCTCATTCAAGTGGGGTTTCTAAGGGCTGCTTTTATCCCGCACTGTGCCCACATGAGTGAGGGACAATGTGACCCCATGACAGGGATGTGCCGCCGGTGCAAAATTCCACTAAGCCGTTGTCGTTCTCCTCCTTGTACCAGCTCCAAGCGCATTAGTCACTGCACAACAACGTGCGAAAGAGAGCCGCCTCTCTTATTTTCTTTCTGACTCCCTCTCACACGCTCACTCCCATCGGGAGCCGCACCCCGGGCCAGCCGAGCACCCTCATAACGCCTAGCACGCTGATCTATAAGCAAACCCTGGCAACCCTGCAAAGAAAAACGAAGTTTAGATTTCTAATGACAAGAATTAACATGCCACTAAATTCTATTCACTGCACTCGTATGGCAGAAATGATAAGGATTGTAAAGGGTTAGCAATTTCCTTTTGCCCGCTTCTTTTCGGAATGATGGCAATAAGCGTTGTTATTATTCAACGAAAATACTAATAAGCATTAAATAAAATTTAACGCTGTAAGTATACATACGCACTCTCTATATAAACTAGTGTGCCTGATTGTCTCTTCCATACACAATGGATTGTTGGGCAGCGTTTTCGTATGACCTAAAATAGATACCAGCAAATGCACGGCATTAAGTCCATCTAAAATGAATGTAGAATTAATTGGATTTGATGCGTGGACTGCAGGTTGGCGCACAACATCCGCGGGATGAAGAGGGGTGAGATTACATCACCTACTGGGCTCTGTGAAATTTACTTAAGAGCAACATTAAAAAAAAATCACACGATTTTAACTGAAAAACCTGCAAGGCACCCTGACATATACAGTCCGTAGCTTAAGTAGCGGAAGAAATAAATACATTTGCTTGATTAGCCTAATGAGGAAAGAGAGAAATGACTACCAAGTTAATTATTTGACTGCTCCACGCAAATTGATTTCTTGCAAAAAATTAATTAGCATTTCACTTGTTGAGCGCACAGGTTTTAACCCCCACAAATTGTCGAAGCATTTTTTTATTTTTAAGAGGCGGAGAAGCTAATGGCAGAAGGGTGTCATTTATAATAAAGACAACGTCGGAATGATTTACGTTGGCAATGTACATGGTAAACAAGCACAAAACAATGGTCCCCGGTTCTCCAGCCGTGTTAAAGAGGAGGTAATAGATCTTTGGCCGTCCATTATTTATTATTTTCTATATAACATTCTGGTATGTTGTATTTACCTACTATAATATTTTAATCTGAAAACCTATACCAAATTAATAATCAATATCATTCATTTACACACATTCAAACAAATTCTAAAACATCTCCTATACTGACTCTTTTAAAAATACATATTGCTTTTCAGGGAAAAAAAATGCATTGTCAAGAATTGTACACATGAATGATTCATTGTATAATTGACTATTTAAATAACAGGCTGCACAAATTAGACAAAACTCATTGGGCGAGCACACTCGATCCAGCAGATCCCTTCTCTTTCTCATGTCCTGCCATCTGTTCACTCTCAGAGGTGTTCAGATCTTTCATTTTCCACCTGTGAGGGACATTAATCATGATTAGGGTCATGATTGAGCGAGATGACTCCCGGCATGTAGGCTGATCTGCAGCTACAGTCTAGATATTTGATGATCCAGAGCCTGCCCAAGCATCTCACGTCCTTCATTCTGGTGACCTATCCTTGACAACCAGCAGCCTCTGAGGTCACTGTCAGTCTCCTTAGCGAAAATGAAGCATGTCTTGAGCTACCCTGCTTCTGTTCATGGTGGCATTCTGCTGATGGGGGTGACTGTTTAACCTTAAACTTTACATATATTTTTAGCTGATTTGTGCCTTGAATTCACCTCTTCTAGTCACTCCTCTTCTGTAGACCATTCTGTCCCCCCTTCTTTTTGGTCTCTTTCTAAGTTGTTTGTAAAATTTGTGCCGTGTTTGAGGCCCTATCTTTGGGTGACACAGGAATGAGCTTGAGGGGTACCCTAAGGGGTACTTCAGTCATGATTAAAGGCTTTTTTAAAATAATACAATGCATAACCACCCACCCACTTCACCTTAGATCTGCAGTGTCAGTATATATAAGGTGTAGTATTTTTGTTTTGTTTTTTTGAACGCAAATACCAATTAATATATGACATTTCAAATATGGCTGCTAGGTAGTCATAACTCATGGATTCAGGAGACAATATTGGTTTTAAAATGGAGAACAACCCAATAAAAGGCAAAATAGACATTTTCAATTGTTAGCTTCTATCGGGATCAGTTGTCACTATCAGTCTGAGTTGGCAACAGAAATTCAGGGACGCCCTCAGCTCGGTGTGGCGTGTCTGTAAAGGTGACGGTGTAGCTTGTGTTTCTCTGAACGTGCCTGGTGGATTTCACTGATTACACTATGTAACACAAATTTTGTTCCTGGACAATACATGTTATTTCTTAATTGCTTATGTTGTAAAAGT
>JAAGVU020000025.1:1409985-1426407 GCA_011763525.2 Mormyrus iriodes
AGGCATAACGGGTTAGGAAAACACACTTTGTACCCAGGAACAAAATAAAAATAAAAATTTGTTACATAGTGTTATACATACACCCTGACATGGCGCTGTGTGGAGGAACGGGTTGCTACCTATACCAGCAGAGAGAAATGCACCTGTGGGTCACTATTACACCTGCAGACATGTTTCCCAAAGTGTGACCAATTTCTGAGAAAGGGTGCAGACTCTATCCTAAAGAATTACCTTGCTCCGATGTATTTACAGGTGAGCATGGCCCGAACATGCGTACCGACGTATTTTTTGGGGTTTGTGGACAGCAGCACCCACAGAGCTCAGGATTAGTTCTGTTACATCTCTCTGGGGAATAATAAAGTCGGTGTATGAAGCCAAATTGCAGCAGTTTTCTCCAAAAGCCCCTCTGAGCATCTTGACATAACAGACATAAGTCCCCATATCTCATCTCATCCCTGATATCAAGATGATTTCCTTAAATGAGCTACTAGCAGGTATTAGCTCCTCAGATCTGTGCTGCAATTGTCTGGCCAGCCCAGATTTTAAGCCCTCATGAATAATTTAATTGTGTTTCCCTCCTTATACTAATTATATTCTTACTTCACATAAGCTGTTACAGTTTATATAAAGCCTGGAATGACTGAAGGACATGAAGACCTGACACTGAACAGCAGTCTAATATAGACCATCCAAGAAGCATGAGGGTAATGGGGTAAAGCACTAAACCGTCATTCATAAACTTCATTAAAAACTCTGTCAGAATGACTTTCTGTGTACAGTTTTAAGCTGATTAAGACAACTGTGTCAGCTAAGCATCACAATTGTGCTATAACAATATTTATAACAGAATAACTTCTACAGTCTTAGATAAAAGCTGTAGGGCACTACGTGTCCTTTTAAATACACGGGAATTCGCTATTACTGAATACTAACTATTACGGCACTATATTGGCTTACTGTGTCAGGTTAAAATACATACGATGCGTATAGATAATGAATTGTGAGGCTGGCGACTTGCTGGTTTTTAACTGAAAAACCGTCATCGGGGGGATCTTAAAATAAAATTATTTATAAATATATATAAAAGACACAAAGATATGTGGAAACCCACAAGGTGGCATCTGTTTTTAAGTACGGGGTCCGATTGGGCAAGTGGTTTTGAAAGTAGGTCGCCGACAGGACGCAGCCGTGAGACACAGGGTCAAATTAATCCATTTCATTCCATGACGAAGGTCAGCTAACAGGCTGCCTGGCCTGCCGGCCCTATTACTCCCGACATCGTCTTGAATGGACTGATTGATACTGAAAGTCGGCAAAAAAAAACGAGAACACGAGCAGCTCATTCTCTCAGAGCTGGGCTGCTCAATTTCAAATTTGATTCGGCTCACTAATCTGGACTCATGATTTATACTCACTGGGTAGACTAGCAAAAAAAAGAAATCTACCCATTTATCCGTCCCCTTTCAAGAAACACCGATCTAATTAGGGTTGTTTGAGCCAGGTAGGACAGTACCGTCAGTGTGTAGGTGCAGAAACCTAAGCGCTTACTCACCTGTGTTTGTAATACCTTATGCCTTTCACACATCTCAGCCGATTCCAGCCACACATCCGTCCGTGTTTCTCGTGGTTCCCGCTACAGATTGTCACAAGCTCTGGTTACCAAAACAAACAAACAAACAAACAAACAAAAAGAATGTGTGTGTTTGTGTGCGACAAGACAATGTCATATATAGCCCCTCGACCCTATGGTTGAGAATAGGATGCAATGGGATCTTCGCCACGCTGACTGGATAAACATGTACTATGCACAGTCATTCAAAACTGTCAAGATGTGTGTAAGCACAGTGATACTTAACGTAACAGCTAATTACAAGCTAAGCTGGGTCAGCATAGCACAAACAAAGCACCGCACTTGGCACATGCAGGCGCCCGAGAACTTTACGGGAACGCTCTTATTTTAAAACTGTGAAGTGGTGCCACCTAGTGGACATACCAATGCAATGCAAAGAAAAACTGCTCATTTTCTTTCTAGTCTTTTCGGTCTCTTTCGGCCTTCTCTGTTATATATTTTTACTAGAACGGCTCCATTTACTCTAATGACGTTAATTTTAATTTAATGCTATTAATTTAACATTAAAGACTCTTAAACAGTTAGAAACCGACAGAGATGCGGAGCGACCACACACACCACACACCTTGGAGGTATGAGATCACAACAAATGGAAAACAGTCAGTCACATGCAGAGTGATGTTTGTTTCATTTATAGCTACAATAATAAATAAACTCTTGACAAGCTCATTCAACCAGGATTTATCAGTTTACGGCAGCAGGTGGCATAACCGTTAAGGATTCATTTTTGCAAACTAGAGACTGGCAGACAATGTCTCCAGAAGGAGTCTACAGTCACACCATCAAACAGAGCCTAACCTGATTGGCTCCAGTAACAATCCCAGAAGCCTCAGGGCCCCAACTTGTCCTCAGCCCATTGGTTACGCTGCCAGAGTTGTCACTTGCAGCATGAGACTGAGGCTTCTGTCTCGCGATGGGCTCCCCCTAGTGGTATGCAGCTAATAAAAGCATCAGCCAAACAGTAAAGTAAGAGCAGTGCTGAAGTAAAGGATCTGATGCCTGAACATCTGAGGGAGGCGGGTGTTTCAAGTCATCTGGAAAATTCCTTTGCCTTTACTAATTACCAGAGAGACTGAAAAGCATTTTTTTTGTGAAACAAGACCCTTCTTTGGGAGATCAAGGAAGGGCTCACTTTATTTAGCAACTTTGAAGGTGTATTATTGTTAGGCCTGAAGCTTGAAGGAGGAATGACACAGTGACCCAGGCCTCTGGAAAAGAAAGGATTATGGGATACCAGCATGAGGAGGAGGACCTGGGGGACCATGGAACATGCACACATGCCAGATGCCCTGGGATTGATTGGTTGTATTTCCCCTGGAACATGGGAATTAATTATTCCATGTACAAAGAATACATATTCATTTTCCAGATATCCATCTCAGAAAATGGCAGAAATTAATAATCTGCACTAATTAATTTCCGACTTTCCCAGAGTCGGGATAGCTGTGATGATCAATTCCGCCTCGCTGGCTCAGCACCCACCCTTCTTCTGTGGGGTGAGGGATTGGGTAGGGCATGCCGCTTCCGGAATGGACCCTTACTGACGATGACCTTGGACGGAAGCGGTGCTTCCCAATTCAGCATTTGGTGACTCACAGCTGTTCCACGTTTCTGCTTCCTCCCAGCTCCCTGCAAGACAGTTCACATTTTTGCTCCCTCTGAACTCCCTGCCAGACAGTCCACATTTTTGCTCCCTCCCAGCTGCCTACCGGAGGTGGGAGTGAGGGCAGAGCATCCTGTGAGTTCTTCAATAACCCCCCTGATGCCGGTGGTGGGGGGTGGGGCAAGCGGATCGAGAGGGAGGGAAACTTACGGATGGAGAAGGCTGACTTCTGCGTGCCCTTCAGACTGCCGCTCCTTGGTGCAGTTTTGTGCGATCACCGGTAAATCTTTATTAATTTTAATTGGAGCCCCCATTTAAAAGAGCCATTAAAGCGGATTAATCGAGCCCATCCCGTATAATGTCTTCTGTTAATTAGTTTGTCAGCACTGTTTTAATATCGCCTAATGACTTCATATTTCAGGGGTGACATTAAGGAGATGCTAAAAGAAAAGAAATCGCCTTATCAGAATGCGGACCTTTAATAAGGGACGTCCTCTCGGAGCGGGGCAAGGTCAGCTGGGCTCTGCTGCTGGTGGGCGGGGCCGAGGGTGGTGGTGCTGGCGGTGGTGGGGGGGGGTCCTAGCCACAACCCCTGCTGTAACTCTCCAAATGGCTCGTCAACTTCCCCAAATCTGCAGATGGTTTTTCCACTTTCTGTTGCTGCCCGATGGCTAAAAGTGGGAGAGTCTAAATCAAAGAAAGGACAGCAGTGACCCTTAGTGAATGACTAATGACTTCCCAGTGAATGACGGCTTCAGAAAAGTCTGTTTTTAAATCTCGAAAAAATAACACTCACGTGACATAAATGATCTGGGTGAGTGTAGAACGTTGGAGAGGTGGAGGGGAGGGTTTGAATCTGTTCTGAGAGGGACAGACCTTCTCCACAGATTTCCGATTCACACTGCCGAATCGCAGCTGGCAGAAATACATGCTCGGTGGATTAGAAATAGAACCTACAACAGTGTCGTACAGAGTCGCATGCGTTGGATCATATGAGGTTACTTTCTGTCTCCAAGGCATGGGTTGCTACGAAGCAGCTGTAAATATTATAGCGCCTGACTCTGAGATGAGGGTGAGGTCCTTTGGAACAGAAATGTCCCAGACGACTCCGCAGAAGGTTACCTACCAGATCCCAGCGTGCCATGTCCATTTGGAAACTCGGCAGGTGACCAGACTCTTCAAATGCAGAGGTGGGGGGGGGGATGACTTCATTTGCATCTCGTCAAGTCGGCATAGACACAGTGAGCTGCCCGCTGTTTCACCCAGGCGGGGGTATGCCTGGGGGAGGAGGAGGAATGGCCTTTGAGCTTGTGGGGGCCAAGGTGGAGGAGCATGTGTGTCTGATTTTGCATCACACACTCCCATCCGGGACAGGATAATTAGAGACTACATTCTTAGTGTACTGGCGAGGTCTCTCTGTACCAAGGAATTACATTTAAATTCAAATTCAGGTTTTAAATGCAGGAGAAACTCTTCTCATAAACCCCTGCTTGGAAGAGAAATGTTCATGCTACATGGACTGAGGTCATGAAGTCAACCTATGAACCCATGAGGGACTATAGATATTGAATGGTGGCAATAGGTTTGCCAGGAACACAACTTCTCCTGTCCATTAGAGGCCTGCCCTCTTCCTGGTTCTGCAGAAAAGTGCCTCTTAAATACAGCATCAGCAATTGTGGGAAACTTCATTAATTGACTTGTCGGCAAACCCCCCTGGATACGGGTGTCCTCCACTCCAGCATTCGGCAGAAAAATTCAACTCACCCTGCTGGAAGGGGCACAACTTCAGGGGTCGAATTGTTCAGCAGGTTTTTACTGCATGGTGCCTCCAGACAGGCGGGCATGGGCGTAGAAATGTGACTCTGGATTCTGGCCTCGCTTGCATGAAGAAACATGTCGAAGAGCGAGCCTTCCAAGGGATCCCGAGCACAGGTCCTGTGCCAAAAGGCTTCTGGGTAATTGGGGGAAACACCTGGAGGGTTCAGCGAAGCTGGCCCCCCCAGGACCAGACAGCAGGAGAATGGCGCTGCGTTTATTCACCTGAGTGACCCCCATATGTCGCGGTCCTTCACCCCATGAAATCATCTTCACAGAGCAATCTCTAATGGTGTCTAAAGCTTCAGAGGGATGCTGGAGAGGAGAGAGAGTGGGGGAACAGATGAAGTGGGGTGGGAATACTTAATGGGAAAACCATTAGCACGACAATATTCCGTGGAGCTGCCCTCAGTGGGATAAACCTTCCACCACCCGGGCGTCACGGACGAGGCCCCGTAACCAAGCCTCCATCCAGGCTGTGACCGGCCGCCACAATGTGCCCTGAAGCATTGACGTTACCTGGAGAATTGCTGGCAAAAGGGGGTTGTTTACAACGACGGCACAAAATCAAAATGAAAATACAGAAAGCTTCCTCCAGCGAGGCACAGTTCTGGCAAGCATCCCTGCACATTTGACCAGGCTTCACTCTGCTTCCACTCGGCCACAGATTCATAAATCTCATTCCTATTATCCTGCTAATTAGCCGGGATTACAGGACCATGTAATGCCCTGCTTCCCAATGGATTGATTGGAGGACGGTCTCTTTGTTTTGAAATCACTTCCTGATTGATGTACAGAGGCCTAGTTTGCAATTGTAATGGCCCAGATGTTAACAATCAAATCTGTTTCCGCTCCAGGAGGTAACAGTCTGTCGCGGAGGAGAAGCTAGCAGAGCGTGTAACGACGCATCACGGGTGGGGGTGGGGGCTGCTCCGGGGCAGGGGGCACCGGTGGCGGTTGAGATGGCATGCCATCGAAAGTGCGGGGTCAAGAGTAGGGGCAGGAGATAAAGTAATAATGAAACTACCTAATTGTACTCATTCCATATGTCAGTGCAGTGTTGTGGGTTGACAGAAATGGAACAGTCTGTATGCCACTTTGCAACTTTTTAAGTACGCCACCTAGTGATCAGACAAGAAATTGAAAAGATTGTGCGAGAAAAGAAACTAAACTGAATATCAAAAAATACACCAACTATGTTTTTACAGGCATGGTAACAGGCACGAGTTGATCCATCTGGAACATTAATTCGATGGCAGTCCAACCAAAGGACAGCATGTTACCCAGGGAAAAGACATTGCAGCTCAAGGCCACTAGAGGGCACAGTTGTCTCGCACTACCGACTGGCTCACCTTCTCTTTTTTCTTTTCCCCCACCAATAAATCACTTTCCCAGATAGTTAATGGATACAGAAGCAGATCGTGAGTGAGCTATCTGCTGGGTGATAATTTAAGTGAAGATTCCCCAAACTGATTGTGGTGAAAGGTTATTTATTTCAGCGCCGCTACCAGTCACAAAGACGCATCCGCGGCGGAGCGCCTGCAGCTTGTAGCGGAGTGGCGATCTTAAACTCCACCGCTTGTAAATTGAGTTCACTTTGGCCATGAAAATACACCAGTGTTTAGTTTTTCTCAGCTGTACAGCCCTGCGGGAACTGCCCCCGCCCTGGGGGCAAGGGGATAATTCCTGATACGTGGCACTGCAGCCCCCCGCCCCCCACCTCCCCAACCCCTAACCTCTGTCCTCCTCTCCCGAGGGTGGCCGGGGGGGGGGGGCGGTTCTCCTCCTCGCCCCCAGCCTCCTGTAATTAAAGCCCGGGATTCTGGAAATCACCCTTCTGGCCGCCTAAGGAGGTGGCTGGGCTGCAACTGAGTATGAATCCCCCACGCAGGGGCATCCCGGAAGACTACCTGTAGTGGGCGCTCTCCCGCAGACAAGGGACATGACATGGCCGTCGTGGGCAGCGAACCGGACGGGTGACAAAGCGACCTCAGTTAGCTTCAGGTAACAACGTTATTTTATTTCGGCTTCTCCTAAACGGTTGCAATGAAAAACTATAAACCGGAAAACGGAGAACCGCTAAGATAAATGCCACACTGCTTAATTCTCTTTCTGTCCTCTGGGTATTCATTTTATTTTTCACCTTTTTTCTACAGTTGCCTTCCATCTTGGTGATGGGCCATTGTCCTCTGTCATATACGCTGATATTTAAATGTGTTTGTGTGTCGCAGTCGATCTGAGGGAATAAGTGGTTCCCTGCGACTGCTCTCTGATCTGAGATCAGCCCATCGTAGCATGAAAATACACACTCAGGGGTGTGAGGATGTCATGAGTTATGAGTTATCATCAGTTTGACATCAAATCCTACCATGAGAATAGGGTAGACGCTGCTTCCACTATAGACTAATTGTAACTGTCATACTATGCTCCAGGTCCTGGTAAGCTCACGTTCGTGAGTGTGACTCGTACTACTTATGGACCCCCAGTACCGGAATGGTCATCTCAGCAATGTATCCATTAGGGTAGGTGTCTGGCTCCACGTCTAGCTCCTTAAGGGCCCAAAGTCCCTCATTAGGCAGACCCAGAGTCCTCATCCAGTCAGGTGGCTCTTTCACAAACACCCCTGCCAGCCCCCTTCCGATTCCCCATTCCAGATGGACAGATGATGTTACGGAGGGCCCACATGAGATGCCCTGATAATTTCAGCTGGATGCCCCCCCCCCCCCCATACCATGTGATCCTGCTTGTGACAAACAGAAATGTTTCTGGAAAAGCGTGAACCTACCACAAATTGGTGGATATAGTTCCAGAATATCCAGAGTGTTTACCTACAGTTGTTGCTACGTCCTGCACCAGTTGGCACCTTCAGGGGCGTGGCTAGAGATTTTGGACCCTGTGAAAGCCTATCACACTGGGCCCCCAACCTAGACCAATCCAATTATGATCCAAAATTTTTAGGGCCCCTGTCATTCTGGGGCCCTTGGAATCATCCTAACTTTTCCCCCCTTTACGACACCCCAGTGCACATAGTTTAAGTCCACCCCAGCTCCAAACAGCTGCCATCCACCTAGAACATCACCCCAGAACCCTTTATCTCACAGTCTCTGGACACCTAGCGGCATGTCCAGCTGACAATTTCCATTTGCCCAAACACTCCAGTTTTGAGAGTAGAGTAGCAGAGTCTCATTCCCCACAGAAAAAGGACCAGTTTTTATGGAGATGTTACTACTGACCCTTCTAATGACCCAAATCAAGTCTGAGTTAGTTGCAGGGACAGGGTCTGTAATTTGGGGAGGACTAGTTAAGCGGCCCCTGGGCTCATCTTCTGCATTGTTTCCATGTCTGTCCTCAGGCCTCGAGTAATAAAAAAATCAAACATGTCCCAGCACTGCTGCCACAGAGAATATACCGGATCACTAAACGAGAGGCCCACGGGACATACTGTGTGTTTTTTTTTTAATTGCTTAGGCAAAGCTATAATTAGGACACAATCTCAGTTCACCTGGAGCTCTGGGTGTCAACCGGTCGCTCAGAGGTAACCCAAAAACCAGCTGACACGGCAGCCCCTGCTGGAGAAAGTCCCCCACACAGATGGACCCTCCCCGGGGCTGAGATCACTGCCATGGCACAGCGGCGCTCAGCATCTCCTTCCGGTAACCATGGGAATCCATGGCCCCTTTACCTGGTCTGATCATCGGGCATCACTCTCCACCGGCAGGGTGACAGGGCCCTCTCACACAGCAGCCACACCTCACCTATGATTAGCTTAGTCTGAGGACAAAGGGACAAAAAAACAAACCACATATGATGACATTCATGCTGGGAGGCTCGATCTTTAACGGGATGTATAAATTTGTAATGGGGAATTCAAGGTGGGAATAGAATCAGAATCACAAAACTTTAATTATCCTGGAGGAAGTGCTCAATAAACGAATCCTTACTGGTTTTTAAAATCCATTTTCTTTACAGATGGTTTCATCATCCAGACCATAGTATGTTTTATACTTTATACCACACGTATAAATTTTGACTGAAAACCTCAATCTGGGGGTTCATCTGCTCTCCCCAGAACAAACACCCACAGCCTGTTTAATCAGTTAAAGAAGCCTGATTCCTTTACCCATATTCTTCCTTAAAATACACGGTATTTATAAAGGTTAAAGGTATTTTTCTATGGATAAACAGAACCCTTCCAGTCTGTATAACTGCTACACAGACCCAGCTCCTCAACTCAAACAGGCAACCAGATCTGAGCGAAAGAAGGAATATTTCATGCTATGGCTAAAATTGAATAATAATAATAATAATAATAATAATAATAATAATAATAGCAATAATAATAACAATAACAAAGGTGCCAATAGGTCCAGCCCCTCCCTCCCATAAAGTTGCAGCCCCTTTTTATTAAAACTGCATACTGATTGATAACCTCTCCTTTATGAAAATAAGCAGAAGTACTCCCCAGCAGAGGGCCAGCCTCTAAATCCTGCCCCCATTTTTTATATCCCTATCACCCCTAACACGTCTGCTTGCCATTGAAAACCTGTAATTGAATGAGTTTTTGTCATTATTTTGATTAATCATATTAATTTGTACTAATTAAGAGATGGTTTGAAGTGATGACAATTAGATTAATGAAATTAGTTTTAACCCCCCCTCTTTTCCTTTCACCCCCCACCTTATAACGTAAAAGAAATCTTAGGAAGACTGTTATGAAACAGTTGGCAATCTGGATTTTGGGACTAATTGAATGTCTGATTTTATTAATGATGAAATTTATAAAAGTCCTTGAGGGGAAAATTAACGCAAATTCAGCAGCTAAGAGTGGAAAATTAATTAAAATTCCTCAGGATATTTTCCAAATTAAAGGGACAGATCTTCCTTGAACCTGGGCCTGTGGAGGCCACGTAAGTTGTGTGGGAAAAATATGAGCTTTTAAGTGGTGACAAAAAAGAGACGTTCAAATAGCCACAGATTGATGCTGCTATCTCAGCGCTGCAGTGATTGTGATTGGCTCCGACGAGGCACCAATCAGCAGGCAGCTGGCTAAGTCTACCTTCTGTTCTGGCTCGCCGCTTGGTGACCGTCGCCCCCGTCACCGGGACCTCTCTGCTACCTCTCCCTGCCTGGTCTGAACCTCCGGAACCTGCTTCTGTGAGGCCGGAGATCCGTGTAGGTGTCAGCCCCGAGGAAACCCAGAGTTTCCGGTCTGGTTCGGTAGTGGCTGGACCCCCCCCACCATAGGCTCTTACCTGGTTCTGTGGTGCTTGGCAGAGTCCTGCTTTAGATTGACATTTGGAGTGGCTCCCAGCTCCATAGGTATGGGGGGGTGGGGGGTTGACACCTGTGTCTCATAGATGCCCCCCTCACTCCACGATGCCCCCTGCCCCATCAGTTACACACATCCGCCACCCGGTCCCCCCCACCCCCCCGGCCAACTCGGGCAAATTAACAGCTGCTGAGTTGTCAGACAGGGCCCCCAGGGTTGACACACGCAAATATGCTCGCGCTCAATGAGAAGCCCCCCCCCCCACCACCACCGCCACTGCCTGCAAAGGCTTCTGGGTCTGCGCTCACCACGTCCTTTCGGAATCAGAAGAGCGATTTGTGGCTGGAATATATATAAACAAACAGACAAACAAACAAATAAGCCAGCAAGCCAGCAAGCCCCCAAATCCGGGTTGGCCAGTGACCCACCTGCACAACTTGGGGCGTAAACTTGTGCCCGTGGTGACTGGAGTAAGAATTATGCAAATGAAGGGCAGCCCGGACTGACCCCTCGCTGCGTGTGTTTGTCATGCCTGTTAAGCTGAAGTTGAAATGTAAATATAGACCAGAAGAGATCGCCATGGTGATAGGCTGCTTTAAATTCTAATAAACAGGTAGCTGTCCGCCTGTAATAAATGATTCCCATAAACAGGGATGATTGCTTGAACTGATAAAGATGAAAAGTAATTGTTTGCGCTACCACAAAATTAATCAGATCAAAACAGGTGCAATCATTTAAAAGAGACAGAGGCCTATAAAATAAAAAAAAATAAAAAATAAAATATGCCGTGATAAAGTATTGGCTATTTGGCATGAAGTCTAGAGGTTAACATTAAAATAATATAGTGGGTTGGTATTCAAGAGAGTGAGAGATAGAATTATTGCATATATTTGGGGGCGACTGGTTATGTTTACAGGAATGTGGGACGCAGAGCTGGTCTTTACATGCGCTGAGGCATAAATAATGTACGTCACGTTTGAAAGCACACTAAAGGTTTTAGAGGAAAATGACCTCACGTGAAATATTCTACTGTCTAACACATCAACCTTTGCCGACTTTAGGCCAAAAAAAAACAAACAAAATTGTTGAAGAATGGCAGACATCAGAGAGTTCTTTAAAATTAGCAGAAGATTTTATGACTGAAACACAGCAGCTTCTGACACATCATCTGATGACCTCAACAAGCTAATCGTGGACTGAATATCACGTAGGACCTGAACCTGTTTTCGAACCATGAGATCCAGACTTGTACAGCCCTGATTAGTGTACAGCAGCAACATCTAGGTTTGTTTGTGCTTCAATGAAAGCTTCAAAGCGTCGACGAAACAGGATGGTTGAAAGGACGTCCTTTTATCGTTCTTTCTGAATGACCAGGCTCTCAAAATAAATGCCGTTAACCAAGGGCGGGACCGACCGCGTTAGCGGCGAGCGCTACAGCAGCTAGCGCAGATGGGAACGCTCCCCCTGAGCACGTCCCTTCAAACGTGATGACTCCCGTTTAAGCCTATTTGTCTCCTTTATGAACCAGAATGATCTTTCCAAATATGATAGAGCACCTGGACAAGATGGATGCTCAGTAAACACATTTGTTTTCACAGCTTTTGACGCATTAAAATGCCACACCTTAACCATGCCAAATTCCACAGCTCACTCACCCCACCCGCCTCCCCCCAATTATTCATTAATAGGCAATCTAAATATGGCAGCCCCCCTTCAGCACACATAGGCTAAAGTCCCCCCTCCTCCCCACAAAGTATTTACCGAAGCATTTGGGAGAACCCGATAATACATGGGTACACAGCGCAGGGGGACACACCCCAGCCATGCTCTGTTGTAACCACCCCCGCTGTCACATAATCTCAGCTACACTGACCGCTGTGCCATGATTCCCCTGTGCATGGGTGTCTGCGTGGGGGGGGGGGGGGCTTTTTCTCCCCATTTTTCCATTCAAGTGGCGTTAGTGTTTAGAGGGCGGGGGATTCTGGTACTGAAAAGACAGCTCCACTAATCAGTTTGCTTTTGAGGTGTAAGTCTAGTGATTTACTTCAGGTCTAGCCACCCTGCGTCAGGCCGTCAGTGACAGTGACTCTGGGATATGGTTAGTGTGGAGCATTACCCACGATGTCCTCGGTGTCAAACGTGTGGCCACGTTGGTCACTGCCAATCTACCTCTGAATGGGCTGGGGAGAATGTCCGTCCATCCATCTATCCAGCAGTAGCAGGCTCTTGTACAGAAGTAGATGTATATATGGGTATAAGTATATGTATATATATATACACACACACACACACACATATATATATACACACACACACACACACACACTAGTGCCCAAAACTGTGGAAACACTTCCAATTTCTAGAGAATGCAAAACTTTATTTAACTGTTGCTCCAGTTACTGAATTGTCCAACGTATATTTGTAACATTCTTTAAGTATTTATAAACATTACCGCCAATATTTTTGTAGTATTTTTTAAATCGTAATGCCAAAAAACGCTAGGTGTTTCCACAATCTTGGCCACTAATGTGTGTGTGTGTGTGTATATATACATATATATATGTGTGTGTGTGTATATATACATATATATATGTGTGTGTGTGTGTGTGTATGTTTCAGGGACCTTCAGTGACATCTGATGAACGCCCGAACATCCGGAAAATGACGAGTACTCTGGGCACCCTGCTCATCAGAAATGCAGCGTGGAGAGGCAAGCTGCCGTATCCTGGGCCGGAGGAGCTCTCCGTGCTGAAACGGAATGCCTGGGAAACTCTGAGATGAAATTCGCCCCCTCTTTATTCTTGTCAGGCAGGTTGTAATGGAGTTAATTGTACAATAAAAGCTATTCTCTAAATCATTTCCTTTCTGTCCAGACAAGACAGATCATGGAACCAATCCTTTCTACCGCTGTAATTTTCATATTTAATGAGCGTGACTCCAAAACTATTACACTAATTAGTCAAATCTCACATATCGTTAATGGTGCTCGCAGTAATTAATATTGTATTTAATTAAAAAATGACCCATTTCGGTGCCTTGCAGGCAGGCGTCTCTAGTTCACCCAGAGTTGTGGTGGTGGGGGGGGTTGGAAGGGGAATTCGTTAGATGCAACTTTGGGGGGGGGTGGGTTTCCAGAATGGAGGGACTAAAAAGGGTAGAAGAATGACTTTGGCGAAAGGCTGTGTCTCCTCTTCCTTGTTGGGGTGTTGATTTCTCCCTGATTTATGGGACACCAGGTGGCAGGGGGGTCAAGGACTCACGTCTGAAGATTCCCACCAGCGGGAACCTGGTCTTGTTCATGGGGGCTGCCTCTTTAAGTGTGGTAACCGCAAGGCAATGGGAGGAGGCGTGGCAGGTAGCACGACCCCCCCCCCCCTCCCCGAGCATCTTAACGGCGGCCGTTTCCAAAAGTCATCCTGTCCAAGATGGCAGCGTGGGGCCTGAGAGCGGAAACCCTCGCCGGCTGGGGGGGCCTGGCCTCTGGGTGATTTATAGCCACCGCCGCACACCCCCCCAACTGCGGCGTTCCACGGTGCGCACACTGGAAAATATCCAGTTTACACAAGAATTGGCTGAAAAATGAGATCTGCGACTACATTCTTTTCATTAGGCAGTGTGGCGCGGCGGAGGGTTCTGAGCTCCTAATGATGCGTAGCCCGGCAGCCGTGGCAGCTGTTACCCGCGTCCCTGATTACCGCCGGCAACGGCAGGAAGAGTGGGGCCATTGAAACACACACACACACGCACACACACACACACACACACACACACACACACACACACACACACACGCGCGCGGTGGCGTTTATATCTTTATCATTTTTAATCATGTGTATATATCTTTGTGGGGACCGTCCATTCATTTCTGTGAGCAAATCCGTAATCCTAACAATGACAGCCTTAACCCCGACCCAGCCCTAGCCTTAACAATAAGTAACCAAACAAAAGACAAGACATTTGGCATTTCTAGTTTTTTGATTGCAGTCACAGATTCTTATAAAATTGAGCTTCACCTTGTAAGTGTCATGATAGGTCCCCACATTTGGTCTCCACAATGTAAGGTATACCTGGACCATACACACACACACACACACACACACACACACACACACACACACACAGAGGCCAGAAAGAACACTGCCAATTATAGCGGCTTATCAGACGAGGAGCAGATTTGGGCATCCGGCTGCCAGGCGAGTGGCCATCAAAAAGCTGGCCGGGGATGGTGATGTCAGAGGGCGAGCCGCTGAAATCTGGGGGTCGCCGAACTTGGACAGCGACCGCGACTAAAATTAAGCATCTTTTTTTTCCGTCGTTGTGGGGGCAGGAGACCGGGTGCTTTGTATCTGTGCCACCATGAATTAAAGGGCCCGTGAGATTGTCATAACACTGATAACCTCTGACCCTGGGCACTTGTGGGTGCAGAAGGCCACCACCCGCCCTCCCCCCACCGGGGCCATAATGAAGAGGTTTTGTTTGTTGCGTGTCTGGCCAGAGGGCTCGGAATCAAACTAATTTATAAACACAGTGATAAATAATATTGTACACATTCAGCCTACTTCAATTTGCATACGATCTGAATGCCCACATCTCATTTGCATACCACTTACACACACAAACCGATATACATTATTCAACCCATCCCAGCCTCGCCCCCCGCCCAACATACACCTAAACAAGGCTTTTGTCCCAAAGCTAGCCTGCAGGGTCCATCATCTAAGTAAGATTCAGCCTTCATCTGAACTCTGACTTCATGAGCATGGAGGAATGAAGGGGGGGGGCACCCCATTTAATCTTTATTTATGTCAACCCTCCCCTCCCCCCATGGAGCCCCGGAGCTCGTGCTGGCGAAACGGCGTGCTCAGTGGTGTAATTGGGGTGATGAAAAATTATTGTGATTGGGGGGTGGCTGCCCCCACCACCCTTTCGCCACATCACAGTGCACGTTCCCCCCCATCAGTAATAACATCTCCCTGCCCATCTGTCACCATCTAATGTGACAAAGTTTTTATTGTGTGCATTAAGGTGGCCAGATTAAAAAGTAAATACTGAAGTCACCAGGGGTGGGGGGGGCGCCATGCGGCCAGGGGCACTGGCACATTTTCACGGTGGCCTGAACACCTCATCAACGCCCCGCTGGACACGCCCCTCAACAAACAGCCCCCAGAGAGCACTGTGCCGGGGGCTAAAGAGGTGTTACAGAATGCCATTAGTGTCATACCCCTATTATGGTGGGGTTGCTTTCGCTATCAGCTTTTTAAACCCCCCCCTCCGAATGCATCAGGGGGAAATTGTGAAATGTCTGCAGAGTTATATGGAAATTACCCTTCCTAAGTGGGGGGCAGGGGGTGGGTCCACCAGGGGGTTTGAGGCAGGGCCGGTTCTAGACTGTATCAAATGGGGGGGCAACAAGAGATGTTGGTGGGTCTCATCTTTGGTTTTAGTGGGGCTTTGCCCCCCCATGCCCCTGCCTAGAACTGGCCCTGGTGTGAGGTCTACTTATGTGTTTCCACGGCGACCCCAGTGTTAACTGCCGCATTTGAACCGTCGTGGTCTTCAGGGCCCACGGATAGAAATAAATACCTGATGGCACACCCCAGCGGTGCCCCCCGGGACTCCTTTTGGAGACAGACAGAGATGGCAGACTGGGGGAGAATGGGAGAGACGGAATTAAGGTGGCCACAGGCTTCAAAATGCATCTGGAGAAAACATAATCAAACAAATCAGAGAGAATGATCTGCCTCATACTTACAATCCAGCTTCCAAAAAAGCTGGGATGCTGTGTAATCCAGAAAAAAAAACAGAATGCAAGGATTTATGAATAATATATACCCATATTTAATTGAGCATGTAAGAGAGACAGCATACCAAATGTTAAAACTGAGAAATGTTATTGTTGTATGACAAATAAAATGCTCAATTTGAATTTAATGCCAGCAACAGGTATCAAAAAGGTTGGGACAGGAGCATGTTTACCAGCCCACATCTTCTTTTAACAGAACTCTGTAGACGTTTGGGACCTGAGGAAACCAGCTGCTGGAGTTTTGAAAGTGAAATGTTGTCCCATTCTTGCTGATATAGGATTTCAGCTGCTGAACAGGTCGC
>JAAGVU020000025.1:1426507-1440581 GCA_011763525.2 Mormyrus iriodes
ATGACAGCTCTTTTCTCTTCTATTAAACCAGCAGCTACTATTGGTTTAATACCAGAAGCGACACAGACAGGGAAGCCAACAATTTACACGACACTCACAGTCACACGCTGTTGAAACAGACACATTATACTTTTATAACATTTACTATTTACAACATAAATACACAAGTGCACATACTAATTTATAATATTTAAAGTGCAGTGCAAAGCATGCCAGTAACTGTATAATTAGTCCTGATGACCAACGGCTTGGTGTCACATTTATGTCAGCCAATCGTGGACCGTCTCCTATATCTAACACGTGACAGGAAAATGACTCCTGAACATGGGGTCCGGCTGAACTGTCACATCACTTGCACGCAGGAGCTCAGGAAGGCCAGCCTTTCTGGAAAGATCTGTTTGGTCCAGCCTGCAGCCAGCACCGACAACATCCTTAAGATCGGAAGCAGAAGCAGAACAGGGGACACTGGAGGCTGAGAGAGGTGATAGAAGCACACTCAGATCCCAAAGCATGCATGGTCTCCCACGGGCTCTTACCCCGCCCCCTCGATCTACCCGTACGCGGTATGGCTGCTAGCGTCCAGACATCAATCATTTCAGAAAAAAAGCATCAAATCATTAAAAAACAGCCCAAAAATGACTTAACTGTAGTAATACACAAGTTCCCAGCCTTTAAAAAAAACATTATCGAGGCATAAAGCCAAATAAAAAAATTCATGAAATTTGTTACTATTTCAATATGGGTTAGTCAAGACTATGCACTTCCTGTTTGTTTACATGAATAACATAACACTCACCACACAGTATGCTGATCTTGGCATTGGCAATTTCCGTAAGGGTCCAAAGATCAATATCTCTCATAGGTCTTTAATCTAAGAACAAGATAAAAAAAACGAAAAAACTACAACTGTAAATATGGCGTTCATAGTGTCATCAATTTTCACCCATAGATTTCAGCATGTGCACTGTGTATACACACAATTCACTCAATTCAATGCATAGCTCTTGGAGAAGGGTCCAGCCGCACGGCCCCACGATTCACAGTTCTGCTGCAGGAACCAATCAAATTTTACAATTTTGCATGGCTTCCTCCATTAATGAGCCAATCAAGTTTCTACTTCCACTTTCATTATACACATCAAATAACGTCACCATCCTCAAATGGCTGGCAGAAATATTTCATTATTAAGCATATCATTTTTGTTCCAACAGAAATATAATCTACACAGATGATATTTTTTGAAACTATGTTATTAATATTACAATCAAAAATACAGAACTATACCTATGAAGCAATGAAAAATACAAGCTTGAGAACAAGTCTATGTTTTTACAGACCCTAACCCTAACCCTAAACTAACCTTACAATAACATTAGTCTGCATTTGCATTACGTGAACATTCTTGCGTAATAATATTTTAACATTTACCTGATTTTGAAAACACACTAACTATGAAACTGCTTAATTTTTCCTCCCATTTTTTTATTTCAAAGCACTTTTATTTTCAACTTCAAACCACATTAGATACATTCATGTGGCATAAATGCATAATTTGTTTAGTTTTTTAGCAGAGCTTTGAAATCGGATGCAATTTCCATTTTCCAAATCATGTGACAGAAATACACAATTTGATTTGGTTCAACCAGCACAGCTGTGAATTGCGGAGCTGTGGAACTCTGCGGCTGGACTCTATCGGGTAAAATGAGCCCGCAAACAGGCCGATCCGTTCAATTTACACTGAATGGCAAGTGTTTCCAGCTAACCATCTCATGGGACTACTGACCCTCCCTTTTGACAGACCTCTTGGCCACCCAATAACCTGCAGCTCCTTGAAACAGTAAGAAACAAACAGCCAGGAAAAAGACGAGTTCAATGACCTATCAGAAGTATGACCTTTTTCAGCTATGCTGCACAACAGCTTCATGGTGCTGGTCACTGTCGTGGTAGGGATATCAGGCACTGAGAAGGGTGAAAGGGGGGCGCTGGGAAGACAATGAAGATACCGTGGGAAAATATGACGAAACAGAGCAGTTGCTGAACCAATCCAGACAAGATTTATATCAATTGTTGCCAAGGGCTACAGCTTTCAAAATAATGTGTTTGAGTGGGTCAGAATTCTCCAGAATGCTAATAAAGGTAGGTGCGGTGCTTTGTGACTCGAGGGGAAGGGAGAGAATAGCTGGTTACGGCCAGACTGTCCCATTTGACAACACTTTCCGTTCAACTTTTGAAGAACGCAGCCTACAAAGGCTTCTTTCAATCGGTGCAGACTCTGAATTCGGACACAGCTACAGTTATGCTGCGTTCCATTTACCTCAGGGGTCGAAATTCAGAACTGGGAATGACGTCACACATAAGTTAACAGCGTCAGAAAGTCACAAGTCAGAAAGCCATTTAGCAATACCAGGGACCCATTTCAAAAAGCAAGATTTCTTGCTTACTCCGATAATTTATTGGATTTAATTTGCCCCAGTTTAAATAGCCTTTATCTTAGGTCACTTACATTTCAACCAGACTACCTTAAACCCAACAAGTTGTCCAGCTAAGTGAAAAATCTTGCTTTCTGAAAGGGGCCCCAGTTCTAGCCTTGTTACTTGTTAGCCATTGTTAGCAATATCAGTTGACGACAGCACACAAATTGCTGCAGTATTTAGTGCAAAAAACATTGCAGCAACACGTCCACAGGTAGCGGTTGGACAGTACTGTGTGTATGACCGATTTAATGAACCAAATATAAGACATAAGTGCTAATTTAACTATAACTTTAACTTCTGATAATAAGGGTGCAGCCATATTGGATTCTGAGCTCAGGGTTGCAGAGGTTCCTCCAACCTCATGAGTCGGAATTCCGACTTCGTGAAGCATTCCAGTTGAAATTTCCAACTAGGAACTCTGAATTTCTGAATTACGAGTTCAAATGGACGCAGCATTAGATAGACTCTTAATACATAATTAAATCGCTTCCTGCTCTGGGGAAAATGTGGTGTACAGGTTCAGTGGATATCAAAGCAGCAATGCATGGAGATACACACACACACACACACACACAGCTGGTTAGGAACGTCCACGGTGAGGGAAAAGGCCAGCGCTAAACACTGCTAAAGGTCACTTAAGTTCGCTCCTCCTCACCATCGAGGGAGGGGGTCAGTTCGTTTTGGTGAGCAGTGTAACTGTCCATGAGAGTCCCCGACACTGCCTGGTGACCTATCACACCTCCTCCCGTTTCAGGGTGTCAGTTACTGCTTAGATAAGGTGAACTCCCACAGATAGTGGTCAGTACTGGGCCTGCCAGACCACATTTAAACCCACAGCCAGTGGCCTAACAAACATACAAAATGCAGACTGGAAAAACACAATGAAAATGCAGGGTGCTGTATTGTATTGTACTGTGTATTGTGGACGCCTTAAGGAACGCGAAAATGTCCTTGTATCCAAAGGGCACACAGATCCCTAACTGCAGGCAAACCCTTGCTACTGAAGGCAATGATGACAGACACAGTACTGACTTAAAAACTAACTGGCTGGAGGTGGAGGAGAAAAAAAAGGACTGAGGACAGAGTAGCTTGACCAGGGCGTAATCTGTAAATGCTGCTATACCAGGAGCTGGTCTGTAGGGGGCAGTGCTGCTTGAGTACAAGTCAGTATGTGTTTTTTTTTTCCATCTCCAGCTCTGTGATCTAGCTGTGCATGACGTGTTATCCAAGGTCCCCCTCAATCCTTATTTCATATCTCCTGGTATTTTAGACAAGGTCAAGAGCTACTGCCCCTCTAGATTTCCATATATGGCAATTAAATGTTGAGTGGTGGGCGGGGCACAGTTGATTTGTTTGACAGGCTGAAGAGCCAGTCAGCTCTGAGCCTATGGTGGCCTATCCAATAGTGACATGAAAAGGGAGAGTCAGACATGGTGCCCAAACGGATCTGCAAGGCATTTAGGGGTAGGAAAAAACAGACTTGTTTAGTAGCACTGAAAAAGATTACCCCCTCAGCCCTGTTTTGTCTGGCAACATAGCATTTGCAGTTTAATTAGCACTTCAATTAACGGTAATTGTATAAATGCTGGGTTAATAACAAGCAAAAGGCCCGACGTGAGGCAACAAATATTTGCAGGTGTTTTTTTTTTCCCTCATTACACGTCGAGGGCAATTGTGTAACATAGCTGATAATTAGGCATCATTACCGTGCACAAACCCAGTTAATTAGTGAGCAGGATCCCAAACAATTCACTTAGCGAGGGTGCCAGCATGAAACACACACACTCACGGTCAGTACGTCACCTTATTCATACACACTGCAAATATATGAAACCTTAACATTGGGATATAAAACATTACTTGGTAGCACCAAATGCAGCTGAGCATTTGAAACCTAAATAGGGGGAAGTAACTAATAGGATATCATACCTTAATAGTCAATTATAAACGTTGGGATATCAAATATAAGTTCTAAGCATTAATAAAAAAATGGCATACTTTGTCTATCTGCCGCTAATGTGAGGCCTGTAGAAACTCTGTGCTAAAACAGCATGCTGGTTCATTGTATCAGAATGATTTCCAAAGATGGGATTGTCCGTGGGGGCCCGGAGTGGTGTTCTGACTCTAGACCGGTCCAATGACGAACGGGGAAGAGACATGACTGATGCTGCCGTTACTCAGATGTATCTGGCCTGGTGCCCCGAATCTCCATCTTTGGAATAATTGCATAACTCGGCTCAATATAATCGGCACCCATAAGTAAATAAACAGCCACCTATGACACCTTGCAGGGAGGGAAGCAAGCTGCTTGCATGGAGCCCTTTATTATTTGTGATAGTACTGGCTCTCTGCATGCCTCCAGCAACACGAACGCCCCATTCTGATGCTTATTAAAATACTGGCATTCTGAGGAAACCACACCAAAAATCAACTCCCTCATATAGATTCCCCCTCTCTAGGTACCAAAATAATACATGCCTCTTGTAGCCCAGCACACATTGAAAAGCCACTCAGGCAGGGGGCAGTGTGGAGAAATGGTTTCTTTACATAATTGAGTCTGTTGGCGGCCAGGTTCCATGAAAGGGTTAACGAATACTGGGTGATGGGGGCGGGGGGTGTGTGTGGGGGGGGTACATAGACCCTAATGTCCAGACCTGCTCGTCGGCTAGATTTTTAATCCCACTTTGGGGATCTGAGAGTGACGGACGAGGGGGAGGACAAAGGAAGGTGGGGCGGGGCGGCAAAGTCAGGTGCGGGGGGTGTACCGCAGGCTAAATAATTGAATTCCACGAGGCCTGGCAGATATCTGAATGTGACATTGTGAGTTCTGATCCTTTATCCTTCTCCAGCCCAATTATTGACAGCTAAAAACAACAGCCATTATCTGTTAATTACATTAACATTTTATCAGCGCTAGGGAGGGCGCCCCGTGTTCGGTGGCTGGCAGATAGCTGTCAGTCAGTGGCCGGCAGGGGCGTGGGGACAGTGGCAGCAGAGGGCCAGGCCCCAGGGGGCGCTGTTCCTCACTACCCCAGCTCCTGACAGCAGCCCCCCACCCCGGTCTTCCTCTCCTTCGCCTCAGGGTTGAATGAACATTTAAGTGATATCCTGCTCCACCCCCACCCCACCCCACCCCATGCTGCCACATCTGACAGCCTGACGAGGAGTGACATCACTTGTGCTGACTCTCACCTGTGGATGACAGCCCCCGAAATTAAACTCTTTATCCAGGAGAGGGTGAGAGTCAGGCCAGGCACCAGATAGCAAGGCCGCCTGCCTCCCCCCAGTGAGCCGCCAACAAAACAGTTTACTAATGAGATGCAAATTAGCACCCCCCATGGAGGTCTTTGCGGGGCCTCTGCTGCTGACGTGGGGTCTCCCGACAAAGTCAAATGCTTATGGAAGACAACTGTGCCTGTCCAGGGGGCGGGAGGTCACTCTGCGGTCAGAAAGGCACCGACGCTCGTCAAAGGGGAGTTTTTCACAGCATAAATATTCACCTGCAGTGTAGGATGTTGAGTATGGCTTCCTGTCAGTTTATTGTTCACAAATGACAAGTGTACTGTACGTAAAAATACGCTGGTGTGTCACACCTCATACTGCACTCACAGAAAGTCACAGGACTCTCGCTTGATCCTGTAAAAATGTTGCAGATTTTTTTGGTCTCAAAAGAAAATTTCACTGGCAAGCGATGTTTAACATATCTCCACATATCTTCCACACAGACATTTTCTTTTTATTAAGTGTCATAATTTGTCTGACTCATTCAGTTCTGTTCGTGCCATTTTGCTATTAATTGCAATTGCAGTCAATGGCTCCTAAAGGGTGTTTTATGTCTTTGCAAAGGTGTTACTAATTAAAAAGCCCCCAATGAGACAGCTTGTTAATGAGCTTTTTAACTCAGGACAGCTCTTTTAGCACTAAAATTTCAGTTTATTACTACTTGAAATTAATGTTTTGCTTAAAACTACTGGTTGTTTCTAATGTGATA
Source organism: Mormyrus iriodes (assembly GCA_011763525.2). NCBI lineage: Eukaryota > Metazoa > Chordata > Actinopteri > Osteoglossiformes > Mormyridae > Mormyrus > Mormyrus iriodes. The sequence continues at coordinate 1,432,973 of JAAGVU020000025.1, forward strand.
TATATATATAGTTTTTTTAACGAATAAAGTAATGATTTTTATTATAAAACCAATAAAATTAGAATAAAAAGTCAAGCGTCCCAAGAAATTCTGTGAACACTGTGACTACTATTGTCAAAGAACCATTTATGTTTAAAAACATATACAAATTATATAGTAAATCACATTGTATAGAGAGATGCAGATTACAGAAATTAAAGTATTTTACAAGTGCCAACATAACATAACACAGGATCCCTGTGGAGGCCGAGACACTTTTACCCACAGATGACCGAACTTGTGGAATTTAACGGAGCCATTGAAATAGTTTTCCATCAGCTTTTTAAGGCACTGTGTCACGATTGGGTCGAGCTTCGCTATCACATGGTCTGGAAGCACGTTTCCAAAAACACGGTACACGTTGCTCATTGGACATGGTCAGAGATTAAAACCACGAAGAGACTGAGGAAGGTCTATCAGAGGGTTTGGTATCACGGGGGTCATCGGGGGGAGGGTGTTAATATAAATACCAGCCCCTCCCTCAGTGAATCACACTTTGAGTAACCTGCAGTTCCTAAAGCACTAATAAAAGATGACCCTCACAAGTGAGCACCTCTGAGGCACGAGTAACTGACAGAATTATTTATTGTGTTCAAACTCTTATTCTATTAATCAATGTGACACGCAGGGAATCACCTACCTCCCGACTTCTGCTAGCTGTTACTAACTACACCCCCCACCACGCATTCCCTGCATCTCCCTGCCTTCTGCAGAGTTAAAAAATGGTCCTTAACATAACGCACCTGGACTCATTTGGGCTAATGAGCCTTGACTCAGTGGGGGGGGGGTATTCCTGGAGAGCAGCCGGGGGCGTGGCTTTGCTTGGCGGTGTTCCTTCTCATCTCTGTCCCCATCCTGTCGCTGGCCAATGGGACCGAACCCGCTTTCACCTTCCAAACTGTAATACTGCCGTGCAAAGGGACATTTAATCACTCTAGAAACTCAGTAGGTGCAGTTAACTGTGGGTATTTGACTGTAGTAAAAGTAATGCAAGCTGTAATCACTTACTCTTGAAGAAATACTTTTTTAAAGTCCTGGGCTTAAATAATATTATTTTTATTGCCTTTTTATTGACTTAAAATCTTAGAAATGTCTTTAATACCTTTAAAACTGTTTTTTAAAAGCCTTTGTAAAGCATTACGTTAGCAAAAAAGAGTACAATACACAATGTTGTGTCACACCTGAAATCAGTTGAAAAACATCTAATCCATGTGGTTTACCTTTACGTATGAATGTTCAGTGTGCAGTGGCCGGTAACTTGATTGCTTTGTTATTGTTCAGGTACAAGTGATAGTAATATTTTAGTATTTTAAATTATTAACAATTGCAGGTGTAACTACATACATCAAAAAATCATTTTGTTATATAGTAAATAAAACATCGCACCGCTGTCATTTTCCCATAATCCTGATTACAAGCTCGTTTAAAAATATTTTTGCGCCTTTAAAACTGTTACAAAGTTTGTAATGTTATAAATGTATTCTTTTTTTCTCATGTAATAACTTTAGGGCTAACGCAACTATCGATCACCTACATAACAACTTACCGTAGTCTATTTTTAAATATTGTTTTAATTGTTTTTATTATTTTGCTTTTATATTGTTCAAAAACAGCAGTAATAATCATTTGTGGAGCCTAATGTAACTGATGTTTTTGATAGAGGACCTAGAGTGAAGGGTCATGGTATGAAGTGGGAGTGGGCGTGGCCACAGCGCCCGTGTCACCGCTGCGCTATTTTGAGCTATAGAGGTGGAACGAGGCATCATGAGTCACGGGCCTGGTAGCTGCTGGCCTGGGGTCCACTTGCCAGCCCCAGCCTGGCCCCCCCGCCGTGTCCCCAACCCCTCTGGATGGTGTCCTCTGCTGGTGGTGCACGCTCGCCCGTCCGGCCATAATTACGCCCCCCTGCCCACCCTCGGTTCCTCGCTTTATTTATGCCGTCTATAGTGAGTCCAGCACTGGCAGACGTTACTGACTCGGGCACCGGGCCGTGCCAGGAAAGGGGGCTGCATGGCCGTCAATGCCAGACATCCTCCAGCTTTGAGTTCGGTGGGCGGCAGGGGGGTGTGGGGCGGTGTCTGCCAGCAGACTGGCGGAACGCCACCCAATTGGGTTACACGCCCTCGACGCTGTTCATCGATCGGAACCTGGCCTCTATAACTTAATAGTTCGCCTCCTTATTCCAGCCACGCAGCATGGTTACCGTCACTCAAACACTGGGGGATCAATGCAAGGCTTGTCCTGGCCCACGAAGGTGCAGGCAGGGGTTACTGCATGACTGACAGGGAACTTCCCTCCAGCTGGCACCGGGGGTGGCGGCAGTCACCGAGGAAAGCGCGGCGCCTTTGATATCGAGGTTGTGCAGCGGGTCGCAAACTACTGGAGGTAAAAACCAGTAGCTTTTTTCCACAAGATTGATGTCAATAAAAAAAAATATCACGCGGAATTTTGGCTCCCGGCTAATCCGGGATAATGGAACATTGCCGAATTGCAAGCCCACTGGAGCGGGATGGAGAAAGACCTTCTATGATACGACTTCTCACCGAGATTTGAATTGCTCCCCCCAAAAAAGACAACTGGAGATCAGGAGTGAGATGAAGCACTATGGATGATCCCTCATCGTCGCCCTCTGTTGGTGGGTGATGTGTACCATCCCCATGAAAAGTAGGGGGGGCACAGCTGTCCAAATGCCCATGAGAATGCGTGAATTTGTCCACCCATTGCCAGACAGGTGGGGGCACGTGTAGGAAGGGTTAACGGCAGCGGGGGGGTAGAGTTACTTAAACGCGTTGCTTCGATTCACAAAAAACTGCTAGGGGCCAGTGGTGACAAAGAATGAGTAAGAAAGAGATATCAAGTGTAGTAATCAAAATGAAAAATGGGGCCCAGGCTACTTTAAACAAGAGCTAATTTATCACCAGAAAGTGTGGATAAGCAACAAAGCCGGGGCCCTTCTGTAAGTAGCCGTTCCACACCAAATTATCCCGGCCCTGGCCGCGCACCACCATAAATCACACATTTCCACACATCTTTTCCTATTAGTTCCTGTGTTAGGCATGGGAGCGTGTTCAGCTACCAAACACAGACTAATAGGCTACAACTATTTAATTTTAAGAAAGGCCTCCTCCCTCCCCTCCTTATCCCCCCCACCCAAATCTGTCTCCCCACTCCTTCACCCCCACTTCCCCATCATTGCGATATAACACTCCTGTTCATGAAGGAGGGTCAAAGATGGCGCCGTTGCCTCGGTTGCATCCAGGTCTTGGTTGTTCAATTTTACTTCCTGAAGGTGGTCCTAGTAAAGGAATTTGTCTGGTGGTGAGAGCTAGAGGCCGTATCTTGGTTTTGGAAATCCTGACCAGCCTTCAAAGCTGTGTGGTCTCTGTTTACCCGCTAACAGACCCCGAAATTCCTGAGTGTTTACTGATATTGAACCATCTCCCACACACATATCCCAACAGTGCCCTACAATACCCACACTGTTTAAAGACTAATGTAGGTAGTTATGTTATAGTGCTCTTCATTCTTAAGCCATTAGTTGCTGGTATTTTTTAAAATTTGAATCTCATTGCTTCTCAAGATATTCTGATATTATTGCTAAGACAAGAACTAGAGCTAAGAACGTAGAACTTGAGAAAGAGGAATAAGCAAAATTCATCCAACACTTCTGGAGCAGTCTGCTGAAGAAGCTCCGCCTGGAATCCCTCACACCACTCACGGATGAGGAAGGGACAAGAAAGACCCCAAACTGTGGCTACAGGAATAGCGATGGATCCAGGGGGATTCATGGAGTCCCTGTGGCAGACAGAGGAAAGTGCAAAAGTGACCAAAAGGCTAATGGATGGACCATATGACTTCCAGCGGCAGGAGTGTGGGAGTCGGATGCCTCTGAGGCGAGGCCAAGCTGGCGCTCAAGTGGCACCGTGTCCCGGAGACACTGTGGTGACAGCATGAGGGATGTGTGGGTTTGTCGTCCCCAATACCACCATCCATCATCTGCACGGCTGGGGCACACTAGCCAGCCTCCGCGTACCACCAGCACCAATCTGACCCCCCCCCCACCACATAGACACTCCCAACTGTTCCATCAGGACATCTTGTGGATGAGTGATCTCACTCTCTTATCTGCAGGAAGCTAACCTGGCCTGCCCAGTGGCTCACTGCATGGGTCGCTAATCCTTTACGAGTAAGTTAGCCTTCTTGGCATAGAGCACAAGGGGCTTGGAGTGGATATCCTGCATTGTTTACTGCCAGGGTGCACTGGCTGCTGCAATACAGACGTCCCATTCTCCATGACAACCTAAGGAAGTAGCAACGTGGGCACCTGCTTTTACCGCCCCTTCTGGCAAAGCATGCTAGCAAACGTTAGCCGCCGTTAGCCGCATATCTGTAGTGATTGTCCAACAAACGAGAATGCAATAGCTAGCCTGAATGAAACTCACTAGAGGAAATTCAGGAAATGCATATGTCGATGTCATTGTGGTTAGCCTTTGAATGGGTAATTAAAGAGGTGGAGTGAGATTAACATCCCTACTAAGGGTTAAAATTAACTAATGATAGTCAGCAGTAAAGAAAACACAGCGAATGTATTGGTTTAAATTCATCTCATCCCACAATGAACCTGGGACAGCATAATGTCTACAAGCTGAATTTAGTAAGAGCTAATGGGTACACTTTAGGCGTTCCTGGCACGCAGAAAAAAAGATTTGTTTTTGCAGGAAGTGGACAAGGCTGATTTTTAATTAGAATGTGAACGATTAAAAAGGGGGAGACCTTGCTCTGGGTCATGACCGCCAGAGCAAAGCGGGTATCGGTGATGTTAAAGCAAATCTTCACCTCCCAACCTATTTCACAGGGACACACGAGCATGCACACACACACGCACGCACACAAAATCATAATTAGCCAAACGTAATTAGTGGAACATGACAGAATTAGAGAGCTGTTATGTTGTGCCTTTCATGCCTCTGTAACGACGGGGAGGAGGGAGGAAAAAAAAAACAGATGACCCAATCAATCTGCTCGCTTGCCCGGAAATCATGAGGTAAAAACCCTAATAAACAGCCACCTCCCAGCGATTCTGGCCAGTCAGAGGTTAAAGTCAGAGAAGCAAAGGCTAAGCGATGGAGATCGCGGAGAATGACGGTTTTGGGGGCACCGGGGAGGCCGAATGTGTCCCAGGCGTACTTACCATTCAAACTGGGACGGGGGCTTCTCGTTTTCGGACTCAAGGGCGTTTGCTCATGTCTACCTCCCCGAGGTGCCGTTCATTATCAAACCATCTGAACGCCGTCTGGTACCGAATAAAACCTCTGCCCAGACTCCAGTTAGACCTTCGGCAAGACATTATACCAGAGGTGGAAAATTCAGGTCCAGAAAGTAAAAATCCAGATCAAGATTTTATTCCAAACAACCAGTATTTTGTGATTGTGACTCTTTATACTGAACTGGTTGATCGAAACAAAATCTTGGTTTGGATTTTTACTTTCTGGACCTGAACTTTTCACCTCTGCATTATACTTAGCCCAACTGCAGCTTGGCTACTCGTTAAGACCCATTAATTGCATTCTGAGGCTGAAAATGGGGACCAGGCCTAAGGTGTATTTGGTGTGACGCTTAGGAGAGGAAAGTTCATGCCACCTTGGCACAGTCCTCTCTCAGTGTGTGGCCATTTACATTCCCGCCTTGGCATCTGGCTCTCTGTGGAACAGCTGTGCCCACGCGAGGTGATGTACAGAGGCACTGTGGGATGGGACGCCACGATATTTTACAATTTGATGTTTGGGGAGGCAACATGCCTCCATGGTGGGCTGAGAGGAAGGGTATGATTGCACTTCCTGTTAAAAATATTTTTAATAATCTACATAGAACGGGAGCCAGAATATGAGTTGGGGGAGTGTCTGTGGTTCACAGACACCCGGACCATGGGCTCGGAGGGGCTATAGCCTGGGGTGGACCCACGGCGCGTCCGTTTGCTGCAAAGTGCCGCCTGCAGGCAGATGGAGGGGTGTTGCGCAGAGAGTGTATGGGGTGGGCTGGGGTTCATCCGCGGTACCCTTGACGGAAGGAGAGACTGAGCAAAAAATGAGGAACCTGAACATGTCCAGGACGTTGAATCTCCGTCACTGGCATGCTAATACCCATCTTGGAATATTGAAATTAATGGGCTCCCCCACACCACCACCATCCAAAGCCCACACTGTTCTTCTCATCATCACTTTTAAAAGGGCACGGGGGGGTGGGGGTGGACAGCCAGTGGGGGGGCCTCTCCCCTGCTTAGTGGTCCCTTCCCCTGGAATAATGAAAGGGAACAGGCTCACCTCAGACACTGGGGCCTGGCGCACAGCTCGTCCTGCCGTTGGATGAAATGCTGCCCTCATTCACTGCCAGTCGTCACCCCCCAGCGCAGGGCTAAGCTAACACCGATTAGTGTTTGATGGTGAAATATGATCCCTCTTCACTTTTTCAGCTGATGTCATGATAAAAAGTGTGGAACAGAGGATTACCATAAAGGCAATGCCACAAGCACTTTTTCTGTGCTTGTTAATCACCTTCATTTTTCCTTATAAGGTTTCAAAATAAAAGCTAACATGAACGGAACACTGGTAACATCAGAAACTCCCTTTTTTTCTGGCAAAGGCTGCGGCAGTTCTAAAAGGCCTCTGGTAACAATGTTACAGTGGTCCCCAGGGCAGGTAGTGTTGTGTTTAAGGACCCTGGTTGCATGTTTCAGTCCCAGGAGAGGCCCTGCATCAAGCTAAGCAACTTCAACTGAATACAGGCAGTGGCTGTCACAGTGACACTCTGTAGGATTCATACGACATTAACGTGCCACAGTGACATAAAAATTTACGCCAATCTATAGCTTAATAGTCTAGTCAAGTCAAGTCAAGCTTTATTGTCATCTCAGCCATGCTCATAACACAGTGAAACAAAATGACGTTCTTCCTAAACTCATGCCACAACATTCATGACAGGACAGGCATTATAGTGCTAAGCACAGTTTTGGAATAATTTCCATAGTGCAAAAAAATATTTATAAGCATGAGCTTACTTTTATGACTGGTTTTGACAACCTTATGATATGCTGAGAAAAGGCTGATGAACGAGCGACTGGACGCAGATCCGAACGCTTTTCTAGGTGGCAGAAGGGACACGGGCACGCCAACCGATCCCGTCCTAAAAGTAGCCAACAGTGACACCTTTTCCTCTTGGGACAGTCATTTTTATGACAGACAGAGGCCATCGCCAGTGCCACTCAGTGGACTGTACCCCCACCCCCCCCAGCTCCCAACCCTGCTAAATGTGTCCATGAGACTTTGGCGGTGGGGGGGGGGGGGGGGCGGAGACGGCCAAGCCTCATTTAAAAGGACATTGCGGTGTACGCGGCAGTGGGGCCTAATTTTCCCGACTGAGAATGGATAGCGCGTCTGTCCCGTAGCTTAGTTTAAAATGCAAAATGTGGACATTATCTGGCACGGCGACGCAGTGGCATCCATCACGCTATGCTAATGCGGCCCGCTGGTTAAGATATTCCAGTGTAAGCCACCATGGAGATGTAGGGGAATTA
>JAAGVU020000025.1:1459664-1474809 GCA_011763525.2 Mormyrus iriodes
ATTTCCCCTGCGTCCGGGCGGGGGGGGCCCCGGGGGGGGGGCCCCGCCCGGCCCTTTTTAAACCGCCCGGGGCCCCCCCCCCCCCCCCCCCCCATACTGCCCCACCCCGCAAACACACTGGGGGCCTGTCACACCAAAGCAAAGCCAAACGCCAGACTCAGCATTTTCATTTTTCAGGCAAACACAAAGGGCTCTGTGAGGCATTGATCAGGAGGAGAGGTGGAGGGGGGTGTGGGGGGGACTGTCAATACGGACGCATTGCCTCCGCTGTGGAACAAACGAGGGCCGCCACTCCCCGCTGCTCATTCCATTCGACTTAACACATTTTATTGACAGGCCCCTGTGCTCCTAATGAAATGCTACATTTATCTCCAGTGGCTGAGAGCCCCACGGCTGCCGTCATGGAGGTGGGGGGGGGGGCAACAGGATACCACGACATGGCCGGCGTTCAATTAAAAAGCCGCCCCCCGCCCTTTGTCCAGCCCTCCTGTTTATGTCACATCTATTGACCCACAGGTGATCCGACTCTGAGAGTTTCTTACACGTCCTTCAGCTAATTCCTTCATCTATCCGTTTCTCTCCTGCCCTGTCACGTGACAGATTTCGTGGACGCCGTGTCTGGAAAAGCGTCCGTCGGATGACGACGCAACAAGCAGTGAGATGAATAATTGTGTCAAAATGGGGAGCCCCCCCAACCCCCCACTCTGTAATCAGTATCCCAAACAAAGACTCAACATTCTTTCTTATTAGTTTGTTCATCAAAGCATGGAGCCGCATATTGAATAAAACGAGCAATTTAACAGCTGACGAAACTATTAAACAAGTTGACAATAAAGACCAGGAAAATATAGTAGGGCTTCGCTCGTTTCAGAATCAATTACGACATGTCACAGTGCTTACATATTGTCCTCTCACGCTCTCATAACTTCCCATTACAAAGTTACCTTTACGCTTATCGAGACGACGCCTTTCTATTAGCTCTGTGTGAGCTTAACAAGCGAAATTACTGCAAGATTCATTTTAATGAATTCGTACACTGGGTTCACATTGCAGCTTTCATGTAATTTTGCATTTACACCAAACTGTATTAAACTGCATTTGTATTTACACCAAAGTGCAAAAAGGACGACACTTTTGCATTAAAAAGAAATGAGTCACGTGACAAATAGTTTTTGAAACATATATTTTTTGGGTAAAATTAAACAGCTTTTTTTAACCATACCTACATAATTTGGACAAACACATAACAAATAATAAGTTATTATAACAAAATAATAAAATTTCAGGCTCAAATAAAGCATTTCCCCTGATTTAATTCTTCTCATTGAAGAATGTTCTAGAAAGTTATAAACCAGCATCTATCTTTGGCTTTAATTAGGATTAGTATTATGTTTTCTGACGCGCTCTGTCCCTTTAAGAAAAAAGAGGCGGGTAGGCGGCTGGGCCCTTACCCGAATTGGCGAGGGCAATGGCCTTGAGGGTGACGAACTCCTCCTTCTCCACCTTGAGCTTTTTGTACCTGCGCACCAGCTGCAGGATGGAGACGTAGAGGTCCAGCAGGCCGGTGAGCCGCGAGTGCTCCTCGTCCATCACATAATCCTCGGCGTAGACCAGTTCGTCCTCGTAGGGCAGCGAGCGGAACACAATGCTCAGGATGAGGATCTCCATCCATGCGCTCTGCAGTAGACTCATCTGGTCTGCCAGCGACAGGTTGGAGAAGCCTGTGCGGGGTCAGAGAGGGCGGGTATTGTCAAATCTACATGTGCAGATCTTCCTTAACATCTCTGCTTTGTAGGCACTGTTGTTATGCATTTAAAAACACAGGCAAACTGCAATGACCTGGAAAAAGGAACAGATTATATTTATATACTAAAACAGAGAATTAAGTGTTAGATAGCTTGGCTAGGAAATATCCAGATCAGCATGAAGACTGTTTTGCGCGCAGTCTATGCAGGTGAACCACGCAGAGCCAAAGCAGACACTTGTAGGGATCTCTTAACAGCGGAGTTTATTCTGAAGCCTTAACGCCTTTGATATAATCACTCAAACAATGCCTCCCTCAGGAGAATATGTGTGTGTGTGTGTGTTTATGTGTGTGTAAGCATCTGTGCTTGTTTGTGGCTGGCAGCAGGGCAGGTTTTGGGGAGGGGGGGGGATAACAGCAAGGGCCCCCTTAACTGGGAGAGGGGTCAAGTGCACCCTAATCCCTGGCGGTGGCAGATACTGACAAACAGTGCTGCCGGGGCGCAGCTACTAAACACACGACTGGCTGGCCAGTGTGGATCACGCCACTACCGCCATCAAATGCCAGGGTGCGCCGGCACCTGCCCAGAACCCCCAATTAAGGTGGGGAGATGGGCGGGGCATGGAGGAAGACAAAGAAAGGGAGGAAGACAAAGGAAATCTGCAGAGAGGAAGAGCCGATAGCCATCTTATCCCATTTCCCACCCCCCTGCTGAGCTGTCAATAAACTCTTAAAAGCCCCTGTCCCTGGATTCCCCCCTCCCCCACCACAACTGAAGCCAGTTTGCCCGCAAGACCCCTTTTTGCCAGCATATTAACTGCTCTCACAGCGCCTGCTGATTGAAATTATTGCTTTTACAAGTTCACTGTCGTAATGTTATCAGCTCCCGTATAATTAAAAGAAGCCTGATTATTGTATTGACCAGGCTAGGGACCACATCCCCACCCCGGTTTTTAAATACATATTATCTCACTGCCGGAGAGTTGGTGGGTGATGTTTATCTACGGGGCCCTTAACTCTTTGGAGTGCTCCCAAATACCCTGAGGACAGGGTGGGGGTGGAGGGGCAAAAAGAGGAAGACTAGGGGGAGGGGGGGTTAGAAAAGTGTCCAATTTCTCTTATCAGGCTGGTGAGCACAGCTGGATGAAAAAGTACGGGGGGGGCATTAATTAACAGATTGTAATCAGCCCTCAGGATGTGAAGGGAAATCGATAGTCACAAGAATGGGGGCCTCTGACCGGGCAGGGACGTCTGTGACACGCTGGGCCCACGCTGACCTCACAGGAGTGGGGCCCTGACCGAACAGGAGCGGGGCTCTGACCAGATGGACCAGAACATCTGTGACATGCCAGGGCCACCCTGACTTCACAGGAGCGGGGCCCTCACCGGACGGACCTGGATGTCTGTGGCACGTTGGGGCACCCTGACCTCACAGGAGCAGGGCCCTGACCAGAGGGACCAGGACGTCTGTAACACATCCAGGGACACCCTGACCTCACAGGAGCGGGGACCTGACCGAACTGGGATGTCTGTGACACGCTGGGGCCGCCCTGACTTTGCAGGAGCAGGGACCTGACCGGACCGGGACATCTGTGACACACTGGGCCATCCCGACCTCACAGGAACTGAGCCCTAGCTGGATGGAGACGTCTGTGATGTACTGAGGCACCCCAATCTCACAGGAACAGGGTCCTGATCAGATGGAACAGGATGTCTGTGACACTGTGGGGCCACCCCAACCTCACAGGAGCAGGGCCCTGACTGGACGGACCGTGATGCCTGTGACACACTGGAGTCACCCCAACCTGACTTTTGAAACCCTCCAATTATCATCCTAATGCCTGTTCATTAAAAAACAGTGAATTTAATATTAATTATAACACCTTCAGCTAATTTAAGACCTATATTTGGTAGTAAACATGTAAAAAACATTTTAAACATAAAAAGTATTGTTATGTAATGTGTTCATATTTGGGATAAAAACACCCACAAATGACAAATTTTACTGGGAGGTGCTGGGAGCCCTGGGGAGAATCCAGGCGTGTGGGCACACAATGCTCAGTGGGGGGGGAGCAGCCTCCACACTGCAGCAGAGCCTATCAAGGCTGGGCCCATTGCATCCCACCCCACGCCAACCAGGTGATGCAGAGCCACACCCAAAACACCGGCCGCTCCCTGACACTGCGCTCGCATTAAATGTAACAGCCTACAATTATGTCTGACAATAAAAGCCCCGCACGTCAGGACCGCAGATGCAATTTGTTGTGGGGCCTGGCGAGGCTGCCCCCCCCCCCGGCCGTTTTCTCCAGGAGCCTAAATTATCGCTTCAAATGGGATCTCTCGTGTCCTGCCTTGCCTTTTTCCACTCAATTTAATCGAGTAATGAAGTGACTTCCTGGCCGCCCAGGTCAGTCGGTGCTCAGGCCAAGGCATGGGGGGGGGGGGGGCACTTAAGTTCTACCCGAGTGGCTGATTTCCCCCCTAATGAAATATCAATATTTACATCTTCATTTCCAACGTGCCGCTCCTGTCTGCTTTCAGCAGGCATGATGCGGTATCCAGTTCACGGGGGGGCAGGAGGCTTCCATACTGCTGACAGGAGTGCTCTGGCCCAACCTGGTAGCTGACGTGGGGGGTAAATCCTTCTTTGGGGGCTCTTTCTTGAAAGGAATGGGAGATGGCCCAGAGGTGGATCAGAACTTCTTTTGGTTTACTTTCAGTTTCAACGTTTTAGTGACAGACTAAGCAGGAACAAAGGGAAGCCTGGGGGGGCGGGGGTTGGCAGGCAGCTGGCGGCCCCTGCCACTCTGTAAAACATCACCATGGGATCCTGCGGATCTCCGACTCCTGGTTATCTGGATGTGGGGGGGCTGTCAGATGGACGCGCCCTCACTCTGTCACACAGGAAGTGACAGCCTAGGCGGTTGGTGTGGGGGGGGCAATGACTGACAGGTGCTCCAAAGTGTTCTCTCATCCAGACGAGAACCCCAGCACAGTCTCTGGCCAGACGAGATCCCCATCACAGTCTCTGGCCAGAAGAGAACCCCAGCACAGTCTCTGGCCAGACGAGATCCCCAGCACAGTCTCTGGCTAGACGAGATCCCCAGCACAGTCTCTGGCCAGACGAGATCCCCAGAACAGTCTCTGGCCAGACAAGATCCCCAGCACAGTCTCTGGCCAGACGAGATCCCCAGCACAGTCTCTGGCCAGACGAGATCCCCAGCACAGTCTCTGGCCAGATAGGGGAGCTATTGGTAATATAATTAACACCCTGGCTACCAAAACACACACCTTAGCGATGGACACTAGCTATTGGTCACCGCTAGGGCATTAATTGGCTTTATCGCCACAACAGAATGCAGACATTGGTTAAAATCTTTTCACATTCGTAGGGCCACCCTGTCATGTTTGGCTTTTACGCTCATTTTCCTTCAAGCTGCCTCGTTTTGGCCTGCACCTCCCTACTTGACTTCCTCACTTGCCCTGGAACAGCAGATCCCTATCCCCCAACCCCCCCGCCCCCAGGAGTCCCCCAGCCCGGAAGATCCTTCTAGGGTTGCTGCAAGCGTGGAGGGAGGTACGGAATGAAGATGTGCGGCATCTCGTCTTGACGGGTGTACAAATCAGGAGGGTTAAACAGAAATCCAGACACGATCAGGCCCGAGCTGCCTCCTCAGTGAGGGCGCACTCCCTGCCCATCCTGTGCAAAAGTCATTCATTTTGCATCAAGCAGCCAGGGGGGCTAAGATGGGGGGGGAGGGGCAATCTCTCCTGCTCATTTGATAAATCTCAAACTGTCACCTTTATCTCCAAACAGATCAGTCCCAGGCCATGCCGTCAAGTGGAACTCCTCTTCTGTCCCCCACTAATCATGCCTGCACCCCCCTCCCTGACTCCGTTGTCATGGTTGCACATCAGCTCCCTCTTCCGCAGCGGTAATGGGAATGTTGAAAAACGAAACACCCCCCCCAACCCAGCAACCTTCAAAGCATGAGCTTAAAGATGTCCCTGGGCCACGAGGTCCGCTCAGCTGGACCTGGTCCTGAGCCAAACAGCCCTGCCCCCCCCCCACAGACGAAGGCATCACATTTCTATGGAGTGGAGTTCAGGTTCTATTAATTTATTATTGTTTCCATCTCCCCGACGGCCATTAGTGGCAGCCATAAAAAGGAGATGTAATTATGAGGTTCTGTGCCCCCCCCCCCACTCCAGCTGCAGCCCCATCATATTTCATCCTCAATCAGACGGGGGGGTGGGGTGGGGGGTGACTCCTACAGGACAGATGCTGATCTGTCATGGTTCCCAGTCAGACAGTGTCCCTGCCCCAAAGTATCAGCCCGCAGCCCTTGGCTTGGTCCCTGCAGACGTCCCTGTGGGTCCCCCCCGCAACCCCAGCACACCTGCAAAAGTCTCCCTCTTCCAGCTATTAGCCCTTCTGATAAGGGAGCTTCTCTGAATTGTTTGTTTACTTGTGTATGGGTAATACAGCCAGTGATTCTTGGCTAGACTACCTGAGCATGTTTGTGTGTGTGTATGTGTGTGTGTGTGCAGCCTCCACTAACTGACCATGATTCTTCCTGCATTTACACAACACCCAATCAATACCATCGTAGCAGTAAAGCGCAGACCACAAATCAGTTGGATTGACCCAGAACAGCTTGAATATTGAATATCCTTAAAGCTAACCATTCTGACTGTAAAAAGGAAATATAAAAGGTTCAGAATTTTAAACAAATCATTTTTTCAAACGCACAATTAAAGTCTTTCCGTGTCCTATGACTTCTCGAAGGGCCCTGCCTCAGTCTAGCCGCGGGTTTAAGAAACCAAAGGCAGGCCAGAGTAACCTGTTCCTGGCCCATGAGATGTAGCTAAATTCATAGATGGCCCCTGTTAATAGCCCCTATCTGCATCCATAAAACGGTGGCAGGGCCATTATTCCAGCGGCAGACCCCGCGAATGGACCATTTAGCCAATGGTCTATGAACGGCACGAGCCCCCGTGACATTAAACAGAGCAATCCCCCTCGTCTCAATCTGCACCCCCTGACCCCCTGACCCCAATCCCTCAGCAGTAAGTACTCCCGCGAGCTCAATACCCACGATTTGGTGCTAAACGTCTACTAATTCCACAGATCTGGGGCAATAATTTCTATTACCGATGCGGTAAAACTGAAATTACTACTGCAATCACAGTACAGTAATGATTCCTTACCTTTAGGTGCAAAATAAGTTCAATATCAGAAAGAAAATTACAGAAAACTGTACAATATACAATTATTAAATAGGTTATTATTATTGTCATTATTAGTATCATTATCAATAATCAATTAATAATAATAATAACAACAACAACAACAATAATGATAATAATAATGATAATGTGGGCATGAAGGCAGTCTTTCAAATATATTTGGTGTTAGATGCAGGTGGACAGATTAATAAACCCTCACACCTAAAACCTGACCAGGTCATTGCTTTACTAACAACATAATCGACCCAGCAGCGCCCCCCTCAGGCTGAGTCTGATTTAAACAAAATATTTTGAGGAACTCAGAAGCATCCTAGGGCTTAGACCTGGCATAAACTCTGTCTGAATCAGTCATTATTACTCCTGCCTTGTTTTTATAAATGTAACGCAAAAGTCAGGAGGGTGGGGCGCCGATTCCTTCCCATAACCCGAACCCTCAATCGAAAAGCAAGACAACCTCCAGAAGCGGCCCCCCTCCCCACACACGTGCAGAGACCCCATCTCTGTCTCCTTGGCGGCATCCCCCTGATTACTCAATCTATCTTTATAAGTCCACGTCAGCCGCTAAATTGAATATACTAAAAGCTATGTGTTGCTCTCTATATTTAATGAAGTGCACTGATGAGGTGCTGATTTACTGCTCTGCCGCATTCACACTCTATTACATAAAGATTACGCGGCTCAGCCGGGATCCGTTCGCCAGGGCATTAAGTAGATTTCGCCCTTTAATAGGGGGGAGAGGACGGGGCAACGAGCTCATCTGCTGGTGGTCCACACCAGGAGGGATTGACTAATACTTGCAGGAGTCACAAGGGGGCGCTAGTGAGGGCAGGGCAAAGGTGTTTGTTATTCTTTTCCGGCACTGTGTTTTCAAGAGGAGATTCACCTGGAGAGATGTCAGGGGCATCATGGGAGAGGGACACCACGGGAATGAGGGACAGCCCTGATAAAGGCGAACGTAACATGCTGGCACGTAAATAAGCAGCCAATTAATTACTCATTAAGAGCACTTAAGTGTTAGCGGGCTACCTGGGGCCAGCATGTTCTCTCCTCACTGCTCCTCTCCAGGGGAGGTATCTGGCTTATAACATTTCTGAGAGGGCCACACACCGGCTTCATCGAGAGATGGGACTGATGCCCCCCCCCCCGCGCGCTTCACGATGCTGTTCGCAAATGATTCTGATGAATCGCCCTCCCCCCGCACCTCGACACACTAAAAGCGAGAAGCAATTACAGATAAAAAGAATCTGTGTCACTAAAAGACGCTTTCAAGAGCCCTGTTTCCAGCGTGGCGATCCAGCTTCCTGAATCTGCACTGAACCGGTGATGTCAATTTATGATACAGCCTGTTCAAATCAAGCGGTCCAGTTTAAACTAATCGAAGGTATTTTCCTAACACAGGCACGCTATGTGACGTCGCAGATCTTTTAAGACCTTCAAACTGTGTTTCATCAAGTATGGAAAACATGGAATTATCAAACTCACCACTGCATCCTGACGCCCTCATCCATCTGCCCAGTTTGCACTGGGTCACACCAGGGCATCAGAGGCATAATTTCAACACATTTCTAAATTTGATATGGAAGCATGTTGGGGGGGGTTATAAAAACCCTGTTAGGGATCATAAGCGCCAATAACCATGACACATCCATTGTAGCACTGGGCTTGGCTCTGTGCTAATCAATTTCTAACCCCTGTTTCCTAATGAAGTGTTAATCTTTTTAATTTTTCTGCTCAAGGCCTGAAAATCTATCAGAATGCAATCAGCTGGGTGAGGGGTGGGGCTGTACAGGAAAGCCCTAGGGTGGGTGCATCGTCAGATGTCCCTAAAGCCCCCCCCCCCCCAAGTTAAGAACCCTTCCCCTCTACAATCCAAGGTGTTTAACTGGTCATTTTCCCTAGTATTTTGGTATGTAGTAGGTAAAACTGAGGATACTGCTCAACTAATTAATAACTCCATCAACACAGCTTGAGTTATTTATGGGTCAACAGCCAAGAGGACAGACTGAGCAAATGATTTAAGGACAGCATTTTCCAAAGCATCATTGACATATTATTAATTGGTAGGACATACATGTTTGAAAACCACACTATTGGATCTCAGAAGGGTTCGGGGCCTTAATTGACCTTAAATGGTCTTTAACTGATGGCTACCACCTGTATAAAATTTGGACCTTCATGTAGGAGCTGCAGTGATGATTATCTGAACAAACCATAGCCAGTTTTAAGACCTACTAGTGCACTTTAGAAAAAGCCTTTAAATATTGTACTGGTATAAGTGCTAATCTCTCTAGTATTCGCGATGATGGGGTGCGTTTAAGCAGCAAAAAAATACCCAAATTATTAGACTAGTCCTTTCAAACCATCGATACAAGCAAACCAGCCCTTTAAAATGATGAAATTCATTCTCTTTGCACATAAAACCATACGTTACCAGTTTGGGCTGAGCCACGCTTTAAGCCCTCAGGTAAATAGCCGTGTTTGGCCCGATTGTTTGTATTTGCTGGTGTCTCCTGAGCCTGGGCTTTGATGAGTGTGTTTGCAGAAGCCGGCAGGAGCCCCATAATCTGCTCAGGCCTAATCACCTTCCTGCAGAACCTGTCCTGACATTCATCCCTGATAAGCCCAAGAGGGGATGGACCTTTAGGGTTTGGATGACAAGCGTTTGGGTTTAAACTGCATTCGAGGCATGGCATGGCGTGGTCCAAGTTCAGGAGAAGCGCTGGGGAGAATTAACCCAAGTAGCTGCCATCCTACATCATCGCATAGCACTTATCTGACAAGACACTGGCGGAGCAAGATGGAGTTCTGAAGTTTAGTCGTCAGACTTGAACTTTATAGCTTTCTGCTTTCCCCAAGCCAGCCCGTTTCCGTGCTACTGGGTCAGTGGTTATCCGGCCCAACGTAAGCGGCTCTCTGAACCTCTCCCTGCTGACAGTGCACTCCCCGCACTGTGGGAGGACATGGGGCCCATCCGTCTAATCTCCTTACCGGGGGAAAACATCTCTGTCTACCTGATTACAGCCAATCCAGCTCACAGGGCACACCGATACATCTGGGTTGAGGACTGCCACCCATCACTGCCCCCTGGAGGCCGGCCAGCTTACTACCTAAGCTTTGAGATGGCCATGAACCCTTTAAAAAAGACGGCTTTCTGGGACATAAGGATGGTCCGCCACCATTCTATGACCTGAAACCACTCAACATGTAAATGTAAAGAGTCATTTAGATATGGTCATTATAGGTTGTTAAAGACAACCTGCTTCTGCAAGTGATCAGAAACATTCCCATTTTAACATGTCATTTCGGACAGGCCACACCCCCTTTCAGAATAAGACTGAGGGTTGGGTGGAAAATGAATGAATGAATAATTAGACTGAACTGGCTCTGTCCACAGTCAGGCTGCGACAATAGCCACATCGACACATACAGTATGGCCCACAATACCCTCCCCCCTCAAAACAGTGCAATTAGTCACTCCTTGTCGATTGGATAGAGCACTTGATTAATAGCTCCACCCTCCAGTCAGAGCTGCTCAGACACCGACCATGTCATGATTCTTCTGTGTGTGTTTATACACATGTGGCTGTGTGTGTGTGTGTGTGTGTGTGTGTGTGTGTGTGTGTGTACAGGATCCACCACATTTGTGGGGCTTTTGAGAACGATAACAACCCCTGTGGAGAACAGATGCCTTTTTTATGCTTCATCTTTTACCCTTCGTCATTTTCATAAGAAACCAAAAGTGCCGAAACTTTTTATCCATTTGCGAGTCTCCGCCATGCTTTGGGTCAAGGATCTGTAATGGCGTGAAAGCCGGAGTCGGTGGGAGGGGCTGTCGTGGGCAGAACCGCATGCCTCTGAGGGAGGGGGGCAGGCGGACGTGCGGCCAGCATGTGGGGATAAATGTCGCTATCTCGCAAGGACAGGGCACCAGAAAAATGTGAAAATAAAATGCTGTCGGGGTGCCCCTCCACCACAAGACAAATACTTTTTAAATAACATTGTGTGCTTAAAAAACATTTAGTTCAATTTCAGTTTCTGTCATTTTAGGTTTGGGAGTGCAGGGTTGTGAATTAATTAGAATAACATTTTGTTTAAAATAATGTGTTTGTGTGCTCATGTATATATTACATTGTGGGTATAAAATGGCCCCATAACGTGATATAAACCCGTAATTTTGATGTTGTGGGGACCATTTTTTTCGGTCCGCACGAAGGGAAACTCAAATTTATAAAAATCTATGACTGCAATCAAAACACTAAAAGGCCAAAAGTCTTGTGTTTTGTTTGGTTACTTATGGTTAAGGTTAGGGCTGGGTCGGGGTTAAGGTCGTCATTGCTGGGATTAGGGTTATGCCCATAGAAATGAATGGATGGTCCTCACAAAGATATGAATACAAACGTGTGTGTGTCAACATCTTTGTGTCAAGGGTGGGGGGGCTTACACCTTTTAAAATCCAAAGTACAGCTGCGAGATCGTGTACGGCTTATGGACAGTTTACGATTAGACTCCTGATACCCCGCTGCATTATGGGTAAGGACTCCAAAAGGACCATTCAAAGTTCTTGACATGGCGGATTCTATTACAGGACTCACGCTAGTCCAATTAAGTGATACTGTGACACAGATGAAGAGTGGGGCTAATGGGCCGCAACCCGATTGAGTTTCAGTGTGGGCCTTCCCTTTAAGCGAGGAGACACTCACTCATACGAGCCGTGCGGCTGAAGGGTATTGATCCACCACTAAAGGAGGTTTTCTCCAAAGACCGAGCAGCCATGTACGAGCCCCACGCCCTGTCACACCTCACACCTCCAGCCCACCTTATCTTCATACTTCACCCTGTTTTACAGAACTTGCCAGAAAATGGATCCAGACTTGTCTTCTGTCCACCATTTATAAACCCCAAAATAACTTTCAGAAGAAAAATCTGAATGAAAACGGACACATATCTCTTATAAGTAACCGACTGTCCCATATGCCCATCAGGTGACCCCCCCCCGTCACCCAGAGCTCTCCTACCTGGGATGTGTTTGGCCCAACCGATGATGACCACCAGCTCACGGTCGGCCAGGTCACACAGTGTGGTCAGGGCCTTGATGTCGCTCTCGGGCATGCTCGGGTCCGGCATGGCGTATATCTTCTCCGGCTCGGCCACCAGCAGGTGGGACACAATCTTCGTCACTGAAGGGAAACGGGGGAGGATAGGAGGCCTGTGTAACTGTGCAGTCACATGCGGACGCAAACAAGAGGTAGAAAGACCCAAAAACACAAAAAAGTACAGACACACAAAGGCTGGCAGGAGACATATGCTGTCATGCTATGCAGGGGGACTCTGGGTGAAGGACTGAACCGTAACGTCAAACATTTGAGTCAATCGGATCCGACAGATACTCCAAGGAAATCAACTCCCCTCCTTGTTTCCTGGGGAGTCTTCAAATGGAGTGTCTCATCTCGTTTAAACCCCCCCCATGTGGGCTAACATAACGTAGCGTATATATTAATGCTGGCAGCGAGAAGCCGGCCAGGTGAGTCTCTCATGTGCATATATTGCTGTCAGTTAAAGTGTACATTGCACTGAAAGCAGGGGGGGTGCCATCTGTGATCTGGGGGCTGTTGGTGGCCAACTGCTACCTCTGAGGATTCTTCTGAGGTGAGAGCGCTGGTGGATGTGGTGGGGATGTGATTGTGACCTGGGGGGGGTGACTCACGTGGCTTTTTGGCAGGGGGGGGGAGCGTGAGGCCCAAGTAGGCATTGTTCTCTGTGTCCATCCGCCTCTTGTACTTCTGTCTGCCACCTCGGACGCGGTCCAGGCGCACACCTGGGGGTGGAGGGGGCAAGAACAAGAAAGCTTCAGACAGGTGGGGTGACAGAGGGACAGTGACAGAGAGCCAAGCAGCAGGCTTGTGACGGTCCTGTCCAGCGGACCTGTGTGGCTGGTCTCAGTCCAAGGTGCTTGTAATAAATACTCAGACAGGTATCCAACACTCAAACTAATACACACACACACACACACACACACACTCCCTCCAGACCCCCCACCCCTCCCCATCACCCGCCTTTCCGAATCACATCAGCCAGCACTTATCAGAGGGACAAATAAAACTGAAAACATGAAAAAAAACGGCGGAGGTGACTTGAAGCAGAGGTTTCTGTCAGCATATGGTCAGTAGAGATGAGCCTCGGTGGGGAGGGGGGGCCGTCGCCTGCGCGTGTCACCAGAATGAGCGTGTTCCCATATGTGTTGCACGCCTGGCTAGTCTATTGTGACACGGCGTATCCTGGAAGAGCTCTAAACATATGAATATTTAACGCGAGGTTATGATCTCGCAGACTGCCTCTCTAATTATTGAGCTCTTTGGGGTCGCCTGGCAGCATACAAATGAGAGAGCAGGTACATTGCACTCTGCCCCCCCCCCCCCTTCCGGCGAGGCCCGAGGATGGAACGTTCCATCCCGGCCCATAAATATACAAGCTGACACGGCGTGCTGCTCGACGCTGCCGGTTTACAGCGAGTTTCCTATAAAGTTACGTAACCCCCCCCCCATGCACCCATGCCCCAAGCTCAGGACCTTATCACCTTGAGGCTGTTGTATAATGGCCAAGCCCTGTGCAGCTGGAAATAAGTAATGTCACATCAGCTCATAACCTGTGTTATTTATCATCTCATTAGGAGATAAGGGGTTCTTTCAATTTGTTTTTCTCAGATTTGACTCTTTTGTGTGAAATTATATTTCTCAAGGGAAGTGTTTGTTAGAAACCGTTCATTTTGCATATTTGTTTTGTTTGTTATGAAAAGTCTCCTACTCCCAAAATTTTCATCGTATAAATTTCGAGCTGTGGCTAAAGCTTAAAATACTTAATTTAAAAACAGAACTAATATATATTTTTTATCAGCTTCCGGGTCCCTGAGGCTCTTATGGAGGTTATGATGTCATTTAGGGCTTGCCACAGGATTGGTCCGAGCTGCCTGTCCTTCTGTTGTCCTTTTCATAAGGGCACCTTCACCGAAGCCCGGTGACAGTCATGTTACTGTATCGGGGTGGGGGGGGGAGGGAGGGGGGCCACCTAGGCTACTCAGACTCATTATTCATTTTTGATGCAGAGGAGGAAAGCATAAAATGAATGGGAGCAAACCATCAGTTCTGTGTGTGTGTGTGTGTGTGTGTTTTTAAACAGAAGAGAATATAGAAGAGAGTAACATGTCCCCACCCTGCCCCACCCCCGAGCCTGGGTAGGGCGAGAGGACACCTCACCAGTGGCATGGCATGGAGCCGGGCCCGCACGGCCGGCATTTCGTCTCTTTGAGTGGCTGCTGACATGCCTCCCTAATACTAGTTCACTCGCACCCGCCACCTCCGCCAGCACCACCAATACAAAAAGATCAATTAGTATTTGTGTACATGCTATATGGGGGGATGGGTTAGGGTGCAGCTTAGGGTTGTGGGAGAGAGATTCGTTATGCTGAACAGACCCCTAAGTCCCATCCATCCATCCATCCATCCGTCCATCCATCCATCCATCCAACCATCCATCCGTCCGTCTATCCATCATCATCAAGGGCTCTCATTTCCGACAGTTTGGTGAGAACACACACTGTTATGGCGAAGGCAGAGTCTAAAACCTACCACAAGCAGCGGTGTAGGAACCGGGAGGGGTATTTACCCCCCTATTTAATTTGGATTCATTCGTCCCCATATGAGAAATCTAGTCAGGGCTTAGTAGCTAGTGATTCCACTGGATAAGGTCGGTAATACAGCTCATGGTGGAAGTGCAGCACCACTGGCTGACAATTAATTGTCATCGACTTACTTTGGAGCCACCAAGACTGACTGAAATTTTGACTACAGTTTTTGGCTTTTGACCACGCCTCTTCCGGTTTCCGATTAGACAGTAGGTCATTCAACACTTTTTTGTAATTTCTTTACATTTTCTGCACCTTATCCCTAAGGGCAATGATAATGTACGGTGCTTTGAGACAATGTAGTGTTGTGAAAATGCGCTATACAAATAAAATTGAATTAAATTTAATTGAGGAAAAAAAAAACTTCCCAGAAAAGGTTTACAGTTTAAGGTTCAGTTTCAGGTTAATTAAATTGATTGAAACAACTCACTCTCTTTTTTTACTGTGGTGCGTTTGGGGTGGGCAGGGGGTAA
>JAAGVU020000025.1:1474909-1487883 GCA_011763525.2 Mormyrus iriodes
AATGCGCTATACAAATAAAATTGAATTAAATTTAATTGAGGAAAAAAAAAACTTCCCAGAAAAGGTTTACAGTTTAAATTATAAAAAGCAAAACATGCAGCAGACCGACATTGACATTTTACATTTCTGGAATTTTAACCTGAACAAGCTTTCAGGTTAATTAAATTGATTGAAACAACTCACTCTCTTTTTTTACTGTGGTGCGTTTGGGGTGGGCAGGGGGTAAAAAAAAAGTAAGGCGTTAATATTAACTGCCCTGTGTAAAATTTCTGCCTCATTGACAGCTTTATATTTGATCACTTTAATGATGTTTTCGGTTTATTTTATGTACACTATAACATTAACGATAAAGCGCTATGAATGAACGAGACAGAATAAAGCTCAGATTAAAGCATTCACTAATCTGCCTGTGTTTGCTTTCAGAATTAAAATCCAAAGGGATACTTTGTAACCTGTGTGCTTAATACCAGGCATGAGTCAATGTAATCAATTTCTTTTAATGGCTTGTTGATTTTTTTTCTTTGTCAGGGAAAAGAATAGAAGAGTGGGGGGGGGGGCACAGGACACAAAGCGGTATTAAATGGAAAACGTGCACAGGGCAGGGATTGGGCACTCAGAACAGCGATTCCGGCACAGGCCGCGTCCATCCGACCCTCATCCCGGGACTCGTATGCACAGACAGGTAAAGTAAACCGCATTATCCCACACAAGCGGAATCGGGAGATTTCTGCTACTTATATAAATTCTTTGATTCCCTGGAAACACAAATCTGATTAGGATTGTCTTTCAATTTCCTGACACTAACAACCCACTAACCTAATTACCCACAATTCCCAACAGGGACTTCTTTTTTTTCCCAGCAAACACTAGTAGATCATTTTATGGCAGCCAGCTTGCAGGAAAATTTCTTCTAACGGCCATTTTTCATTTTCACATTAATAATCACGTTGATATAATGAGCGTCAACAAGCGTTTTCATTTCCTGGACTCTTAACACTGGGGGGGGGGGAACGCTATAAATTTGACTTTTCCCAAAATTTAAATTATGTAAATCCATGTATGCTTCTTAAGAATTACAGATTAATAGCTGAAATTAATGTTTTTTCTCCCAGATTTGAAACGTCGAAAACATAGCTAATGTTCCCAGTCAGTTTTGTCAGATAAGCACCCTTTTCCATGTGGCACAATATTCCCGAGACATTTATTTTCATTAGGCTGTTCTCTCTGCATAGGAATGGACTCTGGCGGGTGGAAGGTACCACACTGACGGAAAATTCGCCCCCCCCCCCCACATCCACAACGACGGAAAATTCCCCTCCTGCCCCTGTGGTGTAGTGTCCCAAGGTGTCCTCCCCCCCTCTCTCTGCACCCCCAAAAGCGGCCCTGCACGTCCCCGGAGACCTGTCTCCACGTGGCCCGGCCTCGTGCCCGCGACGGGCACAGTGATGCCGGGGTGACGATTCCGATGTTCCCATTTTAATTAGGACCGCACCGGCCATAATTAACAGATGCTGACAGGAATCAAAGCCCAGATCTAACTGGGCTCGTTTTACACCCGGGGGGGCAGGCGTCCTGTTGGTTTCGGTTCGTCCCGCTTATGCCTGCTGCCAGCTGGTGCCGTCCGAATCGGCATCTCGTTCGGGTACGAGGAAGAGCAGCAGACGGCGAAACCGCAGATTTCTCCGGGGGGAGATGGGAAAATTCACCTGACCAGGGTACGTGGGGGGGGGGGAGCGCGGGGTCAGGATGTGTGGGTGGGTCTGCGGCAAAATCGTCAAAGTGAACAGGTGCCTGTGGTTGTTTTTCCGGGAGGTGGGGGGGGTGTTGAGGTGGGCAGTGAGCCGAGGGGGGTGTTGCCGGGTTACGGGGGGGGGCAGGCAGGGTTGCGAGATGAGCTTCGCTTCACTGCCACCACGGACTCGGATGTCAGGGCTTCAAAGCGCAGTGCGGCAGAGAGGGCGGGGTCACGGGGGGCATGCAGGGATAGGGAGGAGCTCAGGAAAGGATTACCACAGCCCCCGGGGTGGGGACGCACCCACCTGACCTCAGGGCTCCTTTTTCTCTCCAAAAACAACAATAAGCCCCCTCCCCTCAAAGGGCCGCCCCCCTCGCCTCGCGGGCCCTAATTTTGGGCCGCTCACCTGCTCCGAGTGTGTCTTTCCGGGGAATGTGTCAGAATGGCTGGGATGGTTGGCTGCTCCAGCGGGAGCTTAGGGGGACCCTATTTTAGCTGGGAAAATCAGAGGGGCTTGTGTCCCGAGGCATGACACCCCTCCCATAACCCCCACTGGCCCGTCCCGTCAGCACAATTTCAAAAGCAGACCCCGCTGCCATGCCGGCTGGCCTGGGAGCATGTGAGGCGGTTTGTTTAATGTGCAGGTGTGAAGTCAAGGGGCGGCGTGGAGGGTTGGATTGGGGGGGGGGGTGCCCATGCACCACCTGCCCATGGGGCTGGCTAACTGACCCCTCTGCACTGGGATGGCAGCACCTCACTGAGAGCAGGCGAGCGCTGAGTGAGGCCCGGGGCGCATGCGAGATGCAGGCTCAACAGCAATAGGGCCCCAACTCCTGTGCCCCCCGCCTATAAAAAAGGCTCCCGATTAAAGCACTGGAGAAGCCCGGCCTGATTGACATATTGCTGGGCCCACCGGCCCGTCGTGATCATTTACAGCCGTTCCTGCGCAGCTGCAGTCAGCGTGGGCAGACTGAGGGGGGACGGGGTCCAGAGTAGGAGCGGCCGCTACTCGCCTCACTCCTGTCTTCTATTATGAATGATATATGCAGGGCTGGGGGAGTCAGGCTTCAATGGTCCCGTTAATCCCAGCTCATGAGGGGAACACGTGTTCGCGCCCATCGGAATCCTCTCACCTGTCGGGGCAGGGCCCCCGTGGGGGGGGGCGAGGGGGCAGGGGTCTCTACAGCGCCATTCTCCCACGCCGCTTCCTTGCCGCTTTGAGGGCCATCCCCAGCTGTCAGCCGACCGCATAAAGGGCTTTAGTTCCACGGCACGGTGCACAAAGGCTGGCCTGTTCAGGAACGGGCACGACGTGGGGGGGCCACACTAAAACAATTTAAACAAGGCAGCGACACGCTGCACTTACACACTTCAAGAGTTCCTCGAGATGATGAGCGTGTAATCATGCACAGAGCGCTCTCGGAGTCCGACACATATCAAGCGTACTGGCAAAAGAAGGGCTGAGCTTTCCGTAATTACCAGCTCGTTAAGTGCTTTTCTCATGTCTGTCACACATCTCACGCGTGTAAGAAGTTATATAATACATAAATAAGCGTGATGTGACATTTATGTATGAGAGACAGAGCAGACAGCGTGCGGGGTCAGAGGGGAGTAACCAGCACTGAAATGCGCTTGTAAAACCACAGCGTGTCTCTCCCTGCCGGGCCAGCGGGCCTGCTCTCGGCCCACTGATCAGGCCGCAGGAATGAGAGCCGAACCCCCGAGATCTGATTCTGGAATCGATCGCTTCCTCTTTCATCTGCGTGCGTGTGACTGCTCGCTCATGTGTATCTGTGAGGGGGGGGTGGGCCTCAGGGCGACCGCGGCCTCGTTAACCGGATTTGCCGCCCCCTGACAGCATAACCGCTTTTGAGTGTGGGGGGGGGGGTTAATAATTCTGTCACTCTGCAAGATAGCTTGAGTTTTTGATGTGATGGCGGGCTCGCCTTTTGAAGAAGCGCTTTCGTACCGATAAAGCGTGAAAATCACGTCAGAGGCATCACGGGTGTGGCGTAGGAGGACGGGCACATGCCGCCAGTCGGGCACATGCAGCTCCTTACAGCCCTAAAGTTATAATTAGGAGGGGTTGGTTTTTCCGATGAGTCGGTGACCTTTCTGCCAGGGACCATGGATGGTGAGGCTGGGAGTACAGAGGCCAAGGGCCCCAGGGGTGGCCACCACTATGCCTTTTTCTGTTCAGCTGTGATGCAGACCGAGGTGTGTGTGTATGCATGCATGTGTGTGTGCGTATGGGGGGGGTTGGCAGATCGATGACAGGAACGGCCCAGGAGACAGGATCCGCAGGAAGGAGGCCGGCCTCAAACGGCTCCAATAAAGGAAGCGATAAAGCCCTACGGGCAGAGCTGGGTTCGGCTTTCCGAGAGGAACAAACGGGGCAGGTCTCCACGGTAAAAACGCTGCTGATGTCACCCCTCTGCCGGCTTGGGGAGGCTTTGGTGTTTGGCGGTGGGCTCGGGTAGGGGGAGGGGGATTTAAATACCGCAGCATCTCTGACAGCTGACATCATATAAATCAGACAGCCGCTTAAAGAGCTTATATTAGCACCACGGAAACACTACATATGCCCGGAGACATGGGTGCCGGGGGCCACACATTCCCCCCCGCCACCCTCCTTTGGGACCCCGTTGGAAATCATCCTTGATGGACACAGAGGGCCTTGTGAGGAGACCCCTTTACCAGCGTCAGATTTGAAACTGTTCTGCTGCAGGTACATGGGCTGCCGGCCTTCTGTGTCCTGGATGCTGTATTTCTGGCTAAAAGAAGCAGACTAAAAAGGATGTTTGTGTGTTTTCGCAGATGACACCCGTCAGCGGAAGCCACTTTTGAAGCACCCCTTCACTGGGAGGGCAATCCAAGGTCCCATTATAACAACAAATGCAACATTGTTACTCTTTAGATCTTTTTTTTTGTGATCTGACAGCTGTTATTCATTTATGACCCTCCCTACCTACATTCTCGTCTCCTGTTCCTCCAGATAATATATTTGCGTTAATATTTCATCGGATAGTAATGCGATTACTCTCTCATTCCGCCACTTCTAACGTCCGGCGTGCTTCCCGCATGGATCACTTTCGGCCAGACAGAAAGTCACTGCACTGCAGTATACTCTATGCAGGGTATGCTCTACATGCCATACGCTCTACAAACCATATTCCCTACACGCTGTACACTCTATACACCGCATGCTCTATACACCATATACTCTACACGCCATACACCCTACATTCCGTACGTCCTACACGCTGTACACTCTACACGACATATTCTCCACGTGTCGTACGCTCTACACAGCATATTCTCTACATGCCATATTCTCTGCATGCCACACGCCCTACACACCATACGCTCTACACGCCGTACGCTCTACACACCATACGCTTTACACGTCGTACGCTCTACACACCATACGCTTTACACGCCGTACACTCTACACACCGTACGCCCTACACGCCACATTCTCTACGTCGTACACCCTACACGCCACATTTTCTACATGTCGTACGCCCTACACGCCACATTGTCTACATGCCGTACGCCCTACACGCCACATTCTCTACATGTCGTACGCTCTACATTCCATATTCTCTACTTGCCATGTGCTGTACATGCCATAAGCTCAACATGCTGTACACTCTATACGCTGTATACTTGACCACATGCCCTACATGCCGTGCAGTTTACGCGCCAAATTCTCTATACACCGTTCGCTCCACGCGCTGCATGGGTTTATCTCGTGTGCTGGACCCAGGACCCAGCAGGTCGCATGCTCTGGTGCATCAACACCTTTCACTGGTTCTAATGCGGGGCCCGGAATTGCAGCCGTTCAGCTGATCCCAGTGGAAGGGCAGGATGCAGACCTCACACTGGAGGCGAAAGCACAAGAGCGGCCGACAAACAGGGTTTGGCAGGTGCGTTAAAAATAGGATGGTTACGGTCAGATAGCGGCATTTTCAGACAGACGGGTACTGCTGCGTTACTGGAGATGTTGCTGGATCACCACCAGTGAGAGAGAGACACGTGAGCCGGTCCCACACAGTCATCAGCCATCATCCCCTAGCCACAGCGAAAGGGAAAGAGAGAGGCTCTCTATGGACAAAGATATCCATCTTCTAACATTTAACTTGAAGGAGGTATGTAAGTACTCAGATCCCAGCACCATGCAGACACTGATAACAATTTCAAGTCAAACAACAAATGATTCCTTAAAGAAAACATGGCTTCCCCCCCAACCTCCAGGGGTGTTAAATAAGCATAACCCGTCACTACCCCAAAGATAGGCAGCTCTCATCATTCATGTGCTCTGTAGGTTTTTTTTCTGGACCCAACAAGTTTAATGAAACCGCCATTAATATGTTGCCCAGGTACAGCTGCCGCCTTCCCCCAGGGGAAAGAGCTGGACTCTGAGAGCACCTGGAGATGGGGGGGTGACAGGGAGGAAACCGAGTGGGGGGGACTTGAGGAGGGGGAGAGGGTAAATCCACCTACAGCATGTCTAATTGTCACTGAATTCCCAGGTGGCGGAAATTTAAAAAGCCATCCACAGGAAGGCAGCGAAGACGTTAGGAAAACATTTAGCGGATCGATACGTGGGGAGAGCTGAGGGTCGCTGGAGCATCCGTTCGGGGACCCAGCCGTTCCAGTCGGAATACTGTTACAATCCTATTAGTCAGGAGGGCGGGATCCACCTATTCAGCATATTCTTGCCCCAACCACGCGCTGACAGGGTGGGGACTGGAATCACTCGCAGTCCCAGGATGGAGGCCTGACTTTGCCCCCAACCCACGGCGGTGGCAGGGTGATGTCACAACAAGCCCCTGCAGACCTGGACCCACCTTCCTTCAGCATCCCCACTTTCAGGCACTTCATGAAGCGGCAGGCCTGGCAGGACTTGCGCCTCCGTTTGGTGATCTCGCACTCATTCGTCGCCGGACAGCTATACTCGATGTTTCCTGTGGGGGGGCAGTGAAGGATGACATGAGCCACGGCAATGACGTCAACAGCGTGGGGGCAAAAAAAAAACAGCAGCAGAAGCAAAAACTGCCTGACACAGCATTAAAGGTAAAAACAGCTCCCATAATGCAGTGCATTTGGAAAACAGCATTATTAGAAAAAAAAAAAAACACAACGCGTCTGATTGGCCGGTGTTCTGATTACGCTTTGCTCTATTATTCTGGCTAAAAGGCAAGACAAATTGTTACGGGTGTGAGGATGAAACATGTGTGGCTGGGAGGCGCGGGGATAGTCCTGAGCAAACAGATCATGAGGGTTGCATGACGGAGGGGCTGCTGCACCTGCGCAGAGACACCAGCTGCGCCCTTTTTCACCAGCTAAACAGTTATTATGATTCTCAGAGGAAACGCAGGCAGATTTTTTAAGGCAGCTGATGTAATGGGCACCCAGATTCCAGAGAGTCAGTGATCCGACCCCGGGATGGGCAACACACACATGTACCGACTCTGACCCGGTCTGCCGAGATCAAAAACCTGGCCTGTGATGCATTCTGGGAAGGCAAGAGGGCCCGGGCCCAAATGAAACAGCACTGGAAGGTGTGCTGGGGCTGACGGGCTGCATGTGTGTAAACGCTACTGTCCAACAGTCTCCATATACTGTATGTGACCAGGAAATTTCGCCAAAAATAAGCAGTGATAAACAGCTAGTGTGTGCTTATTTTAACAAGCTCCAGTTGTTCTGAATTCACATCACATAAAATCATCACTAAGGCAACTGTAAGCCATGACATTTCTCTTCAGATATCATTTTCCTACAGTTAGACTCAAAAGATGCTGAGTAGAATGTTGTTAATGGATCTTTGATCTATTTATTTGCACGTCAGCCTGGGCTGCGGTTAGCCTGTCGCAGGAGGGTGGACGGCCAGCTGACCTTGGACCCCCAGGGTTTTTGTTCTTCTCCTGCCTTTTCATGTTCTGTGTGTGTGTGCATGTGTGTGTGTGTGTGGTCTGGATATATCTTACATTGTGGGGACCGAATGTCCACACAATGTGATAAAACCTGTTACATTGTGGGGACCATTTCAAGGGGAAATTGAATATTATAAAAATCTGTGACTGCAATCAAAAAAATAAAAATATTAAAAGTCTTGTACTTTGTTTGGTTACTTATGGTTAAGGTTATGGCTGGGTAGGTGTTAAGGCTGTCATTGTTGGGATTAGGGATTTTCCCATAGAAATGAATGGAGAGTCCCCACAAAGATATAAATACAAACATATGTGTGTGTGTGTGTGCGTATGTATGTCTGTGCGCGCGCGTGTGTGTGTGTGTGTGTGTGTGTGTGGCTACGTGTGATACGTAAAGCTCTTTAGGGTGAGTATGTGGGCAGGGACGCTCTTTCAGCTGGATCGAACGGGAAAATCACCACAAAACAACAGCATGCAAAAGACTGCCAATGAGAATTCTCCGGAAAGACAGCATGGTGCTGGTAGCGTGACCCGGCAGCCAGAGCCCAGCGTGAGCCACGTTTCCGGTTCGTTATCCATCACTAAAGCAGACAGTCTCCGTACCCGGGTCACCGTTAGGGGTGTCGCCGTGGTGACCGGGCTGGCTGCCCCATGGCCCATTAGCAGTCCCAGTCAGTGCGTGCGCAGGGGGGATAGGGGTTACAACAGCATACCTACACCTCTCCCAAATGCTGGGACCTCGTTGTGTCTCAGAGCAGGAGCGTGTAGGCGCTAACCCTCTGCGCACGTCATCAGCAAGCCGACCTCATTAATGTAGAATGCATTCCTTACAGCCCCCACACCGTCTCCGGGCCCTGGAGAACTCGAGCGCCCTACAGCACTTCTCCCTGCCCCGGTTTGTAGACCTCCACCCCCTCGGTGCAGCATTCTGCCATGATCGCACGCTGCCGTTGTCGTCTCCCCGCCATCGGGAGGACCACGATGCATTATTCAGGTTCGGGGCGTGGATGGCGGAAGAACACAATGGGGAACGACCCGTCCACCACAGAAGCCAGCATTAAGAAGGGAACTCTTCCATTGTGCTGTGTTGGGGGGTGGGGGGGGGGGTATACACTCAAGTGCATTATCGTGCTGCATCTTTACATGCATCTCGATGCGGTCATGCTTTTTCAATTAGGACCACTTAAGAGCCACGGCGGCGTCTGGTCGGGCCGGCCTTGTCCGTCCAAGTCAGACCTTGCTGAAGAAAACGGGGCGACCCGGGTATTTGTGGGCGGAACCTTCTGTTCAGTGCCGTTTGCCGTTCCATCCATGCTCTGGGGTGTCCGGATTGTGGATCTAGACCATTGGATCGTGAGCATTAGACATTTTCCCTTTTAGGGTCTGCCTGCTTCGACTGTATCTCCAGCCTGATCGACCAAAGCCCACCCCATCAGATAAACAGCCTCTTCTCTAAATGGCACGGCGCTACAAATCCATCAATACATTGGTTTCCGCTGGTGACCTGGGCATTTGTAGCTGTGTAGGGGGTAAGCTGCTGATCTTCATGGACCAGGGGGGTGGTACTGAGGGAAAGGGGGTCTCCAACCCTTGGATATAGGGTCTGCAGCCACCTGCCTGCTGGGTACGTCTGGAGAAGTGGTGGGGATGGGGGGAGGGGGGCTTTAATTCCACGGGAGGCCGATGAGCTGAAAATCCCAGATTACTGGGGACGAGGGTATGAAAGGAGCCCCCCCCCCCCCCACCTCGTAAACCAGCCTGGGGAACATTCATGCTCCTGTTCTGCGTGCCCAATCGTTTGGATCTGCCAGGCCAGTCGGCGCAGTCAATCACAGCACGCTCCCCCGGTGTGGGGCCTTTGGGTGGGCCACAACTGCACACTCCCCTGGTGCAGGGCTTTTGGGCAGGGCCATGACGGCACACTCCCCTGCACGGGGCCATGACTGCACACTCCCCCAGGAGTGGGACCTTTCGGCGGGGCCACGACTGCACGCTCCCCCGGCACAGGACCTTTGGGCAGGGCCACAACTGCACGCTCCCATGGTGCGGAGCCTTTGGGCAGGGCCACGCTGACACGCTCCCCCGGTGTGGGGCCACGACGGCACACTCCACTGGCGCGGGGCCTTTGGGCAGGGCTACGACGGCACACTCCCCTGGCGTGGGGCCTTTGGGCAGGGCCACGACTGCACGCTCGGCTGGCGCGGGGCCACGACGGCACACTCCCCTGGCGCGGGGCCTTTGGCCAGGGCTACGACGGCGCACTCCCCTGGCGCGGGGCTTTTGGGCAGGGCTACGACGGCACACTCCCCTGGCGTGGGGCCTTTGGGCAGGGCTACAACGGCACACTCCCCTGGCACGGGGCCTTTGGGCAGGGCCACGACGGTACGTTGGCCATAACCTGCAAACGCTGCTTCTTTTAATGGTACCCATCAAAAGGGCACCTGCATCCTCTCACGGGAATGTCCTGCTCCTCCAGGCATGTTGGGAAAAAGCACTGGCAACGATGGGGGCGGGACCACCAGGTTCCTATGTGCAACTGAAAGGAACCATCAAAAACCAGAGTGGGCCATACCACCCGTAGACCACCCCCTCCCGTCCGGCCCCCTCCGGCGTGTGCTGAGCGCCGGGCCGCCCGCTCGTTCCAACTCGCCAATCCCGGCACTAGGTCTCCGGCGAGGAGTAGCTGTGCGATATTCTCTCCAGCCCTCATTACTGCCTCGTGCAATTATGTTAACATTATTGCACAGATCAAGAGGAGGGTCCCCAGATATATTAAATAATGAAAAATTCCTCCTATATCTGGGTTATAAATCATTATGCAAATTCCGGCAATTCTCCTCGGAATTGCAGTAAATAAAGGTGTGAAAATACAAATGAGGAGCTCTGATTGCCTCTTCCTGTTTGCCCCCGTTGTTTTTACAGCGGCGGGCGGCGATAATTAGCCCAATTTTCCTGTACGATGCGGAGGCGCCCACGAAAGTGAGCTCGGAGCATTACAGATATCCCCCTGCCGGCCGCTCTGAAGCGGGCGCCGTTCTCACGTCGGCTCCACACCTGGACTCCCGACACCTTGCACTGAGGTATGATAGCAAGCACACTGACTCACAGGGACCTCACACACAGACACAGACACAGACAGACACAGACACAGACACACACACACACAGCTAGGATTCCAAATCAGACCAGAACTCACAACACAGAACCCCCTCAGGCTCTCAGCTGGCCCCCTGATCCCGTCTCCTTCACCCCCCAGAAGCCACATATAACTTCCCATGAACAGATAGAGGAATCCAGGGCTTTTTTGTCTTTGATGTATTTCTGACAATACTGTAACATCCCATCGGCATGACAACTGCTGTGAAATCGAACACACGTCACATCCGCACTGACTGCACTGCCGGCTTTCCCGCCATAATCTCTGCGGCTGCAAAACAGATTAGCCAACCCCCCCGCGGCCATAGACAGGGGCCCCATCCAACGGAGGCCACCTTGAGTCTTCCCCGGGACGTTAAGCTGCCCCGTGGCGCTCAGTGCCGGGGTCACCTGCAGTCTCGATATTAGGGCTGTAAAAGAATTAGGCAGAAAGGAGAAGAAGAAAAGAAAGGGAAAAGGCGATCTGCTTGATATTTATCTTTCTCAATTTATTTTATGGCTTTTCAGGACCTGTGCCAGGGCATCAGAAGGGGAGTCGCTTCTTGTAAGTAAATTACAGTAAAACGGCAGGTATTTCCCATCAAAATCTAAACTGACTTTTACAGGCTTACTGTCAAGGTCTATTACTTCATGTACAAAAACAGGGCAGGCAGTCCAGTTTATTTTTCAGGCAATTTTACACCTGGGTTCGAAAAAAGGTAAATCAATAGCGGATTTATGTTTATGCAGAGGAGGGGAGGTGGGACAGGAACGGGGGTTGGGGGGCTGTGGTTCAAGAGAAATGAAGGAGGGTGGTGTTTCCAGGTTTCCAGGATGGATGGCGGCCCTGTTTTAATTTGGACCTTGACTTGAAGGATGTACCCATGTCCGTGTTCAGGTCAGGTGGTGTTTTTTTGGTGGGGGGGCACAAGGTGACAGGTGATGGAAGTGTACATTCTTTTCTTGAGCTGGAGGCGATGCCAGATTTTGAGAATTCAAACCAATTGAGGGGGAGGAAGACGAGGAAGAGGACAGAGGAACTCGGGGTATAAGGACCGATGGACGAGAAGGAATGCAGGAGAGGCATGCAGCAAAAGACGTGCCTCCCCACACATTTGTGCACAGGTGTAAGCTGATATGTTGCCCTTCACTCTGTCCCTGCCACAGGAACAGCCACAATCACTAATATTTATGCCCCCTCCTGTGCCGGCAGCGGGGAGTAGCATTCCCTTCATTTTCCTGGGCCTAAGGCTGGAAATCCTACAGCACGGGGGATCCTGACGGCACAGGAGCCCCGCCAGTATTTCCGTCCCCGGCTGTAATGTGCTGCGGCGAAATGCCTTGACCCGAGCAACTCTGACCCCGCTGCACCTGCTGAACCTTCACATCGACGTGTTTACCACTCTGATTTCCATAGGAACAGGCAGCGCCGATGGCTGCTGGGATATTTTGAAAGAGACCCACATATTTATGTTTTACTTTTGCTTTTAGGATCTCCCTGGAAAATGCCTCAAATC
Source organism: Mormyrus iriodes (assembly GCA_011763525.2). Classification (NCBI taxonomy): domain Eukaryota; kingdom Metazoa; phylum Chordata; class Actinopteri; order Osteoglossiformes; family Mormyridae; genus Mormyrus; species Mormyrus iriodes. Next base: position 1,487,233 of record JAAGVU020000025.1, read on the forward strand.
ACAAAGCTAACCCAAATACATTGGCTTAAATTGGAGTTAAATCGTCACTAACGATTTTTACTGAGGGTTCTAGCAGTGCTCCAGTACCGACAGCGGGGTCCCCTGGAACAGCAAGCCCTGGGCGGCCGACGCAAAGGGTCCTTTGTGGAGCTGAACGCCAGTCCGAGCCTAATTGATTAAAACGAAGTGGCCAATTAAATGTGGCCTCTCTTTCTTTGTTCTCGTTAAGGACGCCGCCTCGCATTTACAGCCCTCGTCAGCCTCATTATTTACTTTATTAATCAGCTCTCCACTTCCCCCCCCCCCCCCCCCCCCCCCCGCAGCCCCCCTCTCTCCCTCCCACCCCCCCCCCATCCCCCCCCCCCTCCTCTTTCTAGCACACCACCTCCCCCCAGCCATCATCATTTAATTGTTTTATTTATTTATTTTTTACATTGCCCCCCCCGCCTAAAATAAACCCCGTTCACTGCCTTTCTTGTGACTGGGTCCTATTTCTGATTATTATTCCATTAAGCCTTCCCATCTCAAAGACCAGCCGGGTCCCTCTCCAATCTAAAGAAGTCCTCCAGTCCCCCCCCCCCCCCCCCCCCCCCCCCCCCCGACCCTCCCCCCCGCCGCCGCCGCCGTTCTCCTCTGTCGCCCCGCTCCCTG
>JAAGVU020000025.1:1487983-1522811 GCA_011763525.2 Mormyrus iriodes
TTTTCCCTTACCCCCCCCCCCCCCCAACCCCCGCCGGGCCCCCCCCCCACCTAAAAAAGCCCCCCCCCCCCCCCCCCCCCCCCCCACCCTTCCCTGAAATTACCCCGGCGACGCGTGCCTGAGTTTCTAATTGGCATCCCTCTCCCGGGGGACGCCCCCCTCCCCCCTCCCTTCTTCCTAATGAAAAGCCTTCGCCTTAATTACACTTTCCAAACGCTGATTGTTATTGACAAAACTCCTGTGGCTCGGACAAACGGCGGCAGATTAGGTCCATTACAGCCGGCCCGCCGAGGGGGGGAAGGCGAGCCCCGAGATCGACAATGCGAGGCGGCCCAGGACTGGGACTCCCCCCACTTCCCCTGCTAGTGCCCCCTTCCTTAATTGTTCCAGCCCCGTGCTCCACTTATGACGTCTCTTTCCCGTGACCGCGAGGCCAGAGCATGGGATGGGCAGAGCTGATGCCAGAGGGACGCGGCAGGCTTCCATGCAGCAGTGGAAGGGTTAAATCTCCATTTCCCTTTTTAGGCTCTTAAAACACGTTTCTAATAAGTCACATCCACAGAGGGATTTAAACAGACATACTTCCCGGTAGATTAAACTGGACCAATTTGCGTTAATCCAGAATTGGATGGTCATGTGATACCCAAAATAAACTAAATCTGAGCAGTAAGCTACACAATCCCTTAAATGACATTTTCTGCCTGTTTTTATAGTCTTTGTATCATTAACTATCCGTATGTGTGCCTTTTAAAGACGACTCAGCGTTTACACCTGGAAGAAAGGGACCCCGAGCCACAGCTGTGCATTTCTTTACACTGTGATGCAATGTAATACAGTAAATCGCATGTGTATATACCTCTCTGCACCTTTCCTGTCCAAGCAGAGTATTTTTTAATAAGAACACTGCACGCGTCGCCCACCTGGGGCGCTGGTGTTCACTTGCCTCCTACCTATGCCGCATTCTCTAGTTCTGCAAACACACCAGCGCCCCCCCGGCTCCCGTGAGGCCCAGAAAATGGGGGCTCATTGTCCCAAAGCGGGAAACCTGTCCCTCAATTTCACCCAAAGCTACCATTATTCATATGCTCCTGTCGCTATGGCCGCGGATGTACAGACTGATAAAGACAAAGCGAATGACAGAGCCGGGAAGCCGCCTGTATGTGACGTGACACGAGATGATAAAGAATAGCATGAAAACGAGCCCCCTGAGTGGGATGTACGTCTGGCACGGAGGTGTTGGGGCCACATGCGCTTTCTGCGGCCGGGACAGGAGGCGTGTACGCTGTGTGGGGGGGGGGACGAGAGGGAAATACCTTGTATTGTCCTTTTGAAAAAGGCTTTGCAGGCCTCACAAGAAGCCACACCATAGTGATATCCCGAGGCTATATCTCCACAGACCAGACACAGCCTTTTGGGGATGGAGTTCAACATGTATTCGCACTTAATGGGCGAGTCCTCCATGATGGTGCTGGAGCAGTCGTCGTAGCGCTTACGGCAGGCTCCGCCCCCCAGACCTCCGGGCGTGAACATGGGTGGCGAGTCCAGGCCGTTGGGGTGGCTGTTCATGGCGCCAGCGTAGCCGCCGCTGGCATCCGAGTTGCCGCTGGGGCTGTGGTGGCTGACCGTGTCGATGACCGAGGAGGGGCTCGATGGCTCAGTCTTGATGTAGGACCCGCAGCTGGAGGCCAGGTGCCGGTCATCTGTGGCCATTCTATTCAGCAGCCTGGGGGAGGCGGGGGGGGAGCAAGAGACGAGTGTGAAAAAGAGTCCACTGGGAGGGGAATCGGCATTAGCCTGCTGTTCACACCAAACATATCGGTCTCACTCGCTGCACAAACCGCTCTTTAAACTAAACAGGAGGTTGAGCTGTAGACGGTTCCGGCTTTTGAACCCTTGAACCATATTTCCAGCTACATGAATGAATGTGCAAAATAAATTTTACATTTTAAGCACTTGATAGGCATAGTAATAATCATTATGACTTATTGATGGGACCCTGGAGAGGCTACCTCAGTGTCACTAAGACCTTTTGGTGGCTGTTAAGAGGCTAATAGGTTAAGAGGGGACCCATCAGCGGCTGTAATGGTTAGCAGCGCCTTTTAGCAGCTGTGAAGAGGCTAGAAAACTACTACTGGCCCCTTTCTTAGCTGCCACATGCTGTCATGGTTACCGCACTGTTACTGTAGCATCATCATATAGCGGTTCTAAAGAGGCTCGTGTGCCACTATTATGACCCTTTAAACACACACTACACTGATAACTATAGGAACACTGTGCGCTAGCAGCCTTTAGCGGTTAGCGCACTATTAGTGGCATTGTGTAACGGCTCTGAAGAGGCTCACATGCCACTGTTGTGACCCTCTGTACACATGCTACACTGATAACTATAGAAACACTTTGAACCCACTGAAGAATTTGTCGCTACAAGTCACACAGGAACCTGAAGGATTCTAACAGAGCAATATTGACTTTTATGGCGTTTGGAGTACCATCCTGGAAGGCAGAGTGCCCCAGTCATGGTATAGAGTGAGTGCCACACACCACCACTCAATCAAATCGAGCTTTTGAGCAGCACAGGCTCCAGCGCTTTGCACCTCGATGCTGACGCTCTCACAAAGCGCCACTCTCAGAAGGGTATTCCACGGTGCGAAAAGCGGAGGCAATGGGTGACATATTTGTACTTGCGCCGACCTGCTGCATTCGTGGAGCAGCTGAGAGCGGGTCTGCCCCCCTGGGACAAAGGTCAGGGGCCACTCTCCTGCATTAGCGGAATTGGATTCACTGGATTTGTGTAAATTCCAAAACAAGGGTTCCAATCCGACATTACAAGGCCTACGGCTCACAGGGAGCATTGTGGGTAATTTAACACATCATGGACACCTTCGCAGGAATCATTCGTATTTTAAAAATGAGAAGGGTGTGATTTTCGGCAGCCCCCAGATCCTCCACAGCTACCACACTCCTCCCCCCCCCCTGGCCCCCACATGGTCAGATTTAATTGTGAGAGCGACGGGGTGGGGGGGCAGGATCAGGTCACCAGGTCAGACTTATTTCCTCACCCCCGGCTCCCTGCCACCACGGAGACAGGGTCACCGTGTCACATTAAATCTCATGGCCGGCTCTCCCTCCTGTCTATCATGTATATTCATCGCTGTTCTGAGGGCCCCGAACCTCTGGAAATTCACAAAAAGGTTAACAGCCAAAATAAATAATAAAAAAGCCCCCCCTTGAAGCCATTGACCTTGCGGAACAGACCTACTCTCCACGCCCCCCCCCCCACGCTACCCCGCTTTCTATTTTTCTAGCTGAATTTTGTTCACATTCACTTTTTTATGATTAAGCTTTGAAATGTTGATCTGTGACAGTTAGAATCAATTACTGTTAGTCTATAAGAAAAACAAGACCAAAATAACCTTTCACATGCTTACGCATATCATTCTGAGTCAAAGGAAGGCAGAAAGTAATATTAAAAAAACTATATTGCTTATTGATCTGTCTCACCTCCATACAGGAATAGCAGCATTGGAGAGCCCAAGCCAAGCACGAAGCACACCTCATGTTTCTCCAGTAATCACGCACTAAAACCCACACGCCTCCCTGACGAGCGGGCGGCTACGGGTACACCTCCGAACTCTGGTCCCATCCCCTTCCCCCGTGCAGGCGTCTGAGACCCAGCTGGTCCTGGGCTACATCAAGCAATAATGAACGTTGGGGCTACATTCATCTTTTGACAGTTTTTCTGGGAGCTTAACCCCCCCTTCCCCTCCCCAGCCTAGGGGTCACAGTCCCTGTCCCACTCAACATAATTGTCCCCCAAAGCCAAAGACCACCTTCCCTCCGTCTCCGTATGGATCTCACACGCGGAGAGCGAGGCTGTAGCGTACCCCATGTCATCACACGCTGTGACGTGACAATAAGCACAAGGTGATTTTACTACTGTAGTGCTTAATATCCAGTGTAAACATTACTGACTGTTCATTTTTATTTACACCATACAATAACATTAACATAACAATACGGCTGCTAGCTTACATATGGTTTTATGTGTCTTTAACACAAAGTTTTAGCAGAGCACCAGCCTGTATAAAATTCAAGCCTCGAACAAGCCCATTTTGGCTCCCCAGCTCGGGTCGGGCCGCCGGGGGATTAAGCCCACCCCCCTCCCCAGCTCCCTTGGTGACGATCAGAATTCATGGCGTGTGCTGGGTGGTGTGGCTGGGCAAAGCAGCGCCCGGTTCATCTTTAATCTGATTTCGGCCAGCCTGCCTAACCACTATAACCATTTTAATCCTAACCCTAACCCTAACCCAAACCCTAACCCTAACCACATTTCATCCCCTAATGTTATTCCGCCCCCTCAGCTATCACTCGGATTAACCGTCTTAACGATCTCCAAGTCTCTGGACCCACTGTGCCCCCCCGTTCCCCTCCCCCGCACCGCTGGCTGACCCATCTTGGATGGCTAGACTGTCTGATCGGTGACTTTTTTTTTCACCACACAAACTGGGACCAATCGTTAACAAATCAGTAACTAAGGCAAATTTGTGGCAACCAATTGGAGAGAAAGTGTCCTGTCGTGTGGCAAGATAGATCCGAGGGAGCGGGTCCTTAAACTTGGCACGGCTGGGACGGGAGGGTGGCTTCAGTTAATAGCTGCTCTGGGGGCCACCAACGGTGGGCATCCCATCTATCCTCTGTCCAGGATGAGGTCCCTAGGCTGGGCTGATATCAGATCCTGCTGTGGTGGGGGGGGACGGAAGGGTGGGGGGTGCTGAGACTCTGGGCGATGTCCCTTATACACCCTCAGCCCGAGGCTGAGAGAGGGGGAGACTCAATTAACTCCTGACAGCCCCCCTCCCCCACTGCCATTGCCATCAGCTCCCAAAAATCTCATGCTTGCACCAGCAGCCATCACATATGCCTCCCCCCATCTCGCATGTACACACACACATGCACACACACACATGCACGCACACACACACACACACACACACACACATGCACACACACACCCTTGGTGGGCTAATCAAGGCAGTCGGGAGCAGGTCCTCACGGCACACGTTAGCCGGGTCGATTGAAGTGGGGAAAACCGTGGCCCACTGTGCTAATAACGAGCTGCGGGCCAGGTTGAGGGGCGGGGGGGTGGAGGTCCACGCATCACCATGTAAGTCTGGGGGCCACCAACTCTGTCCTGGGGAGAGAGCGTCATCCAGCTGAGACCAATTTCCAATATGGAGGATGCGGCGGTGACTGCATATTACCAGGCAGGTTAATAACTGCCCAGGGAATTCCAGAGCCTCGGACCCCACAGTGAATTGTGCACACAGGGGAGGGGCTCCTTTAACGGGGCAAGAGCACGGGATGCTCCATAAGGCCCCCCATCTCATGCAGCCCTCTTTTAATCTAGGGGCTGATACCCCCCCCCCCCGCTACTAAATACAGAAGAGCAAGTGACCGGCGTGACCCTCTTTGTTACCGCGGTCACCATACTTGCCGGAGATGGACGAGGATTTATGATGGCCAGATTTATAGCGGCAGACAAAGGGGAGGTTTAAAAAAAGAAAGACAAGCCAAGGGGGGGAGTGTTTTACGCAAACTCGTGGGGGGGCCCCAGATCGATACCGAAGCCGGCCTGGAGACGGGTGCCGGGTTACCACCGAGGCCTGGGGGGTGGGAACCTGGCCGGGCCATTAAGATCTTGGGTCTCCAGCAGGGGGATTAAATTTAGCTGTTGGCCCGGCGATGTCACCGTGCTTTTTTATAAAGCCATGACATCACCAGGCGGCCACATGAGCACCGCATTCCAGTGGTGCGGGAAACGGGGGCCGGCCAGCACGCAGATCGCAGCTATCGATCGCCTCTTCCTTCCTGCTCAGAGACTTCGGATACAAAGACGCCTGCTGTGAAGTGCGACGCTATTCACTGCTGCTGCTACGGGACAGGCTTGCTACTGAGCCCTAAGATACCATCAGGATTCGGTAGGGCTGGAGCTGGGGATCCCAGCCACAAAACTCTGTCAAAGAAAACGGACCAAGTTTCTTGGCGTTGCCAGTGCGGTTCCGTGTAGCTTTCCCGGAGCACGTGGGGCGCTGGGGCAATGAAACGGTTAACACACCTCTGCCAACCTGCGTGTGAAGGCTCCCCAGTGGGCCCTGCCTCACACTGCATGTAAAAAGTAGTTCAGCACTCGCTGTGCACGCAGAGCACCGGGGATTTGGCTTTTGTGTTACACAATAATTTGTAATGGCCTCCCCGCCCATCACCGCATCTGCCACTCATGCGCTCAGAAATTCACCAGGCTGAGCCATCCGTAGGCTGCCGCATGTTCCAGGAAACAGTCCGACTTCCTTTCAAATCCAGATGAACCACCCACCCCCAATAACGGATCACTCGGTAGTGGTTAACCTCTAACTCTCCCAGATGAAGTTGAGAGAATGCTGGCCACTGCTGGACGGGAAGGTCACACAGCTCCCCGCTCCCCGGATTCGCTGGGGGGTATCTGAGAGATCTCACCGGGAAGTACTCTGCACGGCGCATGGCACCGCCTCAAAAGGCACGGGTGAACCGAAGGAATGAGCCGACTCATTAGGGAATCGAACCAAATATGGAAAAACTGCAATTAACAACCTTCAGAAGACCAGGCGTGCATCAGGGCAAAGGATCTGCACTTCTGCTGGTGTCCCTGTCCCCCAGCTCACAAACAAATGGTACGAAATGCCTCAAAACCACTGATCTCCTCTTAACGTAAGCAGCACCGCAGCGTGTCACTGGCCTGCTCCCATCCTGCGTTCATGCAGCTGCATTTATCTCTCGCGGGGAATGTTATTGCAAAGGGTTAAGCCTATTGTACGGGCCTGCGTGTAAATCACGGGTCCGGACGTGGATTCGCCAGCAATGCGGCGGGACAGCCGCACGGAGCCATGCATGAAATTAGTTCATTAATCTTCCTCTGATAGGCGGCCCTTGTTTAGGGGTAAGTCTACCTGCTTTAAACAAAGAGTCCATCCTGTGTGACTCATAAATTATGGTCCTCATCAGCAGAAGGCTTGGCAGAGGGGACACCACCCACCCACACACACACACACACACACACACACACACACATACACACACACACGGACGCACACGCACATAGCAGAAATGGAGTGTGTTGATTAAACTTCCATCAGACACAGAAACAGCACCCAAAAAACAGAACTACTTTTATAAAAGGGGTCATTCAGAAAGAATTCAGAAAGATGAGGCCATTTAAAATTTAAAAAACTGACATTCTAGTGATGCACAGGATATCTATGATTATTCATGTTTGTGGCTGGGTCCTGTTGTCTGTCTGGGATGCAGTTCTGTTTATTTCTGGAATGAAAACATTCGTTCCGGGATCCATCTCCAAGGCAGAGCAGCTGATGACATCACCAGATCTCTTCCAGCTCACCATGAAATTCCAAGGCCAAAAAAAAAAAAAGTTGAAAATTGAAACAAAAGCATAAAATGTGAAATATGTGTACGGGAGGAAGACGCGGCGAAATACGCAGCAGGACGGAGCCTGGGGCAGAGCAGCCACGGAAACGTCGCAGCGGGTCATGGGAGGAATTCCCCGCGTCGTGGCCGGCCGAGTCGCCGGAGCTTACACCGTCGTTAAATGCTTCAGACGCACGCATGCTGCTTCCGACGCACGGGACAATTTTGTGAAGCTGTCTGGGGTCCCTGGTGGGGGGGGCATTTTTCCAGTAACTCACCCCTTTTCTTCCTCTCTTCCTACCCCATCATCAGTACCAAGCAATTCAAATAAAAAAAAAATGTACAGTGGCATCCAGCACCATGCAATTCAAGAATACTTAAATGAGAGGGGTTCCGAGAGGGGGCACACCACACACAGGTTTCACTGAGACCGGAGGGGAAGTAATAACCGTGATGTGCTAGTTACCTCACCTGTACCTCACCTGTACCTGACAAAAGCATCAGCTAAGTAGAAATACATGTAAAACATGTAAATGTAAAATAAACACAATCTATCAGCATCATGCTTCCTGTCCTTTGCTATTTCGTTTGCACCCTGCTGAAGGTTCCTTATGCAGGACTCATTTACACAATGATTTGTTTTTTACACTCTCTACATTTATGTCTGGTTTGACTCCGCGATGAAATAAATGCACTTTATATTAATAAATAGCAACCACTACACATGTGATTTAAACTTTAATAAAACTTGTTTTCCTCTTCACCAAAAATGTTTCCCTCCATACTTAAATGTGCTCTGTGGTTTAACTATAAGAATCAAAATATGATATTTAGGGATGATTTCTGAATGGTGCCGAGCCAAGCAGCCCGGCAGGGAAAACGTCCCCATCCTGGCACCTGACACAGCACCCGTGTCATGGAGGGAGAAGCCCTTCCTTCCAGCAACGTGCGCAATAAAGATTTACTTTGTAATGCAGTCCGGTTTACCGAGAAAATCCCCTGTTATTCTCAGGTCAATCCAACAACGACTAGGGGGGGGGGGCGTCCAGTGTAATGGACTCCGATTACCGCGTCGAAGACAGCAGCTCAAGATAATAACCTTCACAAAAGACAGAAGAATAGAATAAAACACACACACACACACACACACACTGCACCATGTCACCATAGCGATAAGGGAGCATGACAAACTGATCACTAGACAAAAAGAAAATCATCATAAAACGGCGGTGTTGTAAAAAAGGGGGGGGGGGGTCACCCATCAGGTTCTTAAATGTCTCCGGATGCTTCGCTGTGTCTGCTTCACAGTTCAGCTTCACTTGAGCTCCTAACAGGAAATTGGTTTCGATCGGCAACAAAGCAAGGCGACAAAACATCGACAAGACCAATAATAAAAATATTAAATGAAAAGGTTCTGGTGTTCTTGCTGTGGTGACCCAGAGGGGGCAGTAGTGAGCAGCAGGGCGTGTCCTTGGGCCGTTGTGACGCGCCAATCGGTCACAGGCTGTCCCGGGAGGTTCTGGTGTCGGTGTGACCTGCTCTGTCCCTGAGCACAGCATTGACGAAGGCTAAGCAGCTAATGTCAGCACGCCACCGCGTCGGCACGCTGTAGCTCCTGCTAAACGCCATTTACCAGCAGGCGGGACACATCTGTATCTCTCTGCTCTCCAGTAACCCGGACAGCGCCCCCCAGGCCGTCCCCACGACACGTCACTGGCCTCCTGCAGGCTCCGCATTCCCACGGCTGACTGCACAAAATAAAATGGAAAAATACAAACGAATAAAATGATTATAAAAATATAAATAAAGAGATGTGGAAAGACAGCGCTGGGATGGGGGGAAATCACACCCGGATGTGGCCGACCAAGCTGTCGGGAAAAATCGGAGCCGCGTCGAGACGGACAGTTTCCATATTGATTTCATAAATAAACAGAGCCAACCATCGATCCTAATGTTATTTTGCATTCCAATTACTGCTCAGAAACATAACCTTCAAACGACTGACCGCTCAATACCAATAACATTCCCCGATAAACGCCAGCACACCCGCCAGCCCACACTCACCACGTCCTGCCCCGCCCCACACATCGTGCCCCTGCCCAAAGTGCGAATAGGTGGACTTTGCATCCCCCCCATTGCATTTAACTACCAACTACTTTAGAAAACAGGGGGAGAGGGTCAGTTGTCTCCCACACATCACCAGGGGTAAGTGTCCGACAGACACCGGGACGTCTGCGCCAACAGAGAGGACGGCAGACAGTCAGGGAGCACAGCGATGGCCCAGCCAAAACCAACAAATTTATATGGGGTGGGGGGGGGCACAATACGGAGGGAAACATTCCCCTGGGTCGGTCGCGATGCAACCGCGCTCAAATCACACACACAAGCAGGATTACGACTCAGTTATAACTATTAACAGGTAATCTATGACGGTTACTAAATACACCCACAAAGTGCATGTCAAAAGCCGGCAGGAGTCATTAATAAACATCAGATTACAGCCCCTGAAGTTGGGGGGGGGGTGCTGAAAAAGCAAGCTTTCCCCCCAGTGTGAGGTCGCCACCTGTTTTCTTTGTCAGTCAGTGAAGCCTCCATTTCCCCCAGCAAAGCGGAGACGGGGGGGGGCGCGGGGTGAGAGAGGGAGCGACTGAGCTCTGGATTAATCTCAAATCCGACAGGAGACACACGCCTGTTTTCTGTAGGCCGAGAGAAGGCCTTGAGTTTGCATTCTCACGATCTCAGCGCTGGTTGGGATGCCACCTTCAGAAGACACATGAGCATGCAGTATTAAATATAGTTTTTATATTATATATATACACACCCACACACACTTTTAAGGGCAAACATGTTTGAAAATGGTCCTCCTGGCTTTAATATAGGGGGTCATCTTGACTTTTGATTCAGCCACAGCCCTGCGAGACTCAGCTTCCCAAAAAAACGATGCGTAAACGTAGGCCTGGCTGTGGCGGGGCTGCGGAGGGAGACGCCGACGGCCCGTGTTAGTGACACCCCGTCTCTGTCACAAGGGCGCAAAAGCCACACAGGCCACCCCACCACTAACAGGCAGGGTTATTTTTAAACCTATTGTTACGTCGGGGAGGGTGTGAGTGGCAAGGTTACTGTGGTGAACTTTGAGGGTAGGTGGCAACATTCCAGATCCTCTCAAATGGGCGGACGCAGCCTCACAATAGTTGGCGCGACGACGGTGGAATTTTACCCACGTCTCTCAGAATTCTCTGAGGCATCTGCTGAAATTACAAATTCGGATCAATAGAATAAATATCCCCCTTTAGCAGCTCGATAAACCCCAAACTAAATTTATACCTTTAAGGAAACAAACTGCTCATTACTACAAGCAATAAAAATCTATAAAACACACACACACTCCAAAATAACCATAACCACCTAACAAAAGATGTAGCTAACAAGAACAAACTATATAGAATCTAACTGACTGCGGAAAGAAACGGAACGTAACAAAACTGCGGGGCGGTCACAGAAACAAGGCACTGGATTAACACGTGCATGTAGTGAGAGCGCAGCACGGAACCGCGCTGTCATGTTGTACGTGTTAAGCTACGTGGTGCTAACATTTTAGCATTTTCCTCGATGCATTTACACTCGTACACTCCAGACAACTCAAATGCAACAAATCGTGTTCGCTTGCTGTGCATGGGCTGTGCTCAAATGAATTATCTGCAGCTTTTTTTGTGTATAAAAGAAAATAAACTAAGTAACAGATTTAAATGTTTAACTGCTGTCACTATTGTTAATGTATAATTTACATTAGTCTTTACCCATCATATACCAAAAAAAAATAAATTGCGGTGAGCATGAAAGAATTTTATTTCACAAATACCATGTTTTTGCAAATATTCATGCAATGAATAATTTTCTCCTACCAAAACCATCCATAAAGATATAGGTAAATCTCACACATTGTTCACAGATGCATCGTAAATGCATTTAACATTAATCTGAAATGCCGAAATTAAATTCCACGTGGACACCCCGTCCCCCACGACAACCCCTTGCCAAGGCGACCTGATCAAAACCTCAGGTAGTTTGTGACCGCCACGTTCAGGACGCCATGCCCCTCAGGGTGACTGCCCCCACGCAGAATCGTTTCTCCCAACTAAATCGGAAAGCATCTGCCAGTCAGTTTCAATCATGCCCCTCCCCCGTCACGCCGTTAAATAAAATACCACTACGATGACGTATCCGGTTTGCCACAGCTGAAAAAGTAACAGCGGCTAATGCCTGTTAGTAGGGGGTGGGGGCTCAGGACTGTCACTTCCCAGTGTCACCAGCCTGCGACCCACCGGTTACAGCTTTACCGCCATCACTGAGCCAGCATTTGAACCGCATCTCTGTTTTTTTCCCAAGGAAGTGTAGAGGAAGCGTGTTTAATTAGTGAGCTAATTGCCTGGGTACGTCAAGTGGGAGATGGAGTCATGTAACAGGGGTGGATGGATGGATGGGTGGATGGGGAGTGGACAGCGGGGGCAGAGAGTGGTAGGGGAGTGGGGATACCTCTCTGTGAAGCTGTGGAGCACTGCTTCTGGTCCCTAGTGCTCAGATGAGGTGCCTCTCTGGAGTAGATCGTGGTGGCATGTTGGGGGGGGGGGGGGGGGCAGGAAGCTGGGAATTATAGGCAAACCGGGAAAAAAATGCAGCAGGCATGGAAGGAGTGAGGGGCTGATGTGGAGGGTTGGGGGATGTTGGATACAATTAGCATCCCTAATTGCACTGGTCCCAGCTTCCCGGTGCCCCCAGGCATCTGGGACCTCTTTTTACAGTACGACAGTCGTACACGGTGCTTTCCGGAAGTCCGAGGGCTCCGGTGCAGCCAGTAATTGCTCTAATGAATTGGACAATGAGCCTCTGTTGGGACCTGGATATGCATTTAGATCTAGGCGACAAATTGAATTCAAACATCGTGTCCTTTCACCCCCCCTGGCCTCCGTCCTGATGCGTCCATCTAAAATTTCCAAGATGGGGCAGGCTCTCCAGAACCGTCGGCCATGGCTTCTCGAGTACCCACGGTCGCTAGCAGCAGAAACGAAGAGGGGCCCCCTCCTTTGGCCGACGGTGCAATCACGGATCAGCTTCCGGGACCCCCCTCCTTTGGCTAATGTATTCTGAAACCAAATTAGCGTCAGCTGATCCCATCTGGATAGCGCCTTTGCAGGGCCGTCCTGGTTACCCGCGTGGACCTCTGCCCACGATACCATCTCCACGACGACGGCAAAAAAAAAATCTGATTATCCCAATAGCTCCGAAACGCTTGGTTAAAGGGCAAAGAGCTTTTAACGTGAGAGGCTCTAATGAAATTGGTGTTGCCTTGGTCTTTAAATAAATAAATAAAAATCAGTGCCGTAAGTGGGCTTTTAAAGACCCGAACTCAGCAAAAGGATGTTAAAGAAATCAAATCTGTCAGTCTGCCTTTCTCTCTTCGAAAAAGGAAATAATACAGACCGTTTCTTAGCCCTGACACCACTTTCACATTTGTTATTATTTTATTGGCTAAGCCTGAGTGCCGATTGACTCTGACCAGGAGGGTCTGGAGGCTGTCTGACAACGGATGGCTACAGCGAATCTTCAGAACCCAGCTGGGCGGGACTGATACCAGACCGCCCAGGCCTAAACACATCCAGACGATGGGACAGAACAAGCACACAGCTGTAAAAATGGACCCGAATCCAACCCCAGTCCCTCAGTACCGTCACACCTAAAAGAACTGAGTTTGCTTTCCAAATCTGCCGCCTTCACAGAAGCGTTTTTAGTAAAAGGCTAGAAGGTGAAAGTACATCTGCTACGGGTTTCCTTACATCACAATGTAAAAATAGTTAAATACCACCCCATCCCCATAAATTAGCCAGAAAGTTTACTTAAAAATGACATCCTGGTAAACATCAGAATAAGTTCCTGTAAAATTCAAAGGCCTCAATGCAACCAAAGCCCTGCAAGGTCGACTCGTCAACAATATCGCCGTGCCGATTTTAAATCCGCCATGCAAACAGACACGTCTCCCAAAATCTCCCCATCACCACCACAAGCGTGACCACGGCGTTACCGCAGAGCGCAAGCTTCCAGGCACGGCACAGCTCCCCAGCACAGCATATGCACGTCTGCGCATATTTAAAAATCTGCCTGATTTCTGTTCTACACTGAACACTACGCCAACGTCTGTTTTGCCTTTTAATCTTATGAATTTTCATATTTCAGAATTAATTTTTATTCACAGTGCACATTTAAACCAAAGGATAAAAATGAGGTCTGAGTGTGACTCGACATGCTTAATTTCTTGGGAAATTGCTTACAAAACTGTGTGCATCAAAGTGGAAGAAAATAACTGTATTCAACAAGATATAAAGTTGCTTTTATTCACTTCAGTTATATTTAAACTATAATATATAATATATAAATAAAAAGTCAGTACAGTTTATTTGTATACAAATCATAAATTTGACTTGCAGCAGGATCTATGAAAAATGATCCCATTTATGAAAAATGTTAAATCTTCTAGCGCATTCAGGTACAATACATATTTTTTTGTTAGTGCCGTTTTAAGATTTTGCCCGCCCCCCCACCCCACCAAAAAAATGCAATAAACACAAAATCAGAGGTTCACAGGCCCATTGAGAATTTAACAGAATAGAAAAAAAGGAAAAAACTAAAGATAACCAAGAACAGTAAACAAAGTCCTAACATCAACAAGGCAGCAGAGTCTAAGGGATCCAGTGAAGGAGATAAAACCTGCCCCTCACCGCTGTAGTGCTGCTCTGCTGCTAAAACTATATTTAATTTAGTATTTGCTGCATTCAGCACTCGGGTAAATGAAAGACGCACATGCAACCTGCAAAATTCATCAGCTAAAAAAAGTTAGAATGTTAAATCTGTAAATGTAGGGAAAATATGCTTCATTTCACAAGTAAGCACAGGCAGACACACACACACTCACACACACACACACACACACACTCACAGAGAGGCAGGCACACCCCAAACCTCACTCCAGGAGCCCCAACACATTTTCATCACGCTGTATATTTAAATCCACTTTCCTTCTGTAAAAAGGTGCATTTACAGACTGTCTTCATAAAGAGTAAATGATCTGTTCAAATCCCCCTTTCTATCTATATCACACATATACTCAACAGATGAAAATGTAATGCTTATAATATATTCTTTTAAAACAGCTGCATAATTGTGTTATATTCAAAAACAATTGAGTCATACAATTTAAAGACACACACTTTTTGATTAATTTTTACATTCTTTATTTTAATATGACCACCATAAACATTCTCCATTTATCTGACAATCCGTTTCACTAAATATTAAATCTCTGTTTCATCAGCAATTGTATTCTTGGCCCCACAGTGTAAAACTGAAGTGATGGTTTGCAGGAGAAACCTTTCACAAATTATATACCATTTTTTTCTACAATGAATCTTATTTATACTTTAAGAATGATTTCCCAGATATAAATCTGTAGTCTGTTATTAGCTAAAATGAATACAAATTATTATATAGCTGTAGTTTAACACTGAGCACAATTCCTATTATTTTAGCTTATTTATTAAGTCAAATTTGTTTTCTCACGTGCATAATACAGCTGTCACAAGTATGCTCCCTAATTTCCCCCAAAAAACATTAACGTGGTTTATGTATTATATACATGAATGTCAAAGGAATATATATATATATATATATATATATATATATATATATATAGTAGACTGTAATGCTTTTCAATGAACCAAATTTTCTCTAAAAAAATTTACCGTAACAGATTAGTATTTTCCAAAAGTTCTCCCTATATATAAAATCATAAGCGCAACGTACAAGTTGACCAACCAAGGTAATAACTGAGAACACGCATGAGTAAAATATTAGGGGAAAAGATTATCCAATTATTTAGAAAACGGACCGATGTTTTGTACCATGACAAAGTGTACTTGAATTCTGGGGTTTTTATTTTGTGGAAGCGGTGAGCAAAGCTGGACATGGACTTGTACATTTAGAAAAACATTTAGAATAAAACGTAAATGTTAAAGAAGCCATAAAATAGACATTAGGTACAGCATAAAATGTCAACAGTAATATTAATAAAGCTAAATATAGGACTGCGACCACAAAAAGGCGACAGAATCGGCCAATTAGAACGGCGGAGCCGCAGAAAGAGCCGGGGCGCAATGAACACGCTTCATCCCGATCACCCTTTAAATACAAAGAGGATTAAAACACGCGAATCTCAGTAGTTAATGAGGTAAATGAAATAGCCTCCCTCTGGGCACGCAGAGGTTAACGCCGGGCTATTGTGTTTTTTAGGAAATTGGGGCTCTTTGTCACCAGAATTGATGCCGCTTCGCAGTTCTCATTGCCTGCGAATTTGTAGTACAGATATGTTTCATGGAAGGCGGAAAAAAGTGTACAAAAATCTATAGTGCTGAGCCGCTGGCCGGATTGTACAATTTTTCACCTGTCACGCTTGTTCTTCATTAAAACGCAACGAGAGAGTCGCGCCACTGTTCACACTTTTACAGGGATTAAGCCGTAAGTCTGCAAAGTAAGCCGTCTTTTAAAAGGAGTCTTACCAAAGAATCACTATTAATTCCGCGAAAAGTATTCCGGTAGCCTTTCTGTTTTGCAATGACCGTTTTTAAAAAGCAAAATATCAGTCGAAAGTTCTGTGAAATTACTTTAAACATTTACAAAAAATATGTACGCATATTAAACTTTCTTTAGAATACCGACACACGCACCATGTTTTGTTGTTGTTAAATTGTACCGTCATTCAGTACTTCTTTCTCGTTTTTGTACTTTAATCACAGATATTTTATCTAGATACGTATGACTTGTGAAATCGGGAACACGGTTTAAAATGCGGAATATTTATCCGCTAAGAAGAACTTCCGCTCCGCAGCACTTTTACTGCGTTTTCAGGTTTATTATTATTTTTTTTAATAAAAGAACAAGAGAAAATCAGGCTGCCGTTGTCGATCTCGGCGTGGTGCGCGGCTCCTCAGGCGTGCGCACGCACAGCAGCAAGGCGGAGGAAAACGGCCCCTGCCAAAGCCGGGGTTACTGGGGGCCAAGCAGCCAGCCAGCTCGCTGCTCTGTGCAGGCATGCCTGTGACTGAACCTGGCCCTATGAATGCACAGGTGCCCCCCCCCCAGCAGACACAAGGGACTTTACAGAGGCTTTGTTTGTCTTTCCCTAAGTGCAAATATTGCCTTTATGTAATCCACCCCTCTGCAGCAGCATCAGAGGCCGCCTGTGCCTTCTGTGAGCCTAATCGCCCTGAACGTATCACCGGGCAGCCAGGACGGCGGAGGAGAAGGGAGGCACGGGGATGCCACGGCCACCACGGGACAGGCAGTATCCCCCAGGCGAAGCCCGTGTCCCTCTTGCTGCTGCAGCGGGAGGGTGGGGGGGTGGCATTTAGGCAGAGAGAGCGCAGAGAGGAAAACGGCCGGTTTGCATCCCAGCAAGGCAATGGCGCTGGAGTGCTGGACGAGCCCCGGCACACACCTGCCCCGCTGCCCTGAGCCGGAGGTGGGGGGAGGGGGGGTGTACGGCAGCCCCGTCACCAGAGAGAGTGAGAGGAGGACAGAGACAGAGAGCATGCTGGCCATGCACGCTAAAAAAGAAAGTTACCCTGTGCTTGTAGACAGGGATGCAGGCGCTCACAGTGTCAGAGCAGGGCAGAAAGAGACGGAAAGTGAAGAAGGACAGAGGGAGAGAAAAGGAGGCGTGTTAAAAAGAAGGGAAACGAGAAAAGAGGTTGTACCTACTGGTTATGATAGCTGAGAGGGTCTGGGATGCAAAGTTCGGAAATGTCCATCAGTCCAGTTTAAGCATTCCACGGATGAGGAGAAGGGAAAGGAGGCGAGCCGGCCCCACGTCGCGGCCCCCGCAGGTAACAGGAGAGCAGGAAACACACCTCCCGCTCGGCACGGCGCCCCCCCAGCCTGCGCAGGTACGCCGGAGCCCGACCGTGCGTGCGTGCGTGTGTGCGCGTGTGTGTGCGCGTGCGAGAGTGCGCCAGCGAGTGGTGCGCGTGTTGGGTGTGTGCACGTGGATGTGAGAGAGGGAAGAGAGAGAGAGAGAGAGAGAGAGAGCGAAGGGGGGAGAGCGGGAGAGGAGAAGGTAAGGGGGGGTGAGAGAGAGAGGGAGAGAGAGAGCCAAGGCAGCGGTGGTCTGGTGGTGAGATGGAGAGGCAGTGAGAGAGTCAGAGGAATGATTCTCTCCATGGTCAGGATAGGGCTCTTTAAGACTCAAGGGCTTGATGAATATGGAGCAGCTGCTGTTGGCTGGCTCAGAGGGGCCGGACTTAAAGCGACAGAGTGGACCGGCAGACGGCGGGGAGGCGGGGAGTACCAGGAGGGGCGGGGCTGATAGCCAGGCAGGATTCAAACGCTCAGCCAGGACACGAGCTCTAGCGCTTTCCACCCCGCTGGCGCGGGAGCACGCCGCGATCCTCCAGGAGCGGACACCCACGCGGGCCGGCACGCCTGTTAAAAACAGCCAGGCCCTTCTGGCTGCATGGAGAGGGTCTCGCAAAACGGTACCAGAAACAGAGAGCCTGTGCCTGAAGTGTACATTACACCCTACATAACTCAGCGGAAGCACCATTACACTGATTAACATTTCAGGAATATTTCTGAAATGTGAAAAGGCTTCTTTTTGTATACACAAGGTGCCAGTGAGCTCTAATTCAGTAAAGGAACTTGGCCTTTCGCGAAACAATTTGCATGACGCATTTAGCCTGAAATTATTTTGAAAACCATATCAGATATTTCAACTGCCCAGGAATCTTGTAGAACTCTTTCACACTGGCATTGCGACTCAAACACAGGCCGCTCGCATCTTTACATCAACCCAAGGCGTTTGCACACTGGTTTGACCGCCTTTTACAAAACTGTGAATAACGGAGAGCCAATTTTCCTCGGGAAACTAACTTTCTCAAGAGACCGAACCACAATTTCTCTTTAGCGCAGCCTTTGGGCGGTGGATTTAAGCAGATTGCTTACAGTGGGGATATGGATTGACAGAGCAGTCGTTTTGCCATTGGATTTGAAAAAAGGAAGGATGAAGCTATGGCTATGTGAACCTGTCAGATGCAGAAGGGCGAGTGTCAGCTGTGAGAAGAGGCTTCATCATTATTTCCATTATTCATATTATCACTTGATTGCAAAGAACATTTTAAAAATGCTATAAATTTAACAGTATAAATGCAGCTTCTGTTGGTGGCATCCTACAAAAAATATTTTTAAATGTCTCAGAATGTGCCCAGTTTTCTATTTTAAGGATGTCTGATTTTTATTATTATTAAAAATAATATTAATTATCATTATTATTAAAGAAATGAGTAAATAAGATTTTTTTTTAATTGAGATTTACCTAGTATTTAAAAACAAAAGAGGATTCTATATGCCAAGGCCTATGGTGCCAAGAAATTGTTTTTAAAAGGATATACGTTTACGTTTCAGTCTCGTTCAGCATCGCCCCCCCCCCCCATCTCTCAGCAGCATTGGGAAAGTAAATACATTTACGAGGCTTGTGTTTCACATTTTCCGCGGCATGCCACGCAAAGGGCCAGGCGAGCCGCCCCCAGCACCAGCACAAGACACTCTCCAGCCATAATTCATGCCGTTGTACCCCTGCGCCTAGGACGGCAGAAAATCTGGCCCGTCCAGGTTGATCCAGGGTGATCCTGCCTTTGACCAAAGAGGGAAAAAAACAGCCCGATTTTAACCATTGATGGACCTCACAAGGAATGCGTGAAATTCAGATAACATTTCGAATGGCCTCCACCGCCGGGCCCCCAGACAGTAACCAGCCAGCAGAGAAATCTTTAACGAAAACAGAGGCAGAATGGTAGACATCGGCGTAAATCGCGTGGCCAGTTTAACCGCCGCCAGTTCGGCCTACGGCCCCTGATAAACACTGAACTACTGGAGTTCAGTATTCACAGTGCTCTGGCAGCTCTGTGAACCTACAGAGAGGTTAGAAAGGTATTCAAAGGGACTGCCGTTTGTTTTTGCCTCTTCCCCACAAAACATGCAGAGAGCAGAGATTTCTCCACGCCTGTGTTAAATACGTACCCCCTGCATTCAACCCAACTCTCTGGGTTTCCCCCCATAAATGCCCGGCCCAGACGTCGCCCTGATCAATGCAAAAACGTCACCAGACAGATATTAATCATTACAGCCCTGATCCTGAGCTCCCAGCAAGCCGTGCAGATATGGGGGGAATCGAACACTAATAAGGTTTTTTACATAAAAAAGCAAAATTATAAATTCCTTTCAAGTCACTCTGCATCACAGTCACTGAAGTAAGGGCTGGTCGGTTTAATGGGACCAAACGGGAACTGAATGTTATTAAAGTGTAAATCAATCGTAAATCCTTTAAAAGAAGAAACAGGACAGCACCAAACAAACTATTCTAATAAAACGACAAAGAGAAATATCCAGACTAAATCAATTGGAGACTCCTGTTTTTTAATCAAGTACATTTCAGTTTTCTTAAACCAGCCACAATATCATCAAAACATGTCTGTTATAGGGCCACGGGGACAAATGCATACAAAGGAACAACATTTGTTAATATTGCAAGTAAATATGTTGATAAAATACCATTCAACATGCTAAACTATTTTAAAGTGGACAGCATCATGTCTGATGTCAATGGATGTATGATTGGTATCTCAGGAATTCTGGAATGTACGATAATTTAATTGCAGAGCATAGGATTAAAAGGTCATTTGTCCTAATTTTTGATCCATTTAATTTGGTTAAGGGAAAGGAGACAACCTCTTTGGAATTTTTATTGAGTTGAACGGAAAAACGTACCGGCAAATGGCCATTGTGCCGTCTTATTTGTATTGCCATGCATTCCTAAGTACATATATTATATATTACACATGCACGGGTGCATATGGGCGACCAAACTGTGCTCCGCTGTCGTGAAACATAAACGACGTGGAAGCTGTGAAAATGGCCTGACGGTTTCTCTCGAATCCCTGACCGCGCGAACTGCACGGCTGCCTGTGCAAGCAGCCCGCGCCCGATGCTGTCCGACACCGCAGCAGCGCTTCCAGCCAAACTTTCAACGATACGACCAGTTACACTGGTATTATACTGCACCCCCCCCCCTTCCTTGAGCTCGCATAAGGGCTGTCAGTTTACACAGAAAACACGTCAAACCCACTCCTACTAAGGAGATGCACTCTGATCATGGAGGTTAAGCAATAACTCTTTCAATCACACTGAAAAACTCACACTGTCCCGCTTATGCGGGCTTTCAGCTCAAGTACAACAGGTCATTTTTATCTGATTCACATACGATGCACAAGCGTCGTTTTTAGAATCGGTCGTATAGACTGCGCATGAAATTTTATAATACAACGGCAGATGCAATGATTTAAAATTAAATAAGCAACACTACTTACATAAAAAGCATTTGTTGTATCTATTAATGGTGTTTTAAATAATGATTAGTATGCACATTTTCTGACAGTTCTGCGAAACGATTAATTTATTGGTGTTTTTGTTGAAATAACACTGAATTTCTTTCAGCTGGAAATGTGAGAGTGCGCTGTATTTACTACAAATTACTCGGAAACGACTCAGTTGCGCTGCCACTGAATCGTATTAATATTCGACACAGTAATTTTCAAGAAATGCTCACATTTTGCAACTGCCCGATTAACTTGTATCACAACCTTTTAACGAACTGTGAATTATTAGAGGCAATGTTTTATCTTTCAGACGTGCAGAAAATGCTGTTGGCTGGGTAAGGATCTTCTCCTTCTCATGGATGGACAGTAAAACGGGCCTTAATGTCATGTTCATATATTATAGCACCTGCTTACGTATGTAGTGCCTTTCGGACGCAGGCCTTGGGATTAATTCCTAACAGTTTATGCAGGAGGACGCTGTTTCACTATGATGTTGATAAACAGAAAGGTCTTTGTCTGCGACGCTTTTAAACTAATACACATACATACACACACATATATATGGGAGGTACATATGTGCCGCAGATCACAGATCAATTGATGTGAATCACGGGTCACTGGGAAGCAGAAGAGGAGGTTCAGTACAGTACCTCGCCAGCATTGCTTGAGGGGATGTCCCGTTTCCCCACTCTCCCGTTGCGTGTTTTCTGGAGCACACTCCGCACGACCAGCGCGCTTCAAACTGATTTAAATTTCAGCTCCATTGATTAACGGCCCTTCATTAAAAATAGCTCGGGCTGTGCTAGTGACTGTCCCAGCTGCACACGCACCAATTAAACATAAATTAACACATCTTCATAGGCGCCCCGTTTTTTTAAACATAGCTGTGAGACATTATGAAATTACTTTGCATCACATAATAACAATAAAAAAATGTTGGTTTCAATTTTAATTTTAAATTTCATATGTTACATTTATATATTAAAAAAATCAAGGTTTCAATTTAAATGTCGCAAAACTTTTAAGTCTATATGCTCTTTAAAAGTCATATTTAAAAGCGTGCCCCGAGTTCAGCTATCTGAAGCATTGTCATTTTTTTTTCGCTAAACAGGAGAGCATTAAAAGTGAGAAAGAAGGCCTGTAGCAGACATGACAGGGCAGAAATGTAAGATGGAGACGCTTACTCTACCTTCCCACATAGATAGGTCATACCGAATCCCCCGGGTGCCACTGCGTAGGACAGGCAAGTCTCGGAGTTATAGTGTCAGATCGTGCGCCGGTCCAGTAGCACGGCGGGTTCAACTCCTCCTACAGCCTTCACCCCCTCGGTCCAGCCCTACGGCCGCAACATCACACTCTCACTCAGAGGCTCGGACCTCTTCCTCATCCTCGCTATTTCAGAGGGGAAAATGTCCCGGGATCATTTGGATAACTGCCCCCGAACTTTGGCCCCGCACCCACCCCTCGTCCGAGCTGTTTCGGTCCATTAACGGCAAAGTGCGCTTACAGTAGCCTAATGTAAATCCCCCCCTCCGCGAGCGGGCACCTGACGCGCTCTGCGGGTCTTGAATACCGCAGCAGTTTTTTAAAAGGTCGCTTGGATTCCGGACCTGATAAATAAATTAGAAGACAATAGAAGCGTTGCGTCTGTGCCTAAGTGAGACCGGCAAGTGTTGCAGGTGTATCATCTAGCCGGTGTATGGTACACACCTGACTGACGGCGCCCCCGCTCTTTATATGTTTGTTTGTTTGTTTAACGTGATCATAATAACCTCTGGTCACAATAGCAATATCGTGTGACCCGCACGTTGCTCTAAAACTAATTATATGCGAACTATTTAACACCCTGTCTGCCATTTCAATTACAGTTCACGTTCCCGTTTCCAAAATGCCCAGCGCTAATGTATCTAGATAGGCTAATAAATTTCCCCTGACAATAACCGTTCATTGAACTACACTCATAACCGCATTTATTTAAGACGACGTCGTCTGATACTCAACGAAACAGAAAATATTTGTCTTTGTCGAAGCACGAATTAAGTTTTTAAAAAGATCTTTTAATTAATTTCTGTTTTTTTCTGGAGTCAAGGTAGAGCACCCGGACGTGCAAATGCGCCGCCATCTCCGCTAGAGGGCGCGCCGTTTCACCGGAATTCCAAGGACAGGTAAGACAACTTTTCGCATAACTGTAGGCAGGTTTTCGCGGCGTTTTCAAGCACATTCTGATATAGATCAAGTTGACAGAAAGCTACAAAATTTACGTTTTTCTCTAAATAAACACAACTGCAAGGCAGATATTTAAAACGAGCAAAAAACTGCAAGTTCTTATAAATGAGTTGTACAAGCTTAAAATTGACCTTTCTTGGATATTTCCTTTCGCTTTCGAAATAAAAGAAAAAACAATACTATCAGAAACCGTTGTTTAGAACGCTTTTAAAAGTTAATTACATATGACATTTGTGAATGATTTCTTTCATTTTTAATTTACGTCATTGAAACTATTCCCCTTGTCTCCATTGACAGTTTCCACAGTTTTGATTCATTTGTCTTAAAAAAAATTCATCTTCATCACTGCAACGAAGGCAATCAACACACACGGCAAGAAGATCGCTGTCTCCTCGCTTAAATTCGTGCGATGGGCATAAATAAAGAGATCAAGATTATCCCTGTGAAGAGAAAATCTATAAACGCAATTTGTTAAAGGTGCAAAATCCCTGCGACCAAGCGTATCACAGCGGTGGCGTGGAGGTGCTCAATGAGAAGCGCGTCTGCTGAGGTGGAGATCATGTTTCAAGCTCCTTACCGGCGGAGTTATTAGGTAGGTTAATGAAATCACGGCGTTTTTCTGGGCTGACCAGGGCGGAAGCCGCATTAAGCACCATGGGAGAATTAAACATCTAATCACAGACGCTCTAAACCGGATACCCCCAGTCACGTTTTCCAGACTTCTGGCATCTGTAAATAACGGTGAAAGACATTTCATTGAAACAAGTGAACTATTATTTTGGCTACTGTTTTTAACCTCCACAGCACTAGTTTTCAGATAGATAAATTAGACTTTGCTGCATTTAGTGACTCATGAAAACGTGAAGCTTTTTATTATTTGTGGCTGTACCATGTCCTGTCATTTAATGAAAGCGTAATATCAAGCCAGCTCGGTTCAATCGCATTTCAAGCAAACAGCGAAGGCAGCTGAAGAAGATTAGACAGGTCGGCCATTAGTGCTGTCCTAAGATCAAAAGTATCAACCATCAATCTCAACCAGCTCGCAAACATTGCATAATTTAGAATCAGCCTTTTTTCTTTACTGGATTCAAACTGAATCGAGTACTAGGGAAGTACAGACCCCCATCATCCCTCCCCCGTCTGTCGTTGCCCCCCCCCCCATACACACTCACCCACCAACCCCCATCTCTTCCCAAATTTCATTTGGAATACATCTCTGCTGGTCTCTGAATTCAGTACGCCTCACAACACAGATTTACTTTCCTAACAAATATGGACAGGGCACCTAAGTGGTTTCTGAAATCTTCAGAATGGACTGGGGAGTGCCCGTGTTCGTGTGTGAGCGGCCGGCTGGGCAGGCGAGCGTGTGTGCATGCGTGTGTGTGTGTGTGTGTGTGCGCGTCTCTCTCTCCTCCCGCGCTCCTACCACGGAGATCGCTGTGCTCGCTGCAAAGGCAGCCCGGGAAATGAGATAAGGATGTCTGATTCATGGAATCTGACAGGAAATCTATGAGTTGCAATGTTTATAATCCAGCCATTACTGCAAGGCCAAATGAAGAAGCTGTAATCTATTCATTTATCCCATATTTACCTGAGGCATATTTTCAGCTGTACTGGCCGCTTGTTGAGGGGGTTCAGGTCATGGCAGCGCCCCGCATGAGGAGAGCCGCTCTCCAAGAATTTGGAAAGTGGAATAAAAGCAGACTTTGTACCTCGGGCAGACAAGTGGAGGGGGAAGAGTGTATGCTCGCACTCAATCCACTGCCCAGCCACCCTGAGCCTTTCGGAGGAGTCTGTGATATATGGGGGGTTTAGTGATGGCTGTGATGTATGGAGCATACAGACTGCAGTTTCCCTGAAGATGTGGAGAGGGAAGGCACCAGAAAACAACAGGTAAGTACATGCAATCAACCTACAAGCGGGAACTCTGACATGGCTGATCTAGTATAGATCTGCAACACCGGCAAAGCAGCTCTAGTTGAAATTCCGCCTCTGATGTCATCCCTCACCACACGCCTCTGTGGAAGGATGGTGGACTCAGGACTAACGGCAAACTAGGAGGAGCCCACCTGACCCACATGTTAGAAGTTAATTTAGTCCTAACGAGTCCCCTCAGTAGCAGGGGCTCGTCCTGCGATTCAGGGGAAACGGACCTTTATCTTATTGCTGAAAAAGTGAGGGGGGCCCCGCCTTATCTGTCAATAAACAGTAATTAGATTTCACTGCCGATAGCGTCAATTGCTTTCTAATCTAGCTGTTGCCCTGGACGCTTGTAATTAAAATCCTGATTGATAAAGGGGCAGCAGCCAGCCGACAGTGGCACCATCCTGACCCTGCTCCCACACCTTTTATAAAGCAAACAAGGGAGGAAGATACCAAAGACCATTGGGGGGGCACGGTACTTTGTATTGATCCTAGTTATCTGTGTCCCTATCGACACCCCCATTTTTCCCATGATGGAGGGTTTCCGGATAGATGTTTCATTTTCACTCGCAGTACAGCACCTCCCACTGGTCAGGTGGGGCTTGTGTGGCATGAGCGGGACCCTGGTGACCCCTGCTTGCTACTCGCCAGCCAATGAGGAATTAAAACCAAACAGAAAAGCCAGGTTCGGGCCCCATGTTCTTATCCGGGGGTTACCCTAAACCATGCTGTTCACTCATGCTCAGATGTGACACCTCAGCCTTGACTCCCCTCCCCCCATCAGCATTTCTGCAAATGGGGGCCTCTGATATCCAAAGCCAGTGTTAGTTACCATGACTCACCCCCCACACACAAACACTCAGCTCAGGTTGGCGACGTTCCTAACAACGTGACGTAGGATATTTGTGTCCAAAGTCATGGTGGCACTGGTTAATATGTATTTAAGTACCGCATGTTTGTGTGTGTATACAGTCACTCATCAGTTAACGACCTACCTGTGAACCGACCGCCCGGACTTAAGACCAGCTCTCCGACAAGTTGGTATTGTACGCTGTACAAGAACTTTGGTCGTGGAAACGGCAGCGTGGCATCTCAGTGCCTAGCATCTCATCTCGCCTCACTCTTCCTCCGTCTCAGTCTCGTACCCGCAGTCACTCAGTATTCACTACACTAGCGTTCGCAGTCTCCAAGACTACATTTTTTGCCAATAAATCTGTATTGTTGAAGATTCAACCTGCATTATGGGAGTATCAGCAGTGAGGCAGCAAGCACAGACGTAAAAGCAGCAGTAAGGTTTGTTGACCAATGATGAAATCATTGAGATATGCAAATTAGAACAAAGTTATCAAGCTGGAGTTTCCATTAGACCTTTTCTTTATTCAGAGTAAACAAAAACGATTACCTGTATTTACATTATGCAAACCTAAGTACTGTATATCAGAGCTGATTTCCTCTGTTCTGTTTATTACAGTATACAGTGCACTACTGTAAAAACATTTATAGATATACTAAAAATGTTAGAAATGATGCAAAGGTGAGACTGAAACAATATCTGAAGATGGTTGACACAAACCCACTACCAGTACAGTATGCCTGAAAAATCGGAGGAGCAGCTCCTCGCTTATCGACCAATTCACTTAACAACCTAGTCGTAGGAACGGAACTCGGTCGTTAAATGGGGAGTGTCTGTATTACACCAAATGTCCCCACAATGTGGTAAAACCCTGTTATTTTGACCACTTGGGGATATTTTTCCGGTCTCCACAAGGGGAAACTCAATTTTATGAAAATCTGTCACTGCAGCCATAAAACTAAAAATGCCAAAGGTCTTGTATTTTGTTTGATTACTTATGGTTAAGGTTAGGGCTGGGTAGGTAAAGGTTGTCATTGTTGAGATTAGGGTTTTGTTCCATAGAAATGAATAGACCGTCTCTACAAAATAGAATGAATACAAGGAATCCAGACGTGTGTGTGTTGTAATGGTGACCAACATGGCCGTTACTGACGAGGACAGCGTGGTCGCAACATAAATGCAGGAGCAGGGGACTCTGGGACAGTCTGAGGGGCCCAATAGTGAAAAGACAGAGAGCCAGGGTCTGTGTTTGTGTGCAGCCTGGCAGGCGAGCGGCCCCATAGTACGAGTGCATGAGTGGGGGGGCAGGGAGGAATGTATTACGCTCACTTTTGGTCACAGTGTGGATCCTTCTGGGCACCACAGGGGACAGGAGAGCGATGGACGGTGGAAAGGTGGAAGCAATAGGCATCACCTGCTTTGGAAAGTGCAGCCGGACGTCCTGAAGGCGGGGCCTGTCGTGGCATCTCCCCTGGCCAGACACGATGTGAGAGACCCCGGTGTGACAGGGTTCCGGTGAGCGCCATTGCATTCGGGCCTATGCTGCCGCAGGCCCCCAACGGCGGTGATGAAAGGCCGCATTCGGGGAATTTCCTTACCGCCATTATTGTTATTACTGAATTATACTTTTTATTTGAGCTGTTGGAAAGGAGGCCGCTGGGCATGTGACCTTCTCTGTCCAGCTGTGGTCACCTGCCGTCACGAGTGGCGTGCGCTGACCCAGTTGAGTGAGTGAGCGAGCGAGTAGCAGCACACTTAAACCCCCACCCCCCCTCCTCTGAGCTGCCAACCCTAAACCACCCCCCACCTCCCCACACACACACACTGCAGCCTCATGCAGTGGATCCACTCAGCTTCACTCGTCAGTGCTCAAACCTGCTTCCAGCAGAACTTAATAAATCACAAATTAAAAGTTGGGGGGGGGGGCAAGAAACCCCAGAAAGCAGCGTTCCAGGAACTAATTTGCTTCTTAATGGAAGGCAAAATTTCCAAAGGAAAACTTCCATTGGGCAGAGAATGACTTTCCTTAGTTTTCAATTTCGGAGGCCATGAAAGAGATTGAGATTGATAAAGGCTGGCAGGAGCCGCCCGTGCGTGTTTTAGCCCAGAATTCACCCCCCGCTGCTAACAGGCCGGCCAGAAACGTCCTCTGTGTGTAATTATGTACAGGAAGGGCTTCCTAGTCAGAGCGTCCCCTCTGATGCCACGCACTGATACAGATCTCTCTGCAAGCTGGACGTGTGTAATTACGCAGGACAGCTCTCAGCCATGAGCAGACCTACTGATGGGCAGCTATGCTGACAGGGAGCGTTCCGCCACCTAGAGGCTGTGGTCAGTACTAGGCTTAACTGACACTTTCAGACTGAATATCTAAGGTTCCAAACTTGTTTCTTTAACACCTTGGGAAATGACTCAAAGGTACAACATCTCATCCATTTTAAAATATCTGAAGCCCTACTTGCTGACTAAGAATGATTAAAACTGAATTAATTGCTGAACTTTCTGTTTTCTGCATTTTATTAAAGGCATTTTTAAAAGTCTTTTTAAAGTCTGCTCAAAGTGTTTTTCACTACTCATTATCTTATGTCATTTTTTTGCTCTTCCACACAAGCATTTTTCATGTTTTTTTATTAGTGCTATTTACCTGTTTCCTCTCTGGACCTTGGTAGTGAGTACAGGACCTTCCCCACAATGTCCCCCAGACTCTTAAAGGGACAACGACCATCTCGGTGTCATGGTGACCCCTGGGGTGTCACATGGGCGCCGTGGGGAATGCATGGAGATTATTGCTGTGTCCCGTCCCCTGCTTCCCATCTGCAGAAATTTAGGGATGAGAGGAGGGAAGGCAGGCAGGTGGACGGGAGCGGGGGGCAGCGTGGGGGGGGGGGCACAGATTTGAGGGATGCTAAAGGGGCCTGACTCCAATTAACTTGTGCGGTCCGGTGTAGCCTACTCCACCCCTCAGGCCCAGGCTGTCACTCTCCACCCTGCCACTAGAGGATTTGGGCGGGCCAGCCAGGTCCACGCTCGGGGAAAGTGTGACCCCACACCTAGAGGTCATCTCACGTCCCTTACCCCACAAGCACAGAGACACAGAAGCTGCCCCTCAGCCCAGAATGACCCAGACTAAATACACGCCAGAACCTTTCCATTTGGCGACTTCCTCTGGGAGGTACTGGGACAGTCTGGATAAATCCACATCATGTTATTTTTTAATTTTATATTTCTGATGGTTTTTGGCCAATAAGTAAGTCTCCTTGGGTTAAGACTAGTTAAGCACCAACCAGTGCAAGAGATTTTAATGTTATTATTAGGTACAAGGGGCACCTGTTTAAATTTTGGGCCCAAACAATGGCGGCAGTCGTTGTGTGTCACTATACCTGCATAGAGTCACGGCCAAGCTATTTAAGCTCACGATCTCTTAATTAATATTTTAATAGACTTTTAAATGAAAGAGAGCCGGGCTGCGTATTCCCCGCCCATGTGGCACGTGTAATAAATAACGGGAGCATTAGCTTTGGTGTTGGAGACGCCTGGGGAGCCCCAGCGCCGGCCCAGGCCCCTTTTCCAGCCGCGATTAAAAAAACGTGCATCGCCACAAGGAGGCTTTGGTGTGGGGCTCCTGTGAAGGGGAGCTCATTCATATTCACCCGCGCGCCTGCCTAATGTCTTAAAATGAAGAATAGCAGCGGGCCGGTGGGCTTTGATTGCACACAGCGCAATCCGCTGCTGTGGGGTGGTTTGAAGATAGCGATCTTCACGCAGCAGTCTGCGTTGCAGGTTAGGCACAGCGGGAGCCAGGCTGTTTTTGTGTTTTTTAACTCTTCTCCAGTAGTTCCAGCTGCCAATCTCGTTAAGTTAGGTACCATTGTCAGGGGAGTCCCCCTCCAGCGCTCGAAGATCGAATCTGCAACCCACCAGATGACGAGTCCGAGCCTTTGGACGCTAGGCCTCCTGACACTTGTGCCCAGGTGCCCCCGTGCTAGAGCGGGGCGGCCTTAGCTGGTGCAAAGCGGGACGACACCCAAGGGATTAGTTTAACCAGCTCCACACAAATGCACTTTTCTCACAGCGGCGCTCAGCTGGCTCTCGTTTTGGCTCATCAAACAGGAAAATACAGCCAGCTGGGCTGACAGAGGAGAGAAGATAGGAAAAACACAGGAAAAAAGGACTATGGTGTAGTTAGCCGAACTGCAGGGCCCGTGTTCTGTCAAGCGACTGGGGAACAGTGAACGACGAATAACCCCTAACCGGAACAGCAGATATCTCCTAACGCCTGCATTTTGGGTTCCTGGTTCCTCACGTCTCACATCTGGCCACTGCAAATTTGTGAATTGTTTCTGATCCCGACTCATTTGCAGTTAGCACAGCTGGGACATCTCTGCCAGCATGCTGACGTTTACTAAACAGCAGAGTGTAAATAAGTCTGCTGGGTGAACACCCCCACCCCTCCCCCGTTTGCATCTTTCAGTGTGAGTGACCTAAACGATTGCTTACACATGGTTTTTTGGAAAAAAATGATCATGGGTATAAAGTCAAGAATGACCGGCCTTCTAATGGGTGTATAAAACACCCCCGAGCCCGTTTTCGCCTTTACTGGGATAAAATGACTATTTCTATCGAGTCCATATTTTTGCTTGATGTAGCGGGACATTTAATATCC
This sequence comes from Mormyrus iriodes, assembly GCA_011763525.2. Classification (NCBI taxonomy): domain Eukaryota; kingdom Metazoa; phylum Chordata; class Actinopteri; order Osteoglossiformes; family Mormyridae; genus Mormyrus; species Mormyrus iriodes. Next base: position 1,518,579 of record JAAGVU020000025.1, read on the forward strand.
CAGGGCGAACTGGGGAAGTGTTCCACAGGGGAGCATAAAATAGCCATTATGGCAGATAAAGAGTGAATAAACCAAGGACAGGCGGAGTTAACCCACGTGAGACACGAGCGTGAAAAGGCGTGGGGTTGGGGGGGGTCCTCATCAGAAATACACATGCTAATGATCGTGCTACGCTAATGGTCCTCCACTTGTGAATATGGACCGGCCCAATGGCATACTGGTGAAGGATGGGGGGGGATAGTCTCAGAATAAGTTTGCTAGGTTGGATGAAAGACTCCTCTCAAGGCTGCACACCAGCTGGCTGCCCACAGGCCTTATGGGTGGAGCTATATGATTGCATCCCCCTTTCCATGTTACATTGTCATATTGAGTGGCCCTCGCTGTGACAATTAGGCAGGCGTGTGCTAATCCCCACCTTCCTGAATCGGCACAGGCTTTGGATGGCGAGGTAGCGAGATACAGGACACATTACTTAAAAGTTACGCTACAGTTAAATATATCTGGATACATAGGGTTACAATATTTGGTGAGATGAAAAAGAGGACGCTCTGTTGTTCACAAAATGTCACAAATACAAAATGTTTAAGGGACGTTCCAGAAGCGTCCCTCTGCAGATGACGTCACTCGTGAGCAGCGTGGCACGTAGGGATGTGCATATCGTTAAATTTTTAAAGTAAACATGTGCATGAGCCTTGCAAACGCTGTTGTGATGAGTCTGAGTGGCTGGACGTATATTGAAAATTGCTGCTTTTTCTTTCGCTTGGTTCTCCACTGTAACTTGCAACATTGGGTCATGCAGGTTGCAGTGCTAAACCCAGATGAACCGCCAATTTTTGAAAAGCCGCCTGGACAGGGGCCCAAAAAGAGGAGGTATCCGGGGAAACTCGGACGCATGGTAACTCTAATCATACAGTCTTTCAGCAAAACTTACAAACTCAGACACCGAAGCCTCCAGAGCTACAATGCTGTTGCGGTTAGCGATAGAGGCTACATTAGCATTAGCACATGGTTCATCTCCGTGTGCTTTTAGCCACTTAGCCTGAATGAGTCGGCAGCAGCAGGAGGGCGAGCGGAGCTTTACGCCGGCAAGCTGAGTCCAGCCTTCGCGACTACCCAGCTCTCGCAGCACCCTTGATCCAAAGTTAGAAGGTTAAAGCTGGCGGTCGGCAGATTTGGTTCAGCGTGTCAGGAGCGTGATGGTTGCGTATTTATAACCATTAAGGCGCTCCACACGTGGCGAGAACTCGAAAGCCCCCTCTGGTGAGAGTGACCGCTGCCCCACTTTACTTGTCACTTGTCCCAGCCTGACTCACTAACACGTGTGATCTTCCTCTCTCCTTCAGATCTGCAGGTAAATGAAGACGGAGCACTTAGAGATGAGCCGGATCCCACCCCCAGCGTACAGAACGTTCCCTCAGCGAGTTACACAGAGAAACCTTCCCGGTGACCCAGTGGGAGGATCAACCCCATTTGTGCTGTGCGGGGGAAAAAAGGTTGGCACCAAACCTGTCAGTAGGTGTGGCTGGAAGTGAAGGCTCAGATGAGGCCTACTCAGAGATCATGTGCGGTGATGTCGAGAGTCGGAGAAGAGGCTGATGCCGTGTGGGGTTGAGGGGGGTGGGGGGTGGAGAATCCTTTTCACAATCAGCCACCACCCTGATCTGTTTGCTTCCAGGAGGGACCCAAGTGCATGGACCATGACCAGCCACATTCACCAGCATGGTGTATCCCTCTCTCTCTCTCTCTCTCTCTCTCCTTCTCCCCATTGAAATGTGTGGGCAGGCAGCCCGCAGTGGGAGAGATCCTAATTAACAGCCTATTCATTTGCGAGGAGCGGCTCCCGATTCCTGAGCACTTGTTTTATCGTGATGCCGGAGAGCCCGGGGACTTGGAGAGGGATAATTGCCTTTGCCGCGGGCTGCAGTAATCTGGTCGGCTAATTCATTATTTTAATAAGTTAGCGTCTCTTCGGGGGAGTGTCGGCTGCGGTGGAGCACGGGCCTTGACGGTGGGCCTCGTTACTGAGGCGGACTTTTACGGCAACGCCCGCGCGGGGTTAATAACCGTTATTAGCCTCTCTTCTCCAGCCTACAATTTCTCGTTTAACGGGGGCAATTCAGACGAAGCCTCGCAAGCGCTTAATAATCAACCCTTGGCGTACCTGGGGTAATCCCCCGTGCAGGTTTCCACATAGGAAAGGGGGGGGGGCGAGGGGGGCAATGGTGGCGGCGGTTTCAAGAGGTTGTGCTTTATCTACGCCTCGGAGGGGCGGACGCACGTTGGGCTGCTGATCTGTGCCGCGGGTTAAAATTCATTAAAGGGAAGAGATTTGCCCGGAGCGGGGGATGTGAAACGGGCTTATAAAAACAAACAGAACGATCATTAGGTTTGCGTAACTAATGACTTCATTTAAGATACAATCTATCTCTCTAATAGAGTGTGCGAAATTGCATGTGTGTGAGCTGCTTCGATTATGACTGAGCCTGAGATGCGGGTTTGTAAAGCGGCCTCTTTAAATGGGATTGGATAACCAGAAAAAAATGGAAATGACGTATAGAGGTAGCGGGGAAAGAAATCCAATAGTGAGGATGGTCAGCGGGCCCCCGTTTATGATCGGATCTGCTGCAAAATCCCATTTAAAATATCGGCTCTGAGTGATCAGTTGGCCTTCAACCGTGTCGTTTTGTCACGTGACCACATCTGAGGTTTGATATGTTTCAAACAAGTGTCCGAAGAAAACACGCTGGGATCTCGTTGCCATCCGCCATCCTCGTCTATCACATGACCGAATCAAATCTGAATTAGCCCCCACATCGTTTGCGAGAGTCGGGCCAAATCGATCACTTTAAGATTGGAGCGGAGTGTACTATCCGCGTGTGTGGCGCTGTGCACGGTGATATATTTCCTTTTGGAGACAGACAGTTCAATCAGCATGCAATATTCCCTTTTAAGATGCAAATTGCCTCTGTACAAAGGACGGCACTCAATAAAGCATGTTATTGAATTTAGGCCGTATCAGTTACAAAGGCAAAATCGAAGAGGCTGAAAAACAGACACTGATCTGTTTGAAAGGTGCTTACCCACATGGCAGTTTTTAGATCTGAAACGTCTCCATTTAAAATTCAGACAATTCATGCATAACAGGCAAAATAATAACAATTACCCGCCATGCGCCCTTCTGCTTATCAGGAGCTGTCATTAAACAAGCACACAGTGTGTGTAGGACAGTGTCTGGCTCTCTGGGTGAACAGGGGGTCGCAATGACGCCTTTCGGATAATGGTATGCCCAAGTCACCCTTTGACTTGTTCTGGAAACTGAAGCTAATCAATGAAATGGATAAAACCACGAGTGACACATAACATTTAAAAACTATATAACATGGAAATGAATGACTATAACTGCTACTATTGTTGTTATCATTCCATAATTGCTTATTTTTTACGCCGCAGCAGTAAAGCCACGCTCTTTCTTGCCTGTGCTGCTACCTGGTACTTACTATGATCAGCCACCTGCCATAAATGAATGTGGTACCTGCTATCATTTCTTGCTAATCACAGCCTTCATACATGCTAACAGATACCTATCTATTTACGGCCTTGGTACCTGCTATAATTTCTGGCCAATTGCAGCCATCATGCATGCTAACAGCTACCTGCTATTTACGGCCTTGGTACCTGCTATCGTTTCTTGCTAATTACAGCCTTCATACATGCTAACAGCTACCTGCTATTTACAACCATGGTACCTATTATCATTTCTTGCTAATTACAGCCTTCATACATGCTAACAGCTACCTGCTATTTACAGCCTTGGTACCTGCTATCGTTTCTTACTAATTACAGCCTTCATACATGCTAACAGCTATCTGCTATTTACAGCCTTGGTACTAGCTATAATCCCCTGATAATTACAGCCTTCATACACACTAACAGCTACCTGCAATTTACAGCCTTGGTACGTGCTATCATGACCTGCTAATCACAGCCTTCATACATGCAAACAGCTACCTATCTATTTACGGCCTTGGTACCTGCTATCGTTTCTTGCTAATTACAGCCTTCTTACATGCTAACAGCTATTTGCTATTTACAGCCTTGGTACCTGCTATCATGACCTGCTAATTACAGCCTTCATACATGCTAACAGCTATCTGCCATTTACAGCCTTGGTACCTGCTATCGTTTCTTGCTAATTACAGCCTTCATACATGCTAACAGCTACCTGCCATTTAC
>JAAGVU020000025.1:1522911-1545456 GCA_011763525.2 Mormyrus iriodes
CACTAACAGCTACCTGCAATTTACAGCCTTGGTACGTGCTATCATGACCTGCTAATCACAGCCTTCATACATGCAAATAGCTACCTATCTATTTACGGCCTTGGTACCTGCTATCATTTCTTGCTAATTACAGTCATCATACATGCTAGCAGCTACCTGCTATTTACAGCCTTGGTACCTGCTATCGTTTCTTGCTAATTACAACCTTCATACATGCTAACAGCTATCTGCTATTTACAGCCTTGGTACCAGCTGTCATCCCCTGATAATTACAGCCTTCATACATGCTAACAGCTACCTGCTGTTGATTATCTGCATTTGGTACCTGCTATTGGCTATTTGCTAGTTTCAACCTTCATACCTGTTACCTGCCCAGCAAAACAGGCCCTCAGGAAAAATGTAATGGTCAAAAATTTTGCCAGCACCCCAGGATCAGTAAGTTTTACCACCCTACTTACCACTATTTTCATTAATAAAAGGCCGATGCATCCCAGCAGTTTTGATACACTGATCAGCAGACTATTAACACTGCATTGTTTAATAATTCTCTCGTTTCAATTTCAGCTCCAAAAAATAGCTCAAGTTCCCCACTTGGGGGCCTTCTAGCCATGTCAGCCTAGGTCCCCCAGAGAGAGAGTTAATCCGCCCCTCCCTGCTACTGGCTACCTGCTATCTGCTACCTACTATTTACAACCGTGGTACCCAATGATGGGCTGTGAGAGATTTAGCAGGCTAAGTCTCTGTGCCTGTGATCAGAAGATTGCCAGTTTGAGCCCTGGCCTTGTTTGAACAGTCACATGTCTGTGGGCCCTTGCGGAAGGCCCTTAACCCCAAAGCTATGGAGAGCAAGATGAGGATTGTCGAAAAGAAGCATTCCAACGTACCTTGTGTAAATGGCAAATAAAGCAAGTTTGACCTGCTATTTATAACCTTGGTACCTGCTCTCAGCCACTTACTATTTACAGCCTTAGTACCTGCTGTTGGCTACTTGCATTTACATCTTTAGTACCTGCTATCAGCTAACTGCCTTATACAGCATTGGTGCCTGCTATCATTACCTGTTATTACAGCCTTCATACCTACTAATGGCTACCTGCATTTATAGCCTCGGTGTATTGGCTTTCAGCTTTTTGTAGCTTTGGTACCTGCTACCAAGTACCCACTGCCTGCTGTTTAACACATTGGCACCTGCTATCGGCTATCAGTTATGTGCTACCCACAGAGAACAGGCCCTGTCACTGAGAGGTCACCTGAACGTGGCTTTTCCCCACTAGCCCAAAAGACACGTACCTCCAGGTAGTTCAAGTTTCGTAAGCTGTCATCATGGCCGGCCCTCTGCCAGGCATTAAATAAAGGGCGGCTTGCATATTAAGGTTGGCCTATCTCCTGATCTGAGATCAGCCCTGAGTGACGAGGCACATGCTCCAATGGATGGGGGGGTGGGGCAGATATTGAGGAAGTAGAGGTAAAGCATCTAAATGGTGATGACTCAAAGGTACATTTAGACCACAAATACACCGAAGAGAGGCTGAATGTCACATCACAACCTGGAAATGGGCAAAAATCATGTCAATATCATGTAGGAAATCTATAAATTTAACAATAAACGTGTTTGGAAGGCCTGAAGACATGCTGGAGTCTGTATGGTCACCAGGAGTCACCCCTGACTAATTGACTCAATAGTCATAATGGTGTAGAAACAGTTTCAGTGGGGGTTGTCATGGTGATGCACTATACACGGGTATAGCTATGCTGATACTTCCCAGGAAACGCTATACAATATTTGCTAAGTCTTTTTTTCATATTGGCCTATGAGGTCTGAGTTGCTGGCTTTGGCATGAGTGTGTGGGTAAATCTAAACAGCCAGCCGTGCCTTAGGCACAGCCTGGGGGTAGGGGGCGCGTTTCCAGTCCACCGATGGCGCATGTGACACTAATACCCTGGTACAATATTAACCGTTGAATGTGTGGGTAGCAGTCCCACCCGCCGCATGGCCTGCAGGCAGCGGCTAACTGGGGCCATGGGCCTGCTATGCGAGGCTGATCGTGTCTTGCAGGCCGCTGCTGTCTTTTGGGCCTCTGTAGATAGGCTTGTACACTCACCCTGTGGAGGCATTTCGGGATATAAACGTGAATGAGAGATCACAGTGTCATCAGGCTGCAGTATCTTCAACCTTGTCTTTAATGTCCAAATCTACACCCCCCTCCTCATAGTTCAATGGGGGCCCCTGTGGCCTGCACACCCAAATGAGGCGGGGGTCTTAATGACGAGCCACTGAATTCATTGTGCATTGCAGAGCCGGGCTGCATTCATCAGTTCTCATTAGGGAAAATCATTAACGTGTAATACAAACTTTTTGGCAAAATATTCATCACTGTCAACCCCCTGCCCCCACCCACTCCCAGTCCATGTGGGCCTTGCCGACAAAAGGGGGGGGGGAATCTGAAAACACATACCTGACTGTTTCACTAGTAAAATCTCTTGCTCCTCCCTGGAGAATTCAAGAAGGACAAAAAGACAACAGGATAGCAGTCCGCATAGCAATCCGTATCCTGACCCCCCCGGGGGCTCATGCCTAAGAAAGCCACAAAGACACCCCCCTACACAATTCTGTCTAGGCCCACAGGCACCTGTCACATGACCCCATGCCTAGAACCTGACATGTGACCTTTGCGAATACCACAGGCTTGCCTTCAGGTGCTTCTCTACGCAGTCAGCCATTACAAATACAATGGCCCAATATTTGTATAGTGTTTGTATTCGGTCACAGGCTGCTGGGAATGACCGCGGCATGTTCTTACCCTCTGAGAGGACAATGCGGAATGAATGACCTTACGGCCCGGGAACGCTCCCTTGCCAATACGTGGCCAAGAGGGACGTCAGTACTCCATGCACCCCCTGCTCTCAAATTCATCTTCATCAGCAAGTCGCCGAGCCACTGGTGGGGGGGGGGGGCATTATGTAAGCCACCCATTTCACAAAGAACATCCACGTCATATGGTTAATGCGGGTGTAGGTGACGGGATGACCGGTGCTCAAAAACAGCGCGACAAAAAAAAAGAGGTGGATGGATCAATATCTGCCCCGTTCACCTCTGTGATGGCAGCCCCCACCCCCACGAAAGGGACAGCTTGCAGAAAAAGCCTGTCTGTCATCATCTCTCCAGACCGGTGTGGACCGCCAGGACCAGCAGCACGAGCCGGAGGTCACCGCGGCAACCACGGTGGTGACAGAACAGCAAGGAGCGAAGAAAACTTCACTGAAGGCCTCAACGTATTAGTGCGGACCGCCGACATCGACCGGCGGGAACATTACAATAAATCAAACCCAGTAATAAATTACTCTAACGTGCACCAGTAACAGGCGCTAACGACCGCCTCTCGATTACTGTCATTCAGGCTGTGCTGCAAGCCTCCATAACGCCTCGGCTCCTAATTGGATAATTCTCTGTATTTCTGAGGCACGTCAGAGCTGAAAGAGACCGGCCCTGCTGCGCTTATCTCACCACTGTCTGACTTTATACATCCAGCGAGTCAATCATCCAGCAAGCCAATCTCAGCTGCACGCCAAAGGTGTTTTCCACAGGAAGTTGGTGTTTTTTTTAACGCTATATGTAGTTTCTGTGAAATTTCATTATCACGCACACCCCGGCCTGACTTAGCTGTCTGTCCACATCATGCACAAGTTAAAACGGATTCATTATGCAATAAAAAAGAAAACGTTTTGTAAGTTTTGAGCTTCAAAATCACCATAGTGGCATTTCTCAAATCTCGAGATGTGGTACAAATATCAGGGGAAATATAAACAAGGCAACCCTTTGGCTTTGGGATTCTCTGGCCTGGCATCGCCAGACCAGACAAGCCCAGGTGCCACCTCCCTCTCTCCCTCCCTCCCTCTTACTCTCCAATCTACCACAGATCGCTCTCAAAACCCAATGGGGGGCACGATCTACGCCTCAGGGTGGAATCATGGTCTAAAAAGCAAACGCAGAGGCAGCAGCGGGGGAGGGGGGGCAAGGAGTTCCTTTTTGGAGGATCTAACGCGGCATTCCCCCTTTGCCCCCTTGGGGGTGCTTTTCTGACGCCACAGCATCGCTAACGACAGAGCCGAATCCCCGGGAAGCACCCCAGGCAGACGTGTTCGGGGCTGGATAGCGGATTGGCTGATAAAAGAGCCCGGACAGCCGTAAATGTGCAGCCGACAGACGCAGGAGCCAGCAGGAATGGCGGGCTGACAGCTGACACTTTCACCGCTGCTGCTCTTATACAGCTGGACCCCTTATAGGGGGCAGAGCATCAGCCTCTGGGTTGCCAGCATGATATCACCTCAGAGCCTGCTATTCATTCCTGTGAGACTCAGAGTGAGGGTGTGGCAAAATGGGAGCCCCAAAGAGGGTGACCTAGAGAAGGGGGTTAAAATGGGGGAACCAAATGGGAGACCCAAAAAGTGCAACCTGAACCAATACAGACCAAGGTGGGGCCCTGAAGCGGTATCCAATCACTGTGCAGTTGCACTAGTTCCTGCTGGGTAGAACATGTGTGCTCTGGGTTGCCAGGTTGGGACTCGACCTGCTTGGTCAGCTGCACTGTGCTGAGGCTTATGCACAACGGCAACTTGAGGCTGGCGGGATGTGGGCCTGCACGAAAATAGCGCTGTCATAACAGAGCCGGCGGCTGCGCGCGTAAATCAGGGCGGCCCCCGCAGCAGAAATTCTTTGTCTTGCCATGATATAAAGCCGCTGAAATTCTTATTTTTTCCAAGCCTGATTCATGAAGCATGGGAGCCCCCACCTATTCCCCCTCCCCCCTCCCCCCTCCCCAGGGGCCTAGTGATTAAACGGGACATGGAGCATGGATCAAGGGGGGGGGGGGTGTCAGGGTTCCACCCCGGCACACACACAGGGACAGCTGCATTATCAAATGGGCCGAATCGGGCCAAACCTGGAGGTCAACATTCTTCTCCCCCCCAGACTGGATTATTTTTTCATAACAAAAACATACTACTTACCGCTACTTTCATTAATAAAAGGCAGATGCATTGCAGTAGTTTCTACATTACAGAAGCATCCTTAAAAGTGCATTTAATAAAGTCAGTTTCACCCACCCACCAACACCCCCCTCAGACTTTCTGTTTGCAGGATCAGAATGTTGCCATGGTATCGTCACTCCACAGACCGAGCCAGTTCACGTCAAGAAACCCACGTGGGGGTCTTAACGGGATACCACCATATTCTAAACGCGCAGACATGTCTTTTGTCTAAAGACCGTTTGAAGTAAATTATGACACGAATCAAAGCCAGAGCACTTAATACATTTTTGATGTACGGCAATAAACGTTACTCCACAGTAACGAAATTGGAGCCCGTCTCGTTAAATTAGCGGTTAGGAGTCAGCCTAGGCTTTGCGGGTTTAATTTCTAACCTGGGTCACCCACAGGGAATTTAACTCCACCCGCCGTCTAATATTAATCGGATGCTTTTTGTTAAATGTTTAACTTAAATTTGGATTCTTCATAAATATTCCAAAGCACTCACTCTGTGTTTGATGAGAAAATGAGTCTTTTACCCACTGTGATTCCCCAGGCGTCAAGCCCTAAAGAAAAAGAGAGAGAGCGAGAGAGAGAGAGCGAGAGAGAGAGAGCGAGAGCTTCTACAACTTAACTCCAGAGGCGGACTTTCAGCCACGTGGCGGCTGACCATGATACTGTCACACTGAGTGTGATGCAGGAGACACACCTGTCTGTCTCATCCCGAGGGTCTGGATCACAAGATCACCCCTGATACTCAAAGCTGGGCATCGAATGCACCCTTTTGTTAATAAATTACCACTAAGCTGGCAATTTCAGACTTTGAATAAAAAGTTTACCACAACAGATCATTGTACAGACCCAACCATTCATCCATCTATCCATTTCCTGTAACCGCTTGTTCTATTCAGGAGATTATACAGACGCAAAGTATTAAATATATTAAATGGCAAATTTATCCAGATAATTAAAATCAACTGTGTAGTTACCATTTAATTCACATTTCTTACTTGTGCTTGAAACCATGTGGAATCCAAGTTGTTGTTAATAAATTCAGTCATATAGATACGCTGTGATGTGTAACATGTTTTGCATACTTGAGCTCAAGTGTAATATAATATTAAGCACGTGAGGTGATGCGCAATACATAATGTCCAATATGTAATGTGTAACATGAAAGGACCCAGAGGCAGGTCCCCACTAACACAGGGACCATGGACAGGTGCCAGGGGCTTTGTGGTCTTTAGGGGCCATTCTCTTCCCGCCACAGCCCTTTAGTCATTAATCTTTCGCAAGACCCCTGCCCCCCTCCATCATGGCCACCACCTCCCGCCTGGTGACCATGACCTTGTTTGCCGCCACCTCTCTAAACTGCTCTGACAATTTCAGAGAGGTATTCTTCCCTTTGTTCCCCCCCAAACACCAGTGGTCTGGTCCAGGTCTGTCCACCGCACTGACTTGCCCTGTCGTAACTCCCAATAGGGGAAGGCGTGGGGGGAAATGGCCTGTCCTTGTGCCACCCTCGTTTCACACAAGGTCATTATAAGTGTTTTACCTTCATCTTTAAAAAGTGCTGCCACGGTAACCTAAAGAATGGCACAGCACTCATCAGTGAGGACAACAGCTGTTTGTCAACAGCAGTGAGCACAGCAGCTGGGCACACAGACTAACCGCAGGGTTCCTGGTTAAAACCCTGGAGAAGGCTTGTGGTCATATCCTTGAACAAGCTACCAGAATTGGTACAAATGGGTGAAGCTATAGGTCAGCTTTAGGTAATACCACTGGCTACGGCATGAAACCGAAGCTCGAAAAGGTGCTGACGGAGCCAGCGAGGAGCGTCTACGTGGTGAGGCAGACCATAATGGCGTGGCTCACTGGCAGCTTGGATCAATGTCCTCCATATGCAGGCCCAGGACCCTCCCAACAGCGATCTGGCTTCCATTTCTGAGAAGCACAACATATCCCCCCCCTCGGGCCACAGCCCAGAAATGCAATCCCAATCACGCACCCCCGTCTCTGTTTTACATGCAGCCCATTTCCAGAGAGTAAGGCTGCAGGCCTAAATGTATATCCTACTGTGTATCACGTGGGGAAGGGTGGGGGTCACAGGGCAGCCAAGCTCCACATTCTCCGGGCCTGACAGCGAGGCTAGTGGCTGAATTGGTATTCAAACATCGGCGGTTTCCTTGGATGCAAAAAAAAAAAAATGGCAGGATCCGTGTTATTCCAGGAGCTGATTTGGCTGCATTGCAAGGCGCGGACAAATGTGCAAAGGTCGACATTCAGGCTGTGGACGGCTCAGGGATATTGCACGTTGTGAGGGTACAGCGCTTCATGTACTTTATCCAGCTCCCAATCAAACTGGCTCGCTGTCTCACATTCCTATGCAAACTAATAAGTGTTTTATGTATTTTTTTATGTTACTGTACAATAAAACCCAAGAAATCATTAGTGGAGTTAACGTGCCAAATTGTAAAGGATATTGAAGGTCAAGAAAACAGCACGCAATTTATGCTGTGTTCTGTGACAAAATACAGCACAAAAAAACAACAACAAAAGCAGTGGGTTTGAGTTTTGCCATGGCGGAGATACTTTGAACCACATTTGTTCTGTGCAGTTAGCAGAAAATTTTCCAGGACCTGGTAAGTCTGCCAGACCATGAGCAATCCAAAAGGCATCGCACTGAATCCAAAAAGGAGACGCGCACTGGGTCACCACTGCGGATTCCCACTACTTTCTGGTGGCGATCCTTCTGCGCCTGTGCCTGACTTTCAGTGTCTCTCCCGTCCCCACCTCCCCAGTCATCCTGGCCGAGAGCGGGTCACCGCTAGTGTTGTAGCGCGCCCAGCAGACACCAGGCACCGGGCAGCTCGCCCATAATAACCAACCCTTCATTTGTCATTGTCAGCATTTCCTGGGATAATTTTGGCACCCTTTAAGGATACATCCCCTTAATAACAGGATAAAAATAAACCAGGCAGTTGTGAAAGCAATATACTGGGATAGCATAATCCTGTTTACAAGTCTGAATGCTCGAATCCATGCCCAGCGTAAGCATACCACGCCAAGCAGGCCAATTTGCACTATTTTTAAAACGGGGGGAATAGAGAAAAGCGTTGAGTCCAGATTATTCCAAAGCTTGGGGTGTCTAAGAGGATGAAAGACAGCAGGTTTTCAATCATATTACCGGAAGGACTCAAAGCAAGACCACCGCATACAAGGTGTGTTTATGCAGGAAAGTCATTGCATCCTGCAGTTTTTGTGCAAATGTAAGATAACAGCTGTCCTGCACGTGTGGTGTGTGTGTACAGGTGTGTGAGGATCCAAAGCAGTTTTCATTAGTATTGTTGAGCACATTGGCGAACCTATATAAATCTCTCTTAAGACTTTACTTTGGCTCAGAGTCCACACCATTTTCCCCCTGAGAAGAGGAGGAAAACAATCCTGTAGACCCTTACATGAAACTAAGGAAGGTGTTGTGGGGCACACAGCCGGTTTTCAGCATTTCTGCTGGGTGGCCCATCCCATCGGAGCAGTGGCAGATCACTGTGTAGTGCTTCCTTTAACAGATGTGGAGACTGGGGTAAGTTACCAGTAGTCTTGGGGTGTGGAGTCCAGTTGGGAAGGGGGGTGAGGAGTTCAGCTGTCTGCTTCTCCTAGCCGTCTAAGGCCTGCATGGGGTGACTGGAGTCACCTACAGGTGAAGGCACAGATAATACCAGCAGGGCGAGTTCCCTCTCCATCAGGAAGAGATAGACAGGAGGAGAGTGTGACCATGTGCTGGGAGGAAGCAGAGTACAGCGGAAATCGGTGGGGGGTGAAAGAGAAAGACAGGAAGGGAGAAGGTAAGCCAACATACGTACGGAAGGGGGGCGCCGTGGGACACAGAGCGGAAACTGACCGGTGTTAACATCACTCACAGACACAGGGGCCAGGGTGAAGAGCGTGACCACAGCAACAGTGACAGACCAAGACGACCACTCTCTCGACATCGCCGCACAAGCCCCACCTCCTACGCCAAAACTGCCGCGGTCAGCTCCAATCCCTGATAAGTAGCCATTCGCGTTACATTGAGGTACCAGAAGAGCACAGAGGAGAATAAGGTGCCTTCCCAAAGTGAAAACAGAAAACGGAATCGGGTCATTCAGTCTCTGCAAATCCAACTCCTCTGCGCTCTCTTTATGTATCTAATATTTCTAATTTACCATCGTCCAGGAAAAGCGACACAAGAAACCATAAATTCCCCTCCTAATTCCAAATAATTCCGATTACATGGACGAGTAGTTTTCAATCAGAAAGATAATCTTGATGATAGATGGTAGGATAATTGGCTGTCTCTGCGACGTAAATATTGTGTCGTCCTATTAATCTCGCCGAATGAGGTGTCAAGCTGTCAGTCATTCATCAAGCAGAATTAGGGAATATAAAAAATAAATAAATGTACAGAAGATGTGTTGGGGACAAGGGGGTTTGGGGAGCCTGGGGGGAGGGGATACGGGAGAGGGGGTTTTATATCCAAACAGCTGATGGCACGTACAGACATTAATCAGCGTTGAGCAAAGCAAAGAAAATAGAATTGGTCACACTGTGGTTGCCGTGTCGATGGACTTTCATGTTTCCAACCCTCCGAAGGAGATATGTTTTAGGGAAGAGTCTCAATCACTCATCACACCAATGGATAAGTATCGTTCCTGTGCAATCAGGTATTGCCGGCCCCTGAGAATAATGATAATGGTCATCTCAAGCTATTCTGAAGCGCGAGAAAGTCTTTTATCCTGGCTGCACCGTCCAGCACTTTTAACGTGTCTATGATTAAAACATCCTCCCAAAAATATTTTACATTTGACGGCAAAGTTGAAAATAAATTCCGGAGCATGTCGCATATTCCCCTCAGAGCGCATCTTTCATTTTCAGTCAGGCAATACAGGGGGCAAACCCACCCCCCCCCCAATAGTGGTCCTATGTGCTAGGTAGCTTGGTAATCTGTGGGGGGAGAAAGGAGAACCAACTGCTGACATCTTCTTAATTTAATTTATAAAGATCATAATTAATGACCTGAAGGCTGTAAGAGACCCCATTTCCGAGTCAAAGACAAAAGGCCCCAGTCATAAGAATAAAAATGAAGTTTTCATTGAATTCTGAATTAAATCTCAAATATCAGTAATTTAAAAGAAAAGGTCAGCTCTAATGGAGTTCCTCCTCCGATTTTAACATCCCATAATTCTCTTTAAGGGGCCCACCTGGCTTCCCGAGCGACACTAATTGCAGCCTATTAATTAATTAAACCATCAGGTGTTTGTAAAGGCAAACAAACGACATGGCTCCTAAATCAGCACTGACCACATGACGCCGTCATTAAGCCCCATCAGTGATGGGTGACAGGTGACAGGTGACATTTCTCAAGGAGCTGAGACGAGGGCGGGGCCGACGGGCCAGGTGATCAACCGGAATGCCTCACCATGGCACCGAGGGTGGCCACACCCACATCCATTTTCTGGAATGGACACGGCTCTCGCTTTTTTAGAAGCAAATTCCAGAAGACGACATGCGGTTTCTGACTGGCAGCCATTGCTATGAGTTTGTCAGTGATGGCCTCATGATGCATTACAATGCATCTTTCTCATCAGCATGGAGCTGTCTTATACTCCCACCCCCAGAATGATCACAGTGCCTGTACCTCACCCCAAAATTTACAGTATTGGGTGAGAGGCAGCATCCCCCCCCGGCCATCAAAACACACACACACACACACACAAAGAATGAGCTGGGACTCATAACCCCGATGTCTTCACTATTGTAACAAGGCCATGGTGATTTGCATATGCACTAAGCGGGGAACACACCAATGAGATGGGCAGGGGGGGCGTTGTAAATCACATGACTCTTCGGTTTAAAGGCAGCACCTGTCTGCTTACACTGGAGGGAGACCCCGCCAAGGGTCACGTGTGGAAGGCCACAGAATGTTCCAGGATAAATTTCTGATGCTCGGATTTGTCCTCCTTCCCCCTCCTCACCCCTGCGGTCATAACAATTGGTTCGCCCTGCCAAATGGAAGGTATGTTATGCCAGGCAATGCAACTTAAGTTGTTGCTGCAAGTAACAGCAAGATTATTTAAGGTTCCGATCTGCCCGGTTAAGGTGGCAAGGTCGAGCGGATGGATCCGGAAAGAGCACCGACAGCCCTCAAGTCACATTTAGTGAGAATTTCAACACAAGGTGGGGCTAAGCAGAATGCCGGGGAAGATTCATCCAATCATCTTGAAGTTTTACCTGTTAAGAGTTATTTAATAATTTATTTGAGAATAATTCATTAAGAAATCTGAACTGAAGTATGCATAAGAATATAGAAAGCTTTATTATAGACAAACCTACTATGGGCTGTTGGTAGTCTCTTTCACCCTGATTCCACATACTGCGATTCTCCCTGAAACCAGATGTTTTCTCCAAAGCTTCCAGAAGGCGCCTCCTGACTTGTGCAGGTCAGTGGGGTTGGTTTCCATGATGGCGCACAAACCCAGTGGAAACCACGTGGGGGAGGGGTTGCTCCAGTGTTGTGGTTACAGCTGCCAATGCAGCATAACACTGCAGTATTGCTTACAAGCCACCCAATGGCGCTCAGCGGCAGAGGGCTGGGGTCCACGGGGCCAAACAGAGGCCATGTGACTGTCAGCTGATCAGAGGCCCACCGTGGTCTGTCAAGCATTTTCACATGACTGGGGGAGTATGATGGGATTAAGTCCCTGCTCTGAATTTGCCCCCCCCAACGCCATACTTATGTCTTCTGCCCATCCTGCTCTATAAATACCCCCCCAGCTGGGTTCTTCTGGCAACACGGGCGACAACCTGTTCACCGTCGCTGCGCCATGACTGACGGCCGCCTGCTCTTTACAGCCGGACAGGTGAGGCTTATTTGAAGATGCCGATGACTGCTGCACCCCCCCCATCATCAGCCATGACCCAACTGCTGCTAAATTCGGAGACTCTTGTCCAGAGGAAGGGAAGGCACCTTCCTTTCAAATGCCCTAAAAGGAAACGTGGGACAGGACGAGAGGGGTTACGATGGTGCGTCACCCAGAACTTACCAGACTAGGGCCAAACATTGACTAAACAAATATGGGGGGGTCACCAAAGAGGCCACAGGGCAGAGAGGTGATGACATCTCCTGTTAGGGGGACAGCCACTACCTTCCCTTGTTGGTGCGGTAATGCAACGTGGTGGGGGGGATTTGGAACATCCAAGAGGGTCAGCATTGTAACTGGCAGAGAGGGCCAGGAGGTGGCCAGTGAGGGTGGAGGGGTGGATAGGGGGTGGATAGGGCTCTGTGCCCCCAACCCCCCAGAAACAACTGCTTCCTCAGTAGGGGGAACTTCCGGGGGCTACACCATACAACCCAAAAGGGGGTAGGGGCTTTCTTCAAGCCGTCCATTTCTTTAAGCAAATAGGCATCATCCATGTGTCACATGACAGGTCAGCAACCTGTGCCCTCATTCCTGCTTCAGGATTAAAACCAGGACATGTGTCCTGCAGACACAGCTTGGGGCATAATGGCCGACTGTGTCACCGCGTTCAGCGATAAATACAGATATGGTCCTTCAGCCCCCCCCACCCCCAAATGCAGCACCCCTGCTTCCGCCACACCTGCGAAGGGACACCTGAGCCCATCTTTGAAGTCCTTTAATGCTCCTCACCCTTACCTGTGCATCGACAGGTTCCAGCCCCCCCCCCACTCCACCACATCCATGCCACTGCAGTTCAGGGCTGTGGGGGGTGAGGGTCAGTGAGCGACCGAGCTCTCCGACAGATCTGCTTTCGGGGCTCTGTCAGCGAGGGCCGGGGTGGGGGGGGGGCTGAGAGGACCTGGTGTCGGGGGGTGTCGCGTTTCTGGCCCCGACACTGTGTGTCTCTGTGTTGCCCACAGCCAGCCCTCAATGGCCCCTTTGACAGGGCAGCCCAGGGACTGTCAACACGTACCCTGCCCCCAGGGGCGGGCACAATGAGGAGGGGGGGGGGTCACGCTCCAAAGCACCTGGCAGGTACAGAGCGCCGCGTGCCATGCCCGGACAAAAGCCACTCTGTTATCCCTTTATTGCAAATTAATTTCCTTCCCCGCACCCCCCCCCAGCTGATGTTCTGCATTCATAAAATGGATAAAGCAGCAAGAGGTTATCAATATGGAGCGCCCTCATGAATCACGCCAAGCACTATCCATCCAGGAAGCACAGGATGTCCAGGAGGTCCAGAGGGATGCACGGTTACATAAGCTCAGGTTAATAACCCATAATGCAACAGGGCTAACCCTTTTACCCGGCTTTAGTGATCTCAGATTGAAGGGGACTGTGGAGACAACAGCACAGCCAATCACAGGAGTTTGTAGGAATCGCCACGCGATTTTGGTAGGAGGGAAAGACGCCAGTTTTGAGTTGCATAGTATTTGCACAGCATGGTACATGGATATACAGCCCTCAAGGCACCCTGGGGGGGCTGACAGCCATTCCCTCCATACACACACACACACACACACACACACACACACCCACACAGAGTCTCAGGTGCTCACCTTCATCCAGGTGCGCAGTTAAAAGACCGAATCAGGCCGAGACCCCCCCAGGCTGTGAAAAGTGAGCCCCCCCCAGCCCCTTATCTCTGCCTGCGGGGGCGACGACAGAATTATCTCCGGAGCAGCCAGAGGGCCAGGAAGCGGGGGGCGGTGGCTCTCAGCATGGCGAGGAAGCGGCCGGTCCCGCCTCACAATTGCCCGTTTAAACGCGACTCCCGGTTAATCCCATCAAGGACAGAGGAAGAGGGTGCCCCCCCCCAACTGCCCCAGCCACCTGTTGAAGGGCTTCCTATCGATGACGCATGCCAGCCTTTGGTGACGCGACCCTGTGATGGAGCGGTGTGTGAGGGATGAGACCCTGAGAGATGCTGGGGGAGCTTAAATGAGCACACCTGTGTCAGATGTGCTGCAGAAATCGGACACGAACCCTATCATACATGATGCTTCATTGATAACCAGGTGGGGGAGTGCAAATGATGACACAAATCATTCTCCTTTGAAGGAGATCTGTCTGAAGCGCAGGCCATGGCAACGGGGGCACTGGATATAGAGACACGACACACACTCACAGCCTACTTCCTGTTTCCGCTGTGGGCCTGGGGACTGACCCTGGAAGAGTGACATCTCCGCCCTCCCTCCCTTCCTCCAGCCCGCTCGCTCACACCGCCAAGGTCATCCCGCCGACGGGCTGGCCCACAATGCAATTACAGCGGCTGATGGACGCCACTAATTGGAAGGATTTACTGCCCCGTTTTACAGCTCTTTATGGGGAGGGAGAGCGTGCAGCATTATCATTTACACGCCTGTGGCGGGGGCCCCCGGAAACTGTTGCTAGGGAAGATCTAGTTACTGTGTTTTTTTTAATACAGCAGGACCTGGTCTCCCTAACTGTCCCCCAGCCCCAAATTCCCCTTGACTTTATTGAAAGAGGCCCCATGGTGCTGGGAATCAAGATGACAGTGTCGGAAAGTTTTGTCCTGCTTGCTGACGAGTCCCCAGTCCAGTGCTGAACATAGTGGACCCAGTTACGGCTCATCACCCCATCTAATAACCCCCCAGGAGATAAATATCATAGTATAGCACCCCACACACACAGAGATACGCACAGAACTTTGTGATTTAAAGCACCTGAGCAGATCGAAAGCAAGCAGTTAAACAGGTTTACCAAACCGATCACATGATCAAGTGGCTGTGGTCATGTGTCATCATCATCATGAACTAGAGACCTTGACCCAGATGAGTAAGCAAAAACGGCGAGCGGACCCAGGAAAACGTCCGCAGCACGTACCTAAAAGCTGGTGATGGTCGGGAATCCCGAGACTCACCTGGAGCGTGGTGGCCGTCTGCTGCGGATGGTCACCTGCCTCGCTTTTCGGGGGCCTCGGCTGTCTCCTCCACATGGGGTCATCGACCCCAGCTCACACTGCCACAGACACAGGCCAGTACCATGGGTAGCAGTTTTGGGGAACTGAGACGAGAACATAACACATCCCGGTTTGGGATGCGCAGCCTGAGCTTGCCCTCCATACGCCCCCCCACCCCCACCCTGGCCCCGAGGCTGGTCCCCTCCTGGCAGCCGCACAAGCGATTACTCTGGTGCAGCCAGCCAAGACGCAAAAATCAATAAACAATCTCAGCGTCTCTGAGAGGCTTTCTTCTGACCTAATAAATGTCTCAATTCGCCGTTATGACTTCATTCTGCTTTAACATCTTCTTCATGTGCATCTTTTGGCCATCAATTAGAGAAACGGGGTGCACCACCCCCACCCCCCGCCAGCTCTACCCTCGTGTTCTCTCTGGCCTCCCAGTGCCCCCCAACACACACACACACACTCCCCCCCACCCCCTGATACGGCTTTCCCCAACAACAGAGAGACTCACTTGATTCCACAGATATAGCTGCCACCTGGGGGGGCAATACTGCCCCCCCCATCCCATTTAGCAAGTCGCTTCCACGGAAACACACGCGGGCGGTGAGAGGGACTGGGCCAGGATGGGGTGCCGCGGGGTGGGAGCAAGGCCAGATTATGGGTTAAGTGCGCTGACATTACCTCCCCCAGGCTCTGGGCTGCGAACCGCCAAGCGTGGCGTGAAGGTGCCTGTCACCTGACAGGCGGAGTCGCGTTAGCGCAGCGCTAACACCGCCGGCTCTCCAGCACAGGCCGCCACGCTGTTTGTTTTGGTTAAAGCGATTTGCCGCGAGCCTCCATTTCCCACCTGTCAGCAGCACTGACACCTACACGGCCCCCCCGGCCTGGCCCCCGTCTGTTCGGGGGGGGGGGGGCAGGGTGACAGGTGAGCCATGTGAAGATGCTCAAAGCGGAGGCCACAGGCTGTGACTGGGAGCTGTGGGAGGCGCATGTCTCCTATCCATGCTGCCTGTTCTCGTTACTGTCAGTTGCAGGCCACCGGCGGTTGACCAGGAGAAGGGGGAGCTGCAGGCGGGCGTGGGGGAGGCAGGTTGTCCTGGGGAGATGTAAGGCCGAAACCTCCACCTGAGGGCGAAGGCAGCATTCGGTCCCTTCCAGAATATTCCAGGGGGGACCAGAGGGTCCTCATGACAGCATGGTCATCCTGACCGCAGTACTTCACCAATTTGGTGTCACCGGTCCCCCACATACACATTCCATAAGTAAAGGGGACTAGATGCCTCCTTCCAGCCCAGAATCCGGGTTACATTAGCAGACGGGGACCGGAAGGGCAGCAGCACCCACTGCAGGGGCCGTCCAACCCAGCATTCTGGGTACTGCCCCGACACCACGCTCTGGCCAGGTAATTCCAGCGAACGGCAGCCATAAGCCCCGGAGATTGATGGATCCGTCTCCCTCCCCCAGCGCTGTAAAAGATTATCCGCTCGCCCAGTGGAAACAAAGCTGTGATGGAAATTCGTCTCGCATCATCAGCAACAAAATATCTACACGCCGGGCCTGGAGTCTCTCATTTTTCACGGCCTATATATTAAATAAGGAGGGGTATTAAGGGGGGGGGGGCTGAGCGATGGCGCTGCTTAGTATTTTTAAAGCGAAGCTGCTCCAATCGCCGATATTATAAGGTTTTTATTGGCTGTCAGGAAACACAACTTTCGGCGTACCTCACCCGCTGAACCTCATAATGCTGTGATTAAAATGCCACAGAAGAATGAGGAGGAATGGCAGACGGGGGGGGGGCGCCGGCATGCGGTCGTGGCCATGGCCCAAGCTTGCCGGGGAGATCCGCTCTCAGAGGCTGTGGGCCCACCCCCAGGAGAGTCAGGCAAGGGTGCTGATTGGTCATCCTTAGGCCTCATGACTGGCACCTAAGGCCTCTACTCACATACTGAGCTATTCAAATATTGACCGATGGCAGGTGCCAGCCCAAGGTATCATTAAAATTGCATCAACCTATGAAGTACAGTCCTGCCTGCTCACTGACAAAGTGGTCAAAGGTTAAATAGTTATATCCCATAAACTCCCTCAGGATGAGCAGCAAAACAGGTCATGGGGACTGTAGCGGTTCATAGCTTCGTGAGCGACCCTCAGTCCGCACTTAAACGCGATCAAGCCCCCATTTCTGGACTGGTAGGAAAGCATTGATTTTTCACCTGTTCTGCCATCAATCCGTTGAAGAGGGAAGAGGAGTCGGGGGGAGTTGGAAGCGATTAGTAGCTCTTGACTGCCAAAGCTAGGACTCTGAAGCAGGCTTGACTGGCTATGGACGCCTCCCCTGTCCCACCTGAAGATTAAGAGCGTATGGGGAGGTGGGAGGGCTATCGATTTACCTCCCAAAGACTCATTAGTCTCTTCCCAGTCGTAGCAATTTGGGAACAGCGGGAGCGTTCAGCGAAGAGTCTTCCTGATCATTTGGTTTTCCTCGCAGTCTTCGGCTCACATGGAAGACTAAACGTAAAACACCATATTTTTATTACATTTATTTATTCCACGCTTATCGACATGAGTGTTCAACCTGGACCGTTACCATACAACTATCAGAAAATGTCATTCTCACGAATGAGGGTCACTTCACGCACAACTCATTCAAAATCTGAAAGGTAAAAATGTAAGTGCATCTGGGGCTAAATGAAGATGTCCCACGTAATGGAATATCCGAACAACAGGCCTAAACCTGGAGGCCGAATCAGACAGGGGCCCTAACCCTCTAGCAGCTCAGTCATTGTGGCGACAGCCTGCTGACCAGATGGTTACAGGCACCAGGCCCTGCTTCCATGTGATGCAGAAGGTGCCTTCCCCATCGCAGCAAGGTTACATTACCCGTTTTCTTCAGCTATACAGCACAGCACACACTCCCATCCTAGAGGGACTTTTAGTTTGACACTTTACCTAACCCTACTCAGGTTGGGAAGACTCACCCTGGGCAGGACTGATCCATGTGGGGGGGGGTGTGAGGGAGGAGGAGGGATGAAAGATATGAAAAACAACTCCTCTTAGTGTCAGCAAACACAAATGGACATTGATTTGGGAAAAGGACACGATGGGGCCTCAGGATCTGGGCAGAGAGACAAACCTGAACCCAATCTTGAACTATGGGCTTGCCAGCTGACTTGCCCCTGCCCCATGGGACATGCACACACCCCCCATCTCTCAGATCTGTTCACTGCAATCACACAGTTGGGCTCATACCCAACCCAACAGTCCGACCTTTAGACCCGCAAGCTGCTGTGAGCAGCGAGACCCCCCCCCCCCACCAGCTCACAGAGGCCACACAAAACTGACTCCTGTGTGTTTTCAGAACATTTATTGTCAATTGTCCTCTCGCTTACAGTCAAAGTACACTATGATATACTGTATCGTAAAGTATGCATGAGCAAAGCACAAGAAATCACATAAACAAAGACGCAATCTCAGAAATAAACTGGGTAACGTTTGTGTACAGCCCAGCTACTTGTCAAAAAACTGGACTCGTCCTGTTCTTTTGGCCCGTATATACAGTATATAAGAAATCTCCAAATACAAGACAGTTACCGAACACTTACAAATGAGATTTAACACCAGGAGAGATTCCAACGGCTATACGGATAATCTCATATTTTTCAAACATGCTTTAAAAAAATCTTTTCCCATAAATAAAGTGTCTTGCTTCATCGCTGTCTTTTTTCTTATCTGTAGTGCAGTAAGCTTGCTGTACACATGAATGCAAGTTCGTCCCACACTCCAGGACAATTCCTCACATGGCCTTCTGAGCCTAGCTCGGACACCGGGAAAGCCCAAACGCGGCGACTGGCCACAGCCATAACGGCACGCCTCTTACTTAAAACCCGAGCTGACCGACGGGAAATTAAGTCTCAGTCGGGGGTTAAGCTATTCAGCTTAACTGGATTGCATGAAAAGCAGCAAAGACCACATCACGTCATCTGTTACGGCTTATTTATTATTTATTATTAACTGTACACCAGGGTGGAACGGTAAAATTTTTGCTACTATTCAACAGGCCTAGTTGAGAAAAATGTAGCCCGGAGTGCAATCCACTTGTTTTTGATGCTAGCATTCATTTTCCTGCCCTGTATGTACATATACATACATGTCTACATTTTTGCAAGTCTTCATTAAAACACGTGAAGCCATTCCAAGATGCGGCAAGACACGGCCATCGTTACTGTATCTTTCAGCATCAAGGTCTCCCTTCCCACCAACTGTTTCCGAGTAGCGCTTTTTAATACTTCAGAGCAAAAAAGAGCTCATCGATATACTAAAAAGAAGCGTAAACACTGACATCTCTGAATTACGCCTGAGATGAGTGCCATTCACCGAAGACGTACATCAAACACCATTATGTATTGCCTGACACCGCCTCCAGGGCAAAGGACCTCTCATTTGTGAGGTCATGTGATAATGGCAGAGGTGAACGGCCCCATCGCATCACCACGAACCTGCGCTCCTAACAGACATCCCTCGGCAGATCCGCCTCTTCCAGAAAGCCCTTCTATAGCGTTTATAACTCCGTGATTCAGGGCTTCTGCTTTTTAAGGATAACAAGCGGACATTGAGATGCCATCTTATAAAGTTAGGGCCAATAAAAGTTAGGGCCGAGCCGTCACACACTCCACATTACAGCATTCGGATACTAGTTTAGTTGACCTCTATTGGTGAGAAGGCATCGGCCATTTTGACCCAGACCCCAAATCTGTGACTTGCTCCTCGTTCCTGCCTGGGTCCCAGAGCCCCTTCCCTCTCCGGCAGCGGGTCATCCAATGCAAACTGAAGTCTTAAATCTACATAAATACCATACTACACATTTAACACAGTATACGACACGCTGGGCGGGCTCTCGGTTCCTGATTGGCTAATTAGTGCCGCCTTAGCAACTCCCCGCATGCTTCCATAGCTACAATTATTGATACAATAACTAACAGGATATGATTGTGCTCATGTCCACAACATATGGAATAGCTGCCTAGGAAGATGGAAAATAGCAAGAAATCAGTAAGCAGACCTCCACCTGAGAGTCCAGGGAATGACGCAGGAAATTAGCGACTCCCCACCACTCCAGCCACGGAACGGTGCAAAAACACAAAAACATTAGCTTTGAAGCTGCTGGTGGTATTAAGTAGTTTTAGGTAAGATCGTGCATTCGGGTCTTTGTGTCTGGCCCTTAGTGCAGGGTGTTCGACTCGTCTCCCGCCCCCCCCGGCAATCTTTAGATCGAGTTACTGTTTCGGTATTGTCACACAGCAAACTGCACTAATATGGTCATTAAAATCAAAGGAATAAAGTTTAACAAGCTTCTCATGTCTCTACATTAAAGCATATATATTTATATACAGCTCTGGAAAAAATTAAGAGACCACAGCAAAATTTTCAATTTTGCCAATTCCTCAATTTATAATTATGAGACTGTGTAAAATACATATCTTTCTGCAAACTCCAGCCTGACTCTTCATTGCCTCTCATTGATGAAAGGCTTCTTCCTTGCTTTATGGGTCTTCAGTCCTGCTTCTAGGAGCCTGTCATGAACTGCCCTAGCAGTGCACTTCACACCACTTAAGGTTTCCCATTCTTTTTGAAGGTCACTTGAGGTCATCCTCCGATTTATGAGGCACTGCAGGATAAGCTGAAGGTCACTGGCATTAGAAAGTTGCTTCTGCCATCCACCTGGCTGGTTTTTGGTTACTGCCAGTGTCTCCTGCTTCACCTTCTTCTTGTGTACTGCTGTCTTAGAAACTTTGAACCTAGAAGCAGCCTGCAGTGTGGCCTTCTGCCAGCAGAATCAGGATTAAACCAGGATTTATAAATGCAGATTTTTGAAAAACATAGTAGTCTCAATTTTTTCCAGACACACACACACACACACACACACACACACTGACAGACACATATAATATTATGATTAGCTTAATGTCCTTGATGGATTGCATTTTCCCTGTTTTTGTCAGCAGGGTCTGATTCGCGGGCCATAGACTTACCCGCTGCAATGGCGGCAACAGTGTGCTGTTAGATCTCTGCGGGCAGCTGCCAGTCACCACGCTGAGATTCACGGCAGCCTTCACACCGAAAGCAGATGGAGGTGAAGGCCAGCGCCCTGACGTAGCCCTGACACTAAAACCGGGGAGTGCATCACACTTCATTCTTAGAAAATTATTCTCTAAAGCGTATAAAGGATACGTAGAGCGTAGCTGACTTTATTGGCTTTCTGTTACAGTATATAAATTATTATGTGTCAATATTATCTGAATATAACTGAATCCACGGATTGGAAAGCTGGCCTTCTTGTAACACCGATTTAGGAAAACCATCCACATATTTACCCATTATAATCGTATATTTTAAAAGCCTCTGTTAAAATATTAAATTCTTCCTGGCCGCCCCTTGACCTGGGGCCAGGGCGAGGCGGGGAAGCACAGGGTCCAGTGGCCAATGTGGGGTTGGAGTATGGGGGGGGGGGGGGGGGCACTGTCAGCGTTCAGGGTATCAGTCACTCGGGACACTCATAGGAGCTCGTGTCAGGTGAGCGATGCCAGAAAGTGGAAAACAGATCAATGCATCTCCGTGGCACCTGACAGCTAATCCTTACTGGGGATGAAAGACGAGCAGCATCAGGCCTCTGGATTTCTTAACTGTAACAACCCCAGTGACGGAGCGCAGGGGAGCCCCCAACTCCCCCCAGCCATTGGAAATCCATTGCGGAGAAAACTGGGGGGCTTCTAATTACTGTGGGATACCGAAAACCCACCTCCCGCAACAGCCGACCACACCAACCGCGCTGACCCGGCAGGCTCTCGTAACACGACACCACGGGACCCTGCCCTTCCCGGCCGCACGCCACATTTATGCACTTGCAGCCAGAGGCACTTCTGTATAGTGACCTCCCACTCGCCATGCGTTAAGAGGATCCCACTTCCGTGAGGGATTATCGGGGGGTAACCACTTTACTCCTGATTATTATTACTATTTATCTATGACGTACTTCTGCACTAGCATACGCACCCGGCCACAGCTGCTCTGTGAAACAGACCGTGCTCGTTTCTTAGAGTATTTACAGCTGTCTTTGCAGTGGCCGACCGCTCACCGCACAGCTGGTCCGAAGCGGGGAGGAAGGAGCCTGTTGTTTGTGTGACGCAGAAGTTGGTGTCAGCTTCAGAGCAGCCCCCCCCCACTCCATACCGCCCGGCAGATCAGAAACAAAAAGCAAACATTTGTTTGTTTGTCACAAAGCAGTTTTTTGAGAATCCGCCGGCCCCGGCTTCAATGCTCAGAAATCTGAAAGCGAAGGTGAGCTGGGGGTGGACGAAGCCCCCTTGAGGGCCAAAAACACAGGCCGCCTCTGTTGTGGAAATGAAGGCCTTTACAGGGAACGCAGGCGCTCAAATCCATGCTAATAGGGAGTCCCCTGCTCTTCGAGGACAAGGCATGCGTGGCGGGGGGGGTGGCGGAACGCGGCGGCATCTACGAGCCAAACAGGGGTGCACAGCACGTGTTGGTTTTTATGGGGGGGGGGGGGGTTAAGCAACCCCACCCCCCCCGCCCCCACCT
>JAAGVU020000025.1:1551800-1573478 GCA_011763525.2 Mormyrus iriodes
GGGGGGGATAGGGCCGGAGATGGTGGCGGCGGGGCCTGCATGTTGTTTAATCAATAGGTATAAAAATAAACGGCTTGACTGTGACTCTCTGCTAGCTACTCTCCGCTAATAAAATGCCCCTAATGCATATTTCATTTATTTTTATACCTATCGATTACCTGCAGGCCAGTTAGTAAATCACGGGCCTATCGATTGCCGCTCCACTCCTCTGTCCAACAGCGTATAACCAGCCATTTGCGCCTCTGATGAAGCGGCCAGATTCCGGACCCCCTCCAACACGCCCCTGCCCCCCCCACCCCCCGCCCTGGGGCCACGGTAAAGCTTCACAAACGAAGTTTTTAATCCCGTAGTCGAGCGGAGTTTAAGCGGTGCGTCATTTTGCTTCGCGTGGCCACTGGGATTAGCAGCAACTTAAAACGGCACCGTTTCCGGCCGTGAGTCCTGAGGCCCATCTTCTCCCTCACCTCTGGGAACCCCCCCACCCCCCATGGGGGCCCAGTGGGCTGAGCCACTCATCCCAATGCGCGGTGCCGGTGGTTCGGGCGGTCCTAGCGGCCCACGGTTAGGGGCTCTGCAGCCTCCATGCGCCTTATCGTCTCGCCCAGGCTGAGCTGGACCTGCCCCTTTGGCTGAGCTGTGAGATATAGCCCCCTCCCCATACAGCACAGGCTTCTTCTTCCGGCTCCCACGACGTCCTATATCAAGGCTCTTCAAATCTGGCCCTCGATTCCAACTCCAGGCCTTGTTTTCAGTCCTCCCAGATAGTTACTTTAATAATGACTGATTCTGATTGGCCACAGAGGTTTCACACCTGGTTCCCAGGTAAAGGAAGGCTGGAAATCAGCAGTGCTCTGAGCTTGAGGACCATGATTTGAAAAGCCCTGGCCTGTAGTAAGACGCACCAGGACAGAAGGGTAACCCTATACGCAAGATAGGGACACAAAGCGGCAGTGACATCAGGGCAGGTGTTTGTGGCCGAACTGGGAATTATGGGTCAGCTGGGAGGTGCTACCATAAGATACATGCACCAGACATCCACCATCCAATACTGGGTGGGCCTGTCCCAGGAAACGCAGGGTAGGAGGCAGGGGACACCCTGCAGGGCCGGCCAGCTCACCGCGGTATTTATAAATGGGGGAGACCACGTAAAGATTGCTAAGAGCACCATTTTATTCAATTAATACATGCCCTGACAGGTTAAAGGTCACTGAAAAAAGGATTCCGGCTAAAGCCTGTCTCTGCTCTTGTGTTATTTTGAATAATTTTAT
Organism: Mormyrus iriodes; assembly: GCA_011763525.2. Taxonomy (NCBI): domain Eukaryota; kingdom Metazoa; phylum Chordata; class Actinopteri; order Osteoglossiformes; family Mormyridae; genus Mormyrus; species Mormyrus iriodes. The sequence continues at coordinate 1,553,069 of JAAGVU020000025.1, forward strand.
TAAAATTATATTATGTTATTAAAATACAGGAGTAATACACGGAAAAAGACAAGCGAGATGACTGTCGACTTTCCCCAGAAAAGCACGTCCGCCTCTGAGCCTCTGATGCCCCACCCCCACCCCCAAACGACCCCCCCGCAAGCGAGAAGCGAAGCGGTGCTGACATGAGGTCACTGTTTAATTCAGCCCGCTCACACCCACGAGCAGATACATCAATTAAAAATAATAAATCTCGTGGAGGGGGGGCCGGAGCCCGTTCTGCCCACCCCCCTCGGCTCGCCCGAAAACCTCCATCCATTTTCATTAGGCCGCCAGGCGCCTGAGGTGCGAGAGGGATTTGGAGACGGACGGGGGGTATTCAAATGAATCAGAAAGAATTAGAGTCGTCGGGGGAAGAGCGTTCAATGGCACCAAATCAATAATCAATAGGCCACTCACACCAATATACTAACTGCTGACACCGAGATCTCACAATTAAAGTGGAGAGCAGCGAGGGCAGAGCCGCCCGCCGCCTGATTTATCGCATGCCACACACGCCATTTACAGATACAGGAGTCGATAGTTATACCTGAGCGTGCCGCACCCACACAGGAGCCAGTTATGCATTTTAAAGTCGTGGTGCGGTGCCCTCCCCCCCGGGGGCGTCACTCTTCAGCCGCTCTCCTCATTCACGCGCCGTCATGTGGATAAATAACACAGAACCCCCCCCCATCCCCCTCAGCTTCAGCTGGGCCTCTTCACGGCCGTGGACAGCTTTTATTTACACTTGAGACGCAGACGAAAACCCACCAGGCTCGTGCCGACGACACTGTTCCAGGGCCGATTCTGGCCTCGAAAGCATCTAGGAGGTGCGAGCGGGGATTCGGCCAACTGCGGGACAGAGCATGCCCCGTCACTGAGCGATCTCCTTTGTTACATGTCTTATTTGCTTGTTTGTTTATTTCTCCTTAGCGTCATTTACCACCTCATTTGCCAAATGAGCCACAGGTTTCTCAGCTGAAAACGTCGGGTGAAAACGGCTGGAGGTGTGGGTGCCTCAGGGGGATTTGGAGGGATGCGTCTGAGAGTCCACAAGTGTTTTCGGCAATGGCGGGGGGGGGTGTCGGGTCGGCAAGGCGGCAGACAGAGAGGCCCGGCGCCCACGTCTCTCCGAGCGGCCGGCGGGGGATGAGCTTCCCACTCCAGCTTCCGACGGGACACATCAGAGGGGCGGCTCTCCGTCAAAAATTCCCGTCTCCTCGCTTCATTTGGGAGTATGATTTATACTTTTTTGAAGTATGGGGGTCTTGAAATCCCCCATAAAGGAATTAAGAGACCTCCCCCGAGCCCCGCATTTAAATGAGAGCACAGGAAGGATAGCAACTCCTCTTAATAGATATAAATTAGCATTCAGAGAGCCGCGAATCCGGAAGGAAAGGGGGAAAGCGGCCTTTCAGGTGGAGAAGAAAGAGCCGTTTAAGGACGACAGCTCTAAGAGGTTCCGTCTGTCTCATTTCTGCTTTGTTTACTGCCCGCTCATCAAGGAGGAAGGAGGGGGAGCTTCAGAAGCAGCCCAGGAGAGGGGAAGGGGGCAGACAGGACCCGCAATGAGCTGGGGGGGGGCTGTAAATACAGGCCCCCGCCGCACCGACGCGGCCAGCTCTCAGGGCAGCCTGGCGCAGGCCCGGGTTCGAAGTGCCTTTGACAAAGGAGTCTGGAAGAAAGTTTAAGAAGGAGCAGAAACAGAGGGAGCAGAAACAGAGGGAGCGGAGACAGAGGGAGCGGAGACAGAGGGAGCGGAGACAGAGAAACCGGCAAGTAGTGAAGCCACCTCAGGTTCAAATTAGCCAGCGTGCAAGGTGACAGTGTGACAGCGGGGGGCGGGCCTGGGACACCAGTAAAGATGGCCCCAGACCTAGCCGCGATATCACCCCTGTCCCGCGTCAACCGGGCCCAAAAAACAAAACTACAGCCGAAAATGAGGGAACAAAGCTCCGATAAAAGGGATGGGGCCCAGAAAAAGTGGGAGCAGCCCCAAATCAGGCCAGTGTCAGGGATCCGGTGACCCCCCCCAACCAGATGTGGGCCCTTACCTGGGTGGAAAGGTATCAGGTAACAAGGACCCACCCCCCCATTGTGTTGGTGGTGAATCAAATTAAAAATGACCATAAATATGCAGAATTCCACAGCAGTCAGCCTGTAGGGAGTTCTGGGAAAGGTGGGAAAAATGAGCGCCACCTAGTGGTCCTTTAAAATGTGAGTGAATTAAACTGGTACGGATCGGCGCCTTCTGAGGGTTTGATTAATTTACAAAAATACTATAACTGCTGATGTTATTACTCTACATAGCGGCAAAATGTACCAAAGGAAAGTTATTAATTATATTGCAAAATGCCTTTATAGCTGAGATTTAAATGTATCACTTATTAACCAGATAGCAAAAAATATGGAGATAAAAAGTAAACGAACAATGGCAGAGCAAGACTGACAGACAGCTGGCAGCTACTGCATACTCTCTGCTGTCTGTAAAGGGTGTGATGCTGTTTGTAGCATCGATGGCATTTGTGGTGAGACCTCACAGCAAGAGAATCCTCTCACTGACACCACAGATGATCCTCCCTCTCTGTGTGAGATCTCATCATAGAGGCCACTGACACCAGAGAAGATCCTCTCTTTGTGTGAGATGTCACCAGAGGCCACTGAGACCAGAGGAGATCCTCTCTCTGCGTAAGATCTCATCTTAGAGGCCACTGACACCACAGAAGATCCCCTCTCTGTGTGAGATCCCACCACCATTCCTGGCTTCTCAGTACATTGCTCTGGTGTTTGGTTTCGACACAAAGACGAACTGTGCACTTGACCCTTTGAGAAGGACGTCTCAGCAAATAAATCAAGGTAAATGTCCCTGATCTGTCCTTACAAACTGCAGCAGAGTCGGGTGAACCTTCAACGTAGTCAATCCAGTCAATTCAGCACCTGTGTTGCTAGCATGTTTACTGTTGTGACAGTAGCGATGTACTAGCCCCAATAAACTGTATCGGCCGGTTCTTCGGGCAAGACCCAAGGTCATGCCCCATGACGACAGCGCATACCTGTTCTTACATATCGACGAAGAGCACCTTTGGTGGGAGCCATCCGACGACATCTCAACCGGGTACAGTGGAGAGAGCGGACTGAACTGCAAAGCAGACAGAGTTCAAACTTCACAGTGGCCTGTCTCACATAACTATGCATGCGGCCATAAATAACGTTACAATCAAATTCGATTTTCAGAGCCTTGCGCCCCTAAAGGAAACGGGTGACACATTACCTGGTGCCAGTCTCTCTTCCCAATGGACGGCAGCCAAAACCTGCAGGAGGACCAACAGGGCGACTGTAATGATCCTTATTATTGGCAGGAGGGCTACGATTTTGCAACCTTCTGAGCTCCCAGTAGCCCGGCCCCCACACATCTGACCCCACTGTGAGGTATTCTGGGACACGGGATGGCCCCGGAGAGCTGACACTCACTCCTTCTGGTAGAGATCCTGGGAGAAATGCTTCATCCTCTCCACCGACATGGCCACCATGCTGCTCTCCTGTGAAGGCCACAGAGGGCACCAGTGAGGCTGGCTCCGCACACGACACTTGGCACAAACCCCCCAGCGTTTATGACACTGGGCTGCAGTGAAACTCGCCAAGACACAACATACAACTACATTTACAGTAATGTTTAACAGAAATTATGTACCTATTATGTATGATAATCAATGATCAGGTCTGGTCCTTAGGACCCTACAAAGATACGACTAATTAATTACACTCATTAGTGGTAAAATACAGTGCCCTTTACATTTCTAAGGTAAAATGGAATTAAATGCGTAAGAAGAATATTTTACTTTGTAGAAAATTTTGCAGTTTGACTTTATTTTATTTCAACTTAAGACAAATTCTGCTTGTTAGAAGCTCACATGGTTGTGGGCACATAATATGAAGAGTGGAGTCCCACAGATAACTGGGCTGGGCTGAACCAGGCCGAGCCAAGCCGGACCAGGCCGAAGCAGGTTGTGCAAGACTGTGCTAGTCTGAACCTGGCTGACCCAGGCCAAGCAAAGCTGAGCAAAGCTGAGCCAAGCTGAGCCAAGCTGAACCAGGCCCAACCAGGCCCAACCAGGCCGAGCCAAGCCGGACCAGGCCCAACCAGGCCGAACCAGGCCCAACCAGGCCCAACCAGGCCCAACCAGGCCGAGCCAAGCCGGACCAGGCCCAACCAGGTTAAGCCATGCTGAGCCAGACTGAACCAGGTTGAGCGAGACTGTGCCATACCAAGCCAAGCCTGCTCACCTTGCCAGGCAGCCTCCTCCTGCCCTTCCTGATGCACCGGGCGGCCACACCGGGCAGGCGGCTGAGACGGGCATGGTATCCTGCCGTGTGGAGAATGGCACCACATTACCATCAGGTCACACCGTGCCAGTTTAATTTCAAAACTCACACCATGACAGCAGAAGATAAACATTAAGAGCCCCCACCCCCCCCACGAATGGCATCATTAAGGCACAAGCATACATCAAGCCTCATTCAGCACCAGTATCTTTTAAAAAATCCACCCCTTAAAGGATGTTCTCTACTATGTTGCTTCCAGTTTATTTTCTTTTTAAATGCATGTTGTTCGGTATTTATTGAACTATATCCATAATTGTCTTTATATTCAGTGTGTGGGGGGGTAACGCTGTGTTTTCAAAATTATGGTACGGCTGCCCAGACATAATAGTTATACTGTGTTGACATTCCGTTGTTTCCTCGTCTGGTAAATGCATATGCGCCTATGCTGGCGTCTATGCTGGCGTCTATGCTGGGATGCTGTGAGGGGGGTCGTGCGAGCGCATTCCCCTGAAGCGTCTCGTTTAAACGCACTGTGGCTGTCCATAATGAGGTTTGCTTCATTTTCAGTTTTTGTTTCACTTTTAATTTCTCCATTTTCCCTTTTTTAAATTTCAGTTTAGTTTGAAAGGGTCTTGTCATTGTTACTGCAATTTTATTTTATTTAAACCCATGTTGTTTACATCAACATATCGTTTAAGCATTGTTTAATTTTGTCCGTCACCATCATGGCAGCTGTATAACGAGTGAGTCTTTTTATCTCCGCATAGCAGATCTCTCTCCCTGTTGTAACTAAACACAATGCCGTTGTACTCAAAACATTTCCGAACATCGCTCTCCCTTTTAAAACCCCAAAAGAGAAATGCAGAATCTTACAAACGCTCCATCCTAGTGTTTACAAACTGATAAATGACTTTCTCTGATTGTTAACTAAACACTTTTAATGTTCGTAAACTACCACATGCCTTCCCAAAGCTCCATTTGAAGCTCAAAAAAACAAAAGTCAAACAAACAATGTCATGCAAAGACAATTAAATGTTTTACGGAAAACCAATCGTGAGCTGAAACCTGACATAATTTTCATCTAAAAATAAAAAACATCTGCAGCTAAACATCCCAGAATTATTCCTGTCAGACTTCAGGGCTTTTCAATGGCTGGTGAGATGAAACACCTCTCAGTCACGGCAAACATACAGCAGCAACGGCGTTCGACGGCGTTTTTCTGCATTCAGAAACCCAGGACCTGTGGACTGCGCCGGTTTGGCGTTTTGACTTTAGAATGCGAGTTCTGGCTCAGCGGTCACTGATTATCGGCCGATTTGCCTCCCATTATTAACAAGCTCTCCAGCATTAGTGCCAATCAGGGCCAGTAAGATTCAAAGAAGCCGGAGCTCGTTTAAATTGCGCTCCTTGTTGGGGGGGGGTGCAGTATGTTGATTGTTAATCAGACGAGCAGGGCGTGTACAGCACCAGCATCAGTCAGTCACCTCTTTGAGCGGGCCGGGCCGGCTGCAGGAAGGTGGGTGACGACAGCTTGTCCAAGCCCGACTCCAGCGATTCCAGCTCAGCTGGGGTCTCTGCGTCCCAGCCAGGAAGCAGCGCCGACACCCCCATACCCTGACCGCACTCCCCCTCGAAGAACCAGTCGCTCTGTTCATCATCACCTGTTTGTAATACAAACCATCAGTCACCCTGTCCCTGGCCCTGTCCTTAACATGTGACAGGATTTAGGAGATCAGGCAGTTCATAAGGGGGTCTAGGGTATGAGAATTCTATCAAGAAAAACAGTAAGTAGGGATAAAGAGCATCCAGAAAGCACATCACACACTGTCAGAATGAGAACATTCAGAGATTTACAACTTGCAACCATAGCAGGCCTCAGCAGCCCATCAGAGTGATGTACCGTCTAGTCAGAGATAGTCAAACATCCCCTCCTCAGTTGTCTTCAGTCAGACCATCTCTCCATATCAGGCTAAGCGACACTGGCGCAGGAGCACAGACCACGCACAGGCACACCATGCCAACCGCCACACTCTGCGTCCCTCGTAAATGGGTCAAAACAAGGACGCCCCCCCCCCCCCTCCCCTCAAAGCCATGTCAACTGCCTCGCCATCAGGGAAGACAGCCTCTTGGCCCCCAGGAATATGGATGTTAACAACTGGCTCCTTACCCTCCCCGAAACCCCATACCCCCACTCCCAGCAGACATCCTCTCGGCAGACCTGTCAGTCACCCAAACACGCAGCCCCCACTTCTTGCAGTCAAGGTGCACCGACGATGGTTAAACGGGCGTGTGCCATGTGCCAGCGCAGCTAATGACATTACTCAGGCCTTCAGCACTCATTAGCGCCAACCTGACAGCCCCTCGTAAGGGCCGTCTGTTATACCCTTCCCCCACCTCGCCCCTGTCCCCCTCCAAGCCTCCACACCCTTAAACAAGCAGCCTCGTGCCTCTTAGCTGCACATACGGTGCAAAGACCGGGGGCTCCTGCCCTCGCTACCACATTCCTGGGGGGCTGGGCTGGGCGGGGCCAGGCAGTAACATTTACAGAGGGTTACCGTGTCGGGAGCCTGTATCTGTACGGAAACACCTTCAAAAACACACACAGACAGACACACACGCAGGGATCAAACTGCTTAACACGATAATTGAATTGTGCTCATTTGCATTTTTGCATTTAAATGGTTTCACGGGTCGGCTAATTGAACGCTGTTCTCAAATTAGAGAGCATATTACGCATTATTTGCTCTGTTTATTTTTCTTTGCTTTTAAAACCACTGCGTTATTTTTTTTCCCCCATTTACCCCTGTTTTTTTAAACATTTCATTAAAAAGCATGGAAAAGCTGTTACCACAAATGTCCAAATCCCTGTGTATTAATGAACTGATTTTATGTTTGATGCTGGAGATAAGCTCTTTATTCATGTGTATTTAATATTTCTAATTTTTAAAGACGGTAATGTGTGTTTTATGTTTCTGACACAAACTGTTAAACGTGCATAACTATCCGGCAATTACAGGCATTCTGCGTTTATTATGCCAACAAAATATAAAACATAAACATCAATTACAGGCAAAGAGACGTTACCTTGCCTTCCCTCGTCGTTCGTGAAAAGGCCAGGATCGCTGCTACAAATACTGGAGGTCTCGCTGAAACGACACAGAAATGTTCATTTATTAAGGACATTTATGCTGTCATTCATTTACTTTGCTTGTGGAGATAAATCAATGCAATTAATGCTATTGTCACATAAATTACATTTAATACATATATACACAGTGTTTCACTGTGGGCGTGTATATTATACATTATATATATATATATATATATATATATATATATATATATACAGAAACATATAATGGATGGATGGATATTTGTGCGTGCATATGTGTGTGTGCGTGCATATGTGTGTGTGTGTGTGTGTGTGTGTGTGTGTAGACGCATATATACACATATTTTTCCATAAGGAGATAGTAGTGCAGGTTTTGGGACTCAATCTCTTGAATTTACATTTATCTCAAATGGAAAAAAAAATCCTCACCCTTCCCGTATGCTACACACACACACACACACACACACACACACACACACACACACACACACACACAAACGCATACACACACATTCATATCTTTGTGGGGACCGTCCATTCATCTATATGGGAAAAACCCTAATCAACACTATGACAACCTTAACCTACCCAGCCCTAACCTTAACCATAAGTAACCAAACAAAATACAAGACTTTTTTTTAGTTTTTTGATTGCAGTCAATGATTTTTATGAAATTGTGTTTCGCCTTGTGCAGACCAAATAAGTAGTTACTACAATGTCAAAATAACTGGTCAAATGTCCTCACAATGTAATATATACATGCGCGCACACGCACACACACACACACACACACACACACACACACACACACACACGTGAGGTGCGGGTGGTGGCCTGTGATCAAAGCTTGTGAGTGACATTCACTACATAATCGAATCTCCACCGCTGTCAGCTCCAATCTGCGTCCCATCCTCACTCCCTCTTGCTGCCGATGCACGCTGGCCGCTAGAAGGGACAACCCCCCCAGCCTTGCCCGAAGCTTCTGTACCCCCACGCTCCCAATGCACCACAACTGGCCAGCATCTGTTCTGGAGGAGGCTCCCAGGTGGTGCCCCCTGGACCTACAACCCTCCACTCACTGCCCTCTTTTTGGGGGGGGGGTTACTGAGAGCCTTCTGTCCAGCTGTCTGCTGCATGGTAGCAGGCGTGGCAGCACCGGATCAAAGCCAGTCTTTAAGGGCAATCCCACGCCAAACTGACAAGCCCGTTTAGGTTACAGAGGCAGATAATGTCCTACATAATTAAATTGTAACTGGAAAGCTGCTGTCCATTGATGTGCCTTATTCAATTAATTTATTTGTTTTATTTAACAGGGACAATGAACAGTTAGTAATTGTCCCGGAGTTAGCTAAAAAGCTACATTTCATCTGCAGTCCCTGGGCAGGTACCACTAAGACAGGCAAATTTTACAAAACTGTAAAATAGTAAAATATTCCTGGGACACAATTCTATCTCTGACTGCATACAGACTTTTATTTTTATTATTGATTATATTTTATACCAGCCATTCACATCAACAACTGCTGCATGTGCTCCTAATTTTCTCCTGTCAATCGAGTATATCAGCATAGAATGTTTTAACATTTTTATGTCATATTTATAAAAAGTGAGAGGATCACTTTTTGGGGATTCTAACTCTCATTTTCTCATGAATTCTTCTCAATAAAAAGTAAAGATGAGTCTAATGGGAAAATCACAGAAAAAATGCAAAGTGAGGCTGCTGAATTTCACCAGAAACAATTCAACACTAGCAATGGGAGGTGAACGAATAAACGCTAGCCAAGGATAGCAAAGCTATTCACTAGCAAAGGCTAGCAAATCACTAAACGCTAGCCAAGGATAGCGGACAGTTATGCACTAGCGAAAGCTAACTAATGAGTAAATGCTAGCAAAGGACATGTAACAGTTAAATAGAAGCAAAGAATAGTGAATGACTAAATGCCAAGAACAAATAGTGAATGGCTAAACACTAGCAAAGGTTATCGAAAGCTAATTGCTAGCGAAGGGTTGGCCAGAGAACTCTTCCGTTGTCAGGAACCGTCTTGTCGGGAAAAAGCACCAAAACCTCAAACATGCCGCGGGTTTTCAGAGTCGCGGGAGTATACGGCGACTATTTTGCGCAGAACGAGCGAGAAGCCTTTTTTCCCCCCTCTGTCTCTCCCTCACAAAGAGAAAAGTAAAGGGGGCTTCTGGGACAGAGCCCACTGAAGTGTTTCTCTTCCTGGAGGGCTTTTGAGAAAGTCAACTTGCCTCTCAGAGCCGGGGAATAGAGGAGAGCGACTCCTCCACTCTGGCGGGGCTGGTTTGTTTGAACACGCACACGAAAAAGAGAATAATGGGAAGTTAGACTGGCGTCCCACAAGACCTCGAGATCATGGATAGGTGAACCCTGCCGACTGCACAAATAACCACCTATGTATAAGCTCCCTGGGACAGCCTGGCGTGAAACGTAGCAGCCAGACTCTGACACTTTGGGGAGGCCGATAGATTCAAACGTGTAAGTAAACGCTCCTCTTCTGCGAGAGCGCGGGTCCCAAACTGCACGCCATGTGAAGTAAGATGTGGCGACGCGCCTACTGGGGGCACCGCGACATTCTGACAGGTTGTACTACAAGCCAAGGTGGAGATGAAGAGCGTCCGCCCCGTTCTTAACGGCAGGACTGAGTTTACCGTAGGACAGCTCTACACAGAGAGCCACTTACAGCCCATTAGGACCTAACCAGGGTCTCCTAACAAGAGCGCAGTTGAAATCCACCCACTTTGGGCCTGACCGCTTCCAGAAAGATCCGTGACGCAGCCGCCCCAAGGGACAGCCCGTCTGCCGTGACGACATTAGCATTCTACTCTCCAGTGCCTCCTTCACTGCCAGGATGGAGTAAATGCACAGAGACAGGAGCCTGAGTAAACTGTGACTAACTTCAGTGACTAACTTTGTCAGTTTCATCTTTCGTCAGAGAAAAGCAGGTAGCCTGCGAGAGAAGCCGGCGTTAACCAGACAAATCGACACCTCACGAGCGTACATGCTGTATTTGAAGTGTCTATCCAGTGAGCAGGTTAACATTTTAACATTGCTACGTACAATTCGGAAGAATAGTTACCTAAGAAGTCAAGCTTTACATAAGAATTCATAACTCATAGGAAGGCCAGGATGTTTGTGCCCTGGAAATAGCAGCAGCTGACTGTTTACGAAGACATTCTTAAAGGAAATTGACATGTCATCAGGGGACCTGTCCAATGGGCAGTTAAGCTTTATTTGCCAGCCAGCTCTCTTCCTGGGTTATGCCACACGCTCTGTTACAGACGGGAATTCTCGCTGAGGTCGCTGGGGCACAGCTCAGACCCCTGGGCTAGGCTGCCCCCTCCTCTAGCCAGATGGTCCAGCCCATAGCCCATCCGCATCCCTGAGAAGCAGATGTGGCTAGGTGGTGGTGGTGGTGGGGGGGGGGGGGTCGCATGGGCCTGCCTGTCCTCTTTGGCCCCCACCCTTAGCCAAACGAAGTGACCCGATGCCCCCACATCCTACCCCTGGAATCATGCTGGAGCCAAAATAAAACAACCTTTGGGGTCTATATTGAGGAATATGCGCAACTCTCCCCAAGACTGCAGGGATTGTATGAGAACGAATAACAGACATGAACAATTAATCAGACGGCTGTGAATTATTCACCAGCCTTAAAGGTGTAATGTGATGGTGTCCATTCCATTAGGACGCCCCCTGATTAATGCCGTGAATAATTGAACCTGGGATTTCTCTTGCCTTTGCCCGTATGGATTAAACTTCCTTTTTTGTTGTGCCTTGACCTGCCTCCTCAAAAGCCGTTAGGAAGTGGCTAGAGCAGCAATGGCTTCCACAAGCCGCGAGAAAGTATCTCCGCCTGCTACCCCCGTCAAGCAAGAAACATGCGTCACTTTTGCTAAGATCAAAGCGTTTTTAATTACGACGCACCGTGATTTACATTTATTTAGCAGACGCCTTTCTCCAAAGCGACGCACAACTGAGGTAGATCATACATCACAGGCATACAGTTGTCAAGGAGTCACACAGTTACGGTGCTCACAGAAAGTCTTGGGACGCTTGCTCAATTCTGTAAAAATACTGCCAATTTATTGGTTTTATAACAAAAATCATTACTTTATTTGTTTTAAAAAAAACTATATATATCACATTAGTAACCACCAGTAGTTTTAAGCAAAACATTAATTTCAGGTAGTAATAAACTGAAACCAAATTATAGTTGTAAAAGAGAAGTTCATTAACAAGCTGTCTCATTGGGTGCTTTTTAATTAGAAACACCTTTGCAATAACATAAAACAGCAAACATTTGTATTTAGTGTCCATTTGAGGGCCAGTGACTGCAATTGTATTTAATAGCAAAATGGCAAGAAGATGACAGAATCATGTTCAGTCAAAAAAATCATGGCACGTCATAAAAAGAAAATGTCTGCGTGGAAGATATGTGCAGATACGTTAAACATCGCTTATCTATGGACTTTTGTTATGAAACCAATAAATCTGCAACATTTTCACAAAATTATGCAAGCGTCCTAAGACTGTCAGTGAGTTCTGCATACATGCAGCAAGGCCGAGCTTTCAGTGAACCAGAGGTAACAAGTGCGAGTTACCTTGGGAGCAATACCTACACGCACACACAATGCACACATATAGGAAAGGGGAGCTCTTAAAGGCTAACTAAGGATCAGAGTCAATGCCTGTATCTCAGAGACAATAACCTGGAGCAGAAACAAGTACCCGGACCCCCCCCCACCCCCCACCTTCCAGGAACGTGGGTCCTGCTGTCTGTAAGCGAGCCGGGAACGCAAATCCAGCGCTGTACCCAGATGAGGGGTGATCATTAGGAGATAATCCCTGACCCCCGGGAGCGGCTGTCTACCCAGCGTCGATATCACAGTGCCGCCCCGGATTAGCAGGCCCGATCTGTCGAGTCTCCCGCTCGTTGGGGCGCTGTAATGAAATGGGGGGGGGCAGCACTTGATAACAATGGCGGTGCGGAGCTCTTCAAACAAGCAGGCCAGGGCCCTTTTTGACGGGTGCCCGATTAAAAGGTTATTCCAGCCTCCCCGAGCTTGGATAATTGGATTAGTCCCAGAGATTTAGTAAATGAACTTCACTGCTTTGAATTTCCCCAAACTCTTTGCACAGTTTCCAAATTACAAAGTGAAGGGGGATAGATGGGGGAAAGAATGAGAGGGGCGGAACACCCAGAAAAAAGAGAGATGGATGTTTCAGGGATTGTGGGGGGGGCTCACCATAGGTGAGCCCAGATAGTGGGTCAGAGGGCTGCCTCCCCCACGAGCCGCCCTCGGACTGGCTGGGAAAGCTACGTTCCAGCTGGAGATGCCGACATCTGCCCACAATGCCCCAGGCTCGGCACGGAGCGGAGGGGGGCTTAAGTACCATACGTGACCTTGAAGGACCTTGACGGTATTTCAGAACGTCCACCACAAGATCGGTAGGGGCTAAGGGTACGAGAGGGGCCGCTCTCTCCCTCCAGCACACGCCCCGCGCCAGCTCAGAGCGTCTCCCGGGGTAAGTGTAAAATGATTGGCAGCTGGGGATGCCGCCCCCATTTACTGCTGCTGTGGAGCTGCTCTCTGTCAGGAAGGGTATTGATTTCTCCATAAAAAAAGAAAACACGTGGCAGAGAGGTCAACACAAATTAAACGAGAAGATGTACAGCTCCATCTCTTCATCACTGGTTACCTCACACGCCCCCCTCCCCCCCACCCGTCGCCAAATGCCCCTAAATGGCCCGACAGATAATAAGATCATCAGCGAAAACAATCTATGGGCCTGGAGAGCGACGGGCGGGCAGGCAGACTGAGCTCCCGCTGACGCTTCCTGGAAGGACTTCTTGTGTTTCCACAATTCAAAGGAAACCCTCAAAACGCTGGCAAAACCTAACAATGCTCCTGGTCTGCACAGCGCTAACTGGCATGTATGATGATAATGCTCACATGCACTATACAGCCAAGCTCTGTCATTAGAGGCAACTGAACTCTCAATGACAAACTCCTCCTTCTTAATAAAGAAAAGAATTCATAAATAACTATACAGAACCTTTCGGCAGGCTTATTAAGTGATACGTAGCTTTTATTACCAAAAACCGAGGAAGTGATGCACAGGCAAAATAACCCTTCTAGTGTCATACAGTCTTACCCAAATAACCCTAAATCAGTGTTTCCCAATCCGGTCCTTGGGCAGGGAGCTGGGAGGAAGCAAAAATGTGGACCGTCTGTGGGTCCTCAAGGACCGGACTGGGAAACACTGCCCCAAATAAAGAAAGTGATATGTGGCTTTAATGCCCGTTAATAAAGCTACCGATTCCTAAGTGTCGTCCGCCTGGCCGGCAGCTGTGTGTCGCTGCTCACTGAATCACATACAGTAAATGCAAACACTCTAAGGGTGACAATTAGCTTTAATCCCGAGTTTGGCAACCGCAAGATGTCCCGAAAGCAGTGAGAGCCAGAGACGTGGGCTGAAGCTGCAGCCCCACCGTTGACAGGGGAGTGCGGGTGGGTCGCGTGCAGAAAACCTGAAAGGCCCACTCCCTTCCTCGCCACCCAGCTTCATTCCAGATTGATCGATAAGCAAAAAAATCTGATTACACGCCACAGTGTCACCAAGAATAAAGTAATGAGCTGGACGGCGCCTCGGGGTGGTTATGTCAAATCTGCCACTGTGATATCTAACGGCATGACGGCTCCAAGACACACGAAAGACGTGTGATCCTGCTTTAAACGGCAATCTGGGGTTAGGGGCTGAGTATCACATTTTAAGCTTAATTTACTTTAAACTTACACCGAAATATTAAGCATGGATGTAAATGGCCGAATCCTGCAGAACATGTAATTGTCCTGTCTAACATCCCATAATGCAAGTTAAAACCTCTGATGTGAAGCCAAACGAAGGTTCGTTCATTTAGCTGCTACGCAAAGGGATCCGCACACGTTACAATTTTACATGGGAGCTGCATACTGTCATAGAAACTACTGAGGAAATCATCGCCCAGATCTTTCACAGGTACCGGCAAAAATCTGCCCCGGTCCTTTACCACTACGCCACCTGCAGGCCAAAATTGTTTATCGTAAAAGATTTCATCTGATCCCTTAACCCTTGTGTATTTTACTTCTTCCGTTCTAAATTCTAGATTCTATAGAATTTATCCTCATTTTGAAAATGGACCGGGGTCACTTCAACACTGAAAATAATACAGGAGTTAATTAAGCTTCCCATGTGACTTCAATTACCTAAAGTACACAGGAAGCATGTGATTAGTGATATCCTGGTGGATGACTTCACATCAGTATCGCAATTAAGGGAGCAAAACCACGAAGTTACCACTCAGACATGTTTTCATCCGAGGCCTCCCTCTGCTCCTTGGTCTCAAACATGATCTTGTCCTTCCAGCATTCCTCGGCGATGAGTCTGGCCCCGCCCCCCGCCGGCTCACGGCCCCCAGCCCCCCAGGGCCCCTTCCTCAGCTTGGACAGCCTCTGCTTCTTGGCTGACTTGTGGCCACCTGGCCGCTCGCCCTCCAGCTCTGACACCTTGAGTTTCTGCTGCAGGCTGACTGTCACATCCGAAGTCATGCGCTTGACTTTACGCCGGCGACGTAGAGGCCGGCCCGGCGTGTTCTCCGTGAAGGAGTCCGATTCGGCCCAGGAGTGCTGCCGAGTCCGGAGGGAGGCAGTGGCCGCGGCGGAGGAGGAGGAGGACGGCCGGCGCTTGGCTGCCGCCGCCGCCAAGTCATCTGAGTCACTGGGGTTGCCGACAGTGACAGTGTTCTCACGGCAGTCCTTGGCCGCCTCATCGAGGCTGGACTCGGATGCCTCACTCAGGCAGCGGCCATGCTCCGTCGGGTGCAGGGCGGCGTCGCAGCGCCGCTTGCGGCCCCGGCGCCGTCGGACCTGCCTCCGCTGCTGCAGTGGGCTCAGCACCATTTCTTCCCATAGCTCCTCCAGCTTGGCCTGCTCCGACGTCTGCTCCAGCGCCGAGGCCAGGTCATGCACGAGCTCATCCATCGCACCACTGACCACCTGCAGGGGGCAATAGATGGCAGGGCCGTGAGGGTCGGGGTCCCCAATCTGCACACTGGTGTGTGGAAACCAGTCTGATGAAGAAGAGCATGACAGTTATGTATTTCTCAGAATTGGTAAGAAATAACTAAATAATTATGCCATAACTCATACTAACTCAATACAAAAATATGTTAAATTTATGTAATATTTTAAATATTCCAAAGAAGCTATCTCTGCAGTTTCCTCTCTGAGCGTCAGTATGTGGTGAATCTGGTAAAACTGGAAAAGAAGTGTCTGCTAAGCAAGAAAAGCAATAAATGCTGCCCAGAGAAACAAGGGTCTATGATTCACACTTCACGTCTTGGCTTTCACGTTAAAAACTGAAAGGATTTGAGCTGTTGCTAGTTGCGGAATAAAGCGCCTGATGTAAAAAATGCTCACGTGCTAAAAAAATGACGGTACTGGTGCTTGTCAGCCGCATACTACATATGACATGGATGTGTCTGATGTCTCGAAACATTTGCACTTACAATCAAATTTCTGAAGCAATGATAGTACACAAGGGAGATGCCGGCCGGAGTGAAGTGTTTCGCCCACAATGAAAGTTATCGTTTTAGCGATTAGGCTGGCCAGTCTGGCAAATGACGGGGAAACAACGACAGGAAAATTCTTCCACTTGTAAATGTATAATCGGTTTCAGACAAGGGTCGTCGTTTAAGCTCCACAGAACGCAACTGTCGCTGCAGACCAGCGTCGCTGTCACTTTGCAAATCTATCCTGCTTTTACAAAAAATCTGATGTTCAATTCCAGGCTTTCTCGGAACCCAGAATACATGATGTATCATTGCATGCCAGCTCTTCAGCTAACTTGAAGAAACACAAGCGATACTGTTATCGATAGCCAAGCCAAGTCGGGCATTTCAGACGTGTAATTACACTTCGATTAAGCTTCCTACGTCTGTTACAGCCAATATGTTGCTATACGGTGGCGTGGTACTGTTATTTCGAAACTCACCAGCCGCAGTTCCTGCTTGTTTTGTTTTTACAGCTGAAACGCGCTACGCACTTCCGCCCGTCAATGAAGCCGGCACGTCAACTTCCGCCCTGCAGTGAAGCGGGCACGCCAACTTCCGCCCTGCAGTGACGCGAGAATTCTAATTTCCGCCTCTGTTTCTGGTGGGGCTGTAGAACAGCTCTTGGAGAAACGAATGCAGTTGCTTTCATTTATGCGAAAAAGTATTTTTCTTGTGATAAAATCTTACTTAACATAATAATACCTCATATTACCCTGCCAGCATAGTAAAGCGCATTACGGCTATTATTTTGAATATCGGAAAATTGCAGACGATTAGGATAATCCTTTTGAATTGGTTATTTTTATAGGTTGCTTTTTAAAACAGGTTGTACGCATATTTTAGATGTGAAATTAATATTTGCCACTCTGGCATATTTTTTTTGACAAATCCAGTGTACAGTGTTAAAATTCATTTTTTTCCAGTTTTGTGAAAATGCACAAGCTAGACAATCGCCACAGAGTAACAACGTGATCGGCTCCCCGTCATTTGTGGTGTGTGAGCTTGCACAAACTTTTATATCCATGGACATATGTATACAGCTTTATGTTCTACGTTGAACAATAAACGTGCTTAACAGTCTGTATTTAACAGTACATACAAATAATAGGAGTTTGAAGCCTTTAAGCCGGTGGGGCAGAATTGAGAAAAGTCATTTATAACTTCTTTCATCTCAGAGATGAAGCTGGACCAAATAAAAAATAAAAAACGGCTCAGTGAAATGAGCACAAAAGCCATTTAATCTCTCTCATCTTCCTCTTAATAACTGCAAATTTCCCCTTCGGCCCCTGGGAGAGGGGCTCTCTGTGCCTCCACCACCTTATCTGTCCCCTCCATATTTCGGCAGGAGGCCGGGCTCCCTCAGTACCCTGCCGCCAGCCCCCTCTCGCCGGGGCCTGTGGGAGAGGATGACTCCAGGGCCCTCATTGTTCAAGGCCTGCGGATGGAGTCCATGGAGAGATCTGGGAGCCAGCTGGGGGGGGGATGCCACCACTGCTTCATTAAGCGCTAGCCTTTCAGAAGAAAACATATCAGAAACGGCCCCCTTTCAGAGGCAATAATTAGCAATTTGGAAACCGTTTCCCCCCAGGATATACAGTTTCAATTTAGCCAGCAGGACGGCTTTGGATTCCAAAGCACTTAATATTCATTGTTTCTCTCGTCCCCCCCAGTTCTCCGCTCTGCATTGTCCGGCTTTTCACTGACGATAAAGTGTTTTATCTTTCATGTAATTCTTCCTTTCATTGAGGCCCTCCTCAAGAGAAGTTAATTTTTATAAATAATTTTCAAAGGGACTTGTTAAGAATGCTCAGGGCATGACAGCAAAGTGCTCTTCAAGTGCCTCCAAGTTGGAAATCTTGAGGCTGGGGGGAGTCAAGGCCACGTGCTGACCCAACGTCAGATGGCAGGTTCCTTCAGTCGGCAGGGACACAAGTTTGCAAACCGGTTGAATGACCTGGAGTTCACTGGTAAACCCCATAACATAGGAGATGAATTCCATGGGCTGCAATGGACTGGCATCCCAATCCAATCCCTTGCCTTGTGCCCTGAGCCTCCTGGCATAGGCTCCAGGCTCAGTGGACCCTGTACTGGATAAACGGTTCTGGAAGATGCATGAATGGATGAATTCCATGGCTGTCATGGCAACGGCCTGATCACCAGCAAAATATGACTTTCATTCAAAAAAGAGTGCTTCTACTTAATCAACAACCCCCCAAACAAATAAGGGGGTATGTTCACCACCTTGTCCCAGATGCTGAACCTTGAAAGTAATGTCGCAGGCAATGAATTAGGATAATTAAAGCAAAGGACTCAGATATAAATGCCCACACGCTGGTGCCAGAACCATGTCACATTAATAGCACATAAAAGTGACTGAGCAACTAGGGGGAGGGCTTTCATTTCACTGCCCACTGCAGGTCTTAACTGCCCGGGCTTGGCGTTCCAGGATGGCGCCAGGCTATCAGCCAGCAAGCCTAATTATGGCCCGAGATTAATTAGAAAATCCCCAGGAATCAAAACAGCGGTGTCCGCGTTTCCGACACATCGGCAGAGGCTGCGCTCCCCGGCCCCTCTGCCCCCCACCCTCCCCGCCCGCCGGCAATGTGTGGGGCTTTTAATTAAGCACTGTAAACAATCTCATCAAAAATCATCGCCATGAACACTGGATAAACCCTCCCACATTACTGGGCACAGGGCCTCCATATAAACACATCTCATCAGCAGCCTCAGACTTTTTAAAGACAGTCCCCCTCCCTTGGCGGAGTGTCTTGCTAATCTGGGATAGTACTGTACAGCTCCCTTTGCCCACCTACCCAAACAATAATCCAAGTCAACCAGTTCTCCATGAAGGCAAAATCTGTCTCTTTTTAGGAAGTTTTTCGGGGAGCGGGGTGGTTACAAGACACAGACCTCCAGTGCCGCTGCGTGGGCCTGAAGGATGTTCTGAGAAACCGGAACAGGTAGAACAGAACACCGATCTTCTGAACAAGCCAAGGCGAAGCCGGTGGGACTCACACAGAGCCGGCTCCCAGTGAAATTAACGTGATGATGCAAGCCAAAGCTAGCTAAGTTGTTTGGTTTGTGGTGAACATAAGTACTGAATAGAAGCGGGCCTCTGTAATTGATCAAATTATATAAGGACCTGCCTGACGGACGGAGCGTCCTGCTATAATGGGCTTATGGGTAATCCAGGGATAATCGTCTAGCGTTTTGGCGAGAGCCGTAATCACTTTCGCAATTATCAACAATTACAGCTAAACTCTAAGAGTCGGTCTGCTTGTCAGTTGCTTAGGGATAGTCCCTTCGTGCAAAAGCGCCTAAAAGCAGGACACGCTCACATAGAAGAAGATGGTTTACAGTTTCTTTTTCTATTGATTTTCTCAGGTCGGAAAACACTGCCAAGCAAAGGGTGCCTATAATATTTACTGCATCCTTCAGATCGATCTGCTTATAATGTATATTAACAGGCTTTACTGGGAACGAGTCGCCATCATAATCATTGCAGCTACTTCTCATTCAACACGAGCGATTTTAATAGCAGACCAATGACGCAGTCACTGTTTCAAGAACGTCACACCCTAAATCCCTGGTCATTGGGTCATGTGCTTTTTCCTCATAGTCTGAAAACAAGGCGGCACTCTGGTCACGAGTGTCATGTCTCTTTGACATAAAGATGGAAGCCAATTAGTTAATCGACCGTTTTGTTTGAATGTGAGTGGTTACAATAAAGGGATAACTGGCACTTAAGAGAACGATGCTATACCTCACAACAATTACATGCCCCGTACGACTGCTGAAGCCAGGGGCATCATCCTGAAAAGAAACAGGGACTTAATACATCAACAGGTCACCATGCTTCCGGGTCCTAGTGTGTCCTTCACGAGGGCCTCTTTACTTGCGGATTAATAGAGTAACACAGACATATATATTGTATTATATACAGTGCTCAGCATAAATGAGTACATCCCTTTTGAAAAGTAAGATTTTAATCAATAACTCAATGACCACAAGAATAATTTCCAAAATTTTTACAAGACTGAGTTTTATAAAGCATTTGCTTGACTCATGAACATGAACGTAAGATTAATAATATAACTTAGATTACAAGATCTTCAGTTTTACTCAAATCAGGTGATGGACAAATGAATACACCCCACAACAAAAACTACTACATCTATTATTTTGTATTGATCTCCATGATTTTTTAGGACAGCACCAAGTCTTTTAGGCATGGAATGAACAAGTTGGCGACATATTGCAACATGTATCTTTTTCCATTCTTCAAGAATGACCTCTTTTAGAGCCTGGATGCTGGATGGAGAGTGATGCTCAACTTGTCTCT
>JAAGVU020000025.1:1596413-1613609 GCA_011763525.2 Mormyrus iriodes
GGGGGGGCGGGCGGGGGGGGGGGGGGGTGGGGGGGGGGTGGGGGCGGGGGGGGGGGGGGGGGGGGGGGGGGGGCGGGGGGGGGGGGTGGGCGCGGGGGGCAAAACATAAACGACTCAAATTGAAACCCAGCTGCTTTTTCCGGATCCCGAACCAGAAGGCATCCCGAGCCGCCCCACGCATGCCAGTCCCACTTACCAGGCATTACACGCTACACTGCCTGCGCCATGAGCCCCACGTGGACGTGAGCTCACATTGCCTGGGTGGCATTTCGCTTAATGACCTCCGCCAGTGTCTCCGATCCGGACACGGGGCAACATGCCTCTCGCCGACCCGTAAATCACGGGGCCCATGGAACTCGAGGGACGAGGCCCAAGGCTAAACCATCCATTACTGTTATCCCTGTATGAGGCTTTGATACAGCACCTTGGCGGAAGGCAAAGTAATGCTCAAAGTCACAGCCGGAGAGCTGACCCCCACCCAGGACGAACCAGCCAAGATGTACCGCTGGCCTTCCGGGTCCAGCCCGACTGCAACCGCTGAAGCGAGCGGCACCAGTGATTATCCTTGAGTCTTGTACCATTAACTTATACCTCATCTGGTTTCAGTCGGAATCAGATTCAGCCGATGATTCATGGGGTTAGTTGACTGATAAGCCCGATTACACTCCCCGTATGCTTCAAAAGAGCCACCATCACAACACACGCCGACAGGAAGCACCGCCATGCGAGGTGAAAGGTCACATGACCCCAGCTGGGTGGCCAAACACCACTCCATAACAGAGGTCCGTAGGCGTCACCCGCAAGCGAGGTACCTGGGTGGGGCGGCCACTTGCATGGTGAGGTCTTCTTCCTGCACCTCCTCCAGGTCTGGGATCACAGGAATGTCTGAAACCAGGGACAGACCCCTCAACATCCGGCAGGTCCCACGAAACGTCAACACAAAGTCAACCTCAACGGCGTTTTACCACACGAGGTCAGGAGGACCGCAGTAACAAGCCACGGTGGTGGGGGGTGGGAGATTATTGTCTAAGCCGACTTCCTCTGAGAACTTTCCAGAAAGTGCTTCTGACGGACGGTCATGTTACGGCAGAAGTGTCCACATCTGAGAGGCGCGGGTGGGATCATATGGAGGGAGGCTTTTTGTGTACGAATTAGCATCTGATCCTCCATCTCGCCCCCCCTCCCACGTCCTCCTCGGAGCTGCCCTGTCACACTGGCCAGGCGGCCATGAATATTCAGGAGTCCGGGCCGGCAGCTCCTCCCGCTGCGAGCGGGGCGCGGGCCAGGGGCTCCCCGGAAAGCACCCCCCACCACCCCAGCATTTGGGCCCTGTCAGCGGCCCGCGTCTGCCCCTCTCGCCCCCCCCCCCATCCGTCAGGGCTCGGCGCGGCCGACCTCCGCGTCCGCTCTGCCACCGCGGCCGGGGCGGCAGGCGGGGTGGCGGGCGGGAGCGACTCGAGCGCGGGCCCATCTGTGTGGGGTCGGAAGTCACGGCGAGGCCTGGCAGGGGCGGCGAGGCCGGGAGCAGCCAGCCCGCTGTTCAAACAGTAGGGACCCACTTTAATTGGCAAAACGCAACAGGACAGGCGATGGCGGCGCTCCCAAGAAGGACGGGGCGAACTCTCCCAGCACGCGGGCAGCAGACGATCTATCCGGAGAGGGAGAAAGCGGGGAAAACAGGAAGAAATACCAGCAATGGTGAAAAAGGGGAATATCTCAGATTCATTCCCGGTGACCACCGGCGCCAGGGCCAGTGCTCCAGTGCCGGCACTATTTCCGGAATCCGGCTGCATATTTTTTTCCGTGGCGAGACAGTAAATAAATAAATAACCACGGCAGAGGGGCTTGGCCGGGAGGGTGTGGGCTCACGCTCCGCATCTCGAGGGTGTGAGGCTGAAATCCCCGGTCTGGCACCAGTCCGCTTCCTGTCTAGACTCCGAAAGAAGGGGCGAGCAGCGCGCCTCCTTGTAAGCTGGCCAAATACTTGGGGTGGGGGGGGGGACATAGAGCGAGTGCCCGGAAACCGAGACATCCCAGCTGACCCTGCGCAATCTGCCTTTAATCTTTCCTTTGTTTTAAAATGTCTGGAGATGGAAACTCAGAGGTGTATGAATGTCGGGGTGACCGGAGGGGGGAGGGCTTTGATTTTGTTCCAAAAAGCTGCAACATTTCCGTGAAATCCCCCAAAACCCCAGGTCCTCCCACAGAACACTTAGGAGAAGACAAAGGGCCACGTGCCGCCGTAAAGCTGCGGTCAGGCCCAGCCTGGTGAGCCCCGGCGGACTGCACCGGCTGGCCCCGTTAGCCACGCTAGGCTAACAACATGGCTGGAAGCCTCTACAAACATCTTATTTTAGCGCGCCGAGGCTAACGGCATTTAAAAAAGACAACAAAAGAGACGGAGACAGTCAAACCGGAGCCGGTAATCATTATCCGTCCCAACAACTGACAAGCTTCCCCCCACCACCCCCCTTGTTTTTTTAATTAAGCTAAATTTAAGACGCTAGCCTCGTTTAGCCGCTGACAAGATGCATCTGCACTTCTGATATCCAAATAAATGCGGGCGCGGCTCTTTCATATGCATGAGGCCTGGGGGACGCTCTGTCCTCTCATTTACAAAAGCACTGCTTCAGCAGAAACCGTCCCCCCAGACCCCCCATCAAATTTAATGGTCTTAGTGCGGTGACATAAAAAAGCCCCAGCGTCAAGCGCCCCCCCACCGTCCCACGTCTGTAGGACCGTGACATTAGTGCCTCAGGCCTGAGAACACGACCCCCCCGCCATGATCCTAAGGGTTCAGTGAGGAAGGACACGGTGGGGGGGGGGTTGTGGGTGGGCAGGCTGGCCACACACAAACTCACAAGTGGGCTCAGGGTTCAAGCGATCAATTTGGGTTGAGCGAGGGTCGATAAGACCCCCAAAAAGGCCTGGGGCTGTCGTTGACTGGGGGCAAGTTTGCCTTAGATGTAGGTGATGAGTTCACTTCAGTTCACACCGAACAGCAAGATGAGCAAATCTGAGGCCACTTACAGACCCGTCACCCCATCACAGAGTACATTTACATTTATTTATTTAGTGACACAGAAGCGAGGAAAGCTTGGGGCCAGAGAGCAGCGTCAGCCATCATCCAGTATGTAGAGTATTTGGGGTTAAGGGCCTTGCTCAAGGGCCCAAAAGAGATATGATTACTCAGCCAGCCATGGGACTGGAACCCATGACCTTCCAGTGATGGGCACAGATCCCTAACCCACCGGGCCAGACACCAACCAAAAGTGAGTACATTTAAGAGTACAACAGGAGGGCTACACCCAGGGAGTCGACCCAACAACCTTCAAGTCAGATCTATGTTGTGTTCTAGCAGTAGTCCCAATAAGCTAGGGTAGGGAGGCTCCCTAACACCCTCACATGGCCAGAGGGACACCGTCTTATCAGCTGAAATGGAAGGGCTGGAGAAAGCGGAGAGGAGGCAACAGTTCTCCAAGATGGCAGACGGCCTGAGTTTGACTGATAGATGCAGATCTAGAGACTCTGGGTGTACAGGGTACGGAAGCCAGTCCTGGGGGTTCAGTAGGGGCATAAATGTGGGCACCAGACCATCCTCCTACAGGCAGAAGGAGCTTCTCCACACTAACACTTACAGATGGACTCCGGGGGGTGCCCTGATGGCAGCCTGTCTGTGACATGCACCAGTATCCGCAAAGCAAAGTGTGGGCAGAAGCAGCTGTTTATAAAGTTTTATTTGGTATAAAAATTGTCATTCTGCCTATTTATTCATTTTTTTGTTATTCTTTTATCTTCTTAACTTTCATTTAAAGCATTACAGCTCTAACTTTTTGTCAAGCAAAGCAACCCAACACTCCTTCCATCGCTGGGAATTCTCCTCCAGCATGGCCCTGCTGGCTGCCAACTACACTGCACACCTGACATTTTGACAGGCCCAAGCCACCTGTCAAGCACAAACTAGAGTCCTGCACTTGCTTCCAGTTTCCCCAGTTACCCTGAATGTAGATGGAGCTATAAAAACTCCCCACTTACAATAAAAAGTGGATTATCACGCCTGTGCACTGCTTCCCTGTGTAGTGTGGGAGCCACTCTAGGGGCATTCGGGAGGGGTGTCCAGTCTAAACATCACAGGAAGAGAAGGTGGGTGTCCCTGGGGGACACTCTTACCTCCTTCATCATCGGATCCCTGGGGGGTTTGCGGCTGCAGGCGTCTGCTGCAGAAACAAAGAGGACGAGACACTGAATGAGCAACGACCTTCAGGTTGGGGAGGGGCTGCTTGGGTTAGCCGTCCTGGCCTGAGCAGGCCTGCAGATGGGGCTGATGGGAAGCAGGCCTGCTGTTTGGCAAGCGCCCCCACCGGCAATACGAAAGGCCTGGCCGTTGCCCCGCGGCACCCCGCTGACCTCCCAGCCTCTGCCTCTCAGACCAGGACCAGGAGTCCAGCGTGTCCTACGCCGGCAGCGGTGGGCCAAGGAGCCGGACGCCAGGCTTCTGGGGAAGCTGTCCCCCTCCAACTGATCCCCCCCACTTTACAGACAACACAATAGTTCAGCTGAGGGCATGGACAGTGCCCTATTTCATCTTTGTTTTAACTTTAGTCAGAAAGAATCAAATAGGAAACAAAACATGCACATAAAATCAAAGGTAAACACAATCACTCACTCCTCAAGCTCGTCTGTGGCGGGCCGTCTCCCAGACCTAGAGAGAACACCAAGCAGATGTTACCCTCATAGCAGCTACCCGATCGCGATCCGTCACCGCTGGTCTATGGCAATGAAAGAGAACGTAAGACAGGTAAAGTGAGAATGCAAGTCCGGTCAAGTATGCATATTGAGAAAGAGCCTGTTTCAGCACAGGATCTTGGGAATACTAATGTCACCTCTCCTACAGATCCTTTTCTTCCCCTACCTGCCCAATGGAGATAATAATGGAGAATGGAGAATAAGATATTCATTAACTGAGAGGCTCCAATTCAGAAACACATTCAATATATAAATTCAATGGCAGAAACAGGAACAACTACCTCATCATTATTTTTTTCTCTTTGACATGACATTAGGCAGTATCTCACCATGGCCATCCACACACAGACATACATAAGTCAAAACTTCACTTTTTTTTTGCCGACAACTGCACATGACTTCAACACATCCCTTGACATACAAAGTCTTCTCAGTAAATACAGAGAAAGATGCTGGCCTCTCAGTTACCTTATTATGTTAATTTATAAAAGTGAAAGCAAGCGAAGCCAGGTGTTTTGCCTGGCAGAGCCAGTTATGCTGGTTGAGGAGCACCCCCTTCTGGTCACAAGAAGAACATCATTTCTCAGTCAGGATACAACATGGAAAAATCCTGCCTTAAAAATGACATACTTCATTCTGTACATATTTTGCTATATATACACATATATGGCATGCTGTCCTCCAGACCAATTTGTGAACTATTCATGTATTCTGGTTTAAAATTGCTTAGGATTACTAAAATAAGATTGAACCTAAGACAAATATTAGATTTTCATGAAGATAAAATAAAAAATAATGTTAACATCTTTTTAACACTTTGATTTCTGGACAAAGCAACAGGGACCTTTTAACAACATAAAAAACATAAAAAAAATAAAATAAAGACTCTCCAGAAAGCCACCAAACTGTCACAGACCAAAACCCAAACCTCCAACTTTAACATCAGACTATCCTCCTCCCAATGTGAGGAACCTCCACCTTTTAAGTGCTCCAGCCATGACTCCCAGCCGCAACGCCCTAGGGTAGCGTGACAGAGATTCCTCTCTCCCACTGTGAACAGCATGAGTAACACGGCTTGACGAGACAGACATGGAGACAGACGTAAACATGCAGCTCTGTCAGCATCAGGCAGGCTATCTCAGAGAGGGTGAGGTGAACCACAGGGATGGAGAGACAGTCTGCCTCATGACTGACGTGGCTGTGGGGGCAGGGGAGGCAAAAGGCTCTGTGGAGGCTTCACCGCCCTTGACACGGACAAGGGGGAGGGACACTTAAGGACATATTACGGCCTGCTGATTAAGACCCATGTAAGGCAAAGTGACGGACAACCGTCGTTGGGAGAATGGGAAGGAGAAAAAAAAAGTTAGGATAAAATATACAGTGACATCGCGGCTCAGAAGGTTCATCAATAAACTGACAGATCATTTAGTGTCAATTAGGAGTGATAGATCAGCAGATCGCAGCATCGCCGCGGCCGGCATTAGCGGGGGAAGGGTGGTGTGATTGAGAGAGAAGGGTCACATTGAGAGGGAGAGTCCACACTGCTTTCAGGCATGGGGAGGGCAGCAGTGTACTTTATTCTACGGTTGAACAGCCACTTAACTTCATGCCCCCCCCCCCTACCAGACCCTCAGCCTCCTCAGGAGACGCAGATAAGACTCGATGGCTCCTTTAGCCAAAGCTAGCTGTCCACAGACAGATGTAACCACCATTCTCCTCTGATAATAGGGGGGACAGGTCTTGCTTCCATTTATGAAAACCCACTTTAAAAACGCCAGTAAAAATGTGTCAATACAAATAATATTCACCAGATCACTGTAAATGCTTTCCATTCAGCCTCAGCCTTGGCTTTTCCGCCACAAGATGCCGCTGTAGTGCAAAAAGGCCAGACCTTAGCATGGATGGCCAAGGCCGTGGTGACAGATGAAGTGAGACAGAAGGAGAGGGCCACTCACTTTGCAGAGCTGATGCCGGGGGTCTCCTCTGCCCATCCTCCCTGCCGTCGTGGGGGTTTCGGAGGGGCTCCCTGAGCAGGGGCAGACGAGGGGCAGTCAATGTAAGACAAAGCCAACGCCAGCATTAGGAAAACTGACCCACGACAACACCAGGTGCTCCAGGAGCGGCTAATGACAACCCCCCCCCCCACACCCCCGACGCTGGTGCTCGGTCACTACGCATCCAAGCACCAAGAGCCCCTTTCCCAACTTCTCCCCCAGCCCAGAAAGGAGGCTACCGCCAAGTGAGCCCGTGTTAGGGGGAGTGTGGGAACAATACGGAGAGCCGTCCGGGGTGGGTGCATGACCTTAAATAGCTCTGAACCATTTCCTGCTCATTCTCCAATACTGAAAATAGTAGGCTGCTCCCAGCCGGACCAGGATCCAAATTTCGATGCGAGCTCATGAATGAAGGAAGCAGAGAGCACCGGCAAAGAGGGTGGGGGGGGGGGCAGGGTGGAGCAAAGGGATTCATCAAGCGCAACAAGCCTGCTGACCAAATTGGGTCTGTGAAGGACACATCGCCTATGAGGAATTCCTACCGCGCGACATGAAAGAGGCAATAATCTTTCCCCCGGCGGCTCCGAGGCGAACAGATTTATACGATTGAACACGGGTGCTTACAAAAAAACATAAATAAAATCAGGTTGGGGTTTTGTTTTGTGTTTGTGCCAAAACAGGAGATTAAGGATGGATGGGTAGGTAAATTCATGCAATTAAAGGAAAAAACGGGACATTGACAAGGACGAGGGAGGCAAAATTAACAACAAAAGAGGCCACTTATCATACAAAGACATTTATCTGGGTAAATCCTGCTTTTACTGACTGCAAACGGAAATCTATGCAGCAACGCCAGGGGTGGGGGGGGGGGGTAAAGGCAAGCAGACCCACGGGAAAACGGGAGCGCTTAGGCAGCAGTGGAGATGTATGAAAGTAGCCAGATCTGCACTCTGCGGCGGGTCAGAAGTAATAATTAAGTATCGATCTGTGGCGCCACAAATCCCCATCATCGGGGGAGGGTACAAAGGCAGCGCGTACGAAGGGGTTTATTACAGAGGATCAACTGAACTTTCTGTACACAACTGAGACCACGTTCAATGCACAACAGCTGAAGCTGTTTGAACTGTGGGGGGAGGCTCGTCAGACAGAGCTGCTGCTAATTTCATTACCAAATAACAAAGGCTACTTTGCGTATTCACAAAGTTGACAGCCATGTACAAACACACACAGGTGCACCCATTAAACGCCTTCCGGACGCACCAAACTCTGCTCTGTCACTGAACACCTGACGTCACACAGCATCAGGCAGAAACTGAAAACCATTAAGGCCTGAAAAACACAGATGAAAATTTACTGCTGGTGTAAAACAAAACTGGGAGTTTTTAACCCTCAGAGATTAAGTGTAAGACTTTTGCCCCTATTGGTGATGGCAGAGTCACGTGGCATGGGGATATGAGGAAGGTTAGATGCTTTTCGGGTTTAACAAACCCTGTGAGAAATCAAAAAAATTGCCATTTTTGCTTTGATTAAAAGGGGCAGGGAAACAGGACGGGGAACAGGTCTACAGATTTGTGAGGAACTGGGGATCAAGGGCTCACATCACCTGACTTTGCCCAATCTCGGATACCCACCACTCACCCTTGTCACATGCTAAGTAATACTGAAATTTCATATGATCCAGCATATTTACAATGGCCATCATTAACGTTGAAGCCTCGCCAAACATGCAGCATTCATTACAGTAAGTCACCCTCAGCTCAGATCCGGTTAAAACTGGAAAAATGGGGTTATTTTGAGGAGGATGGAAATAAAAAAAAAAAACTTTGTGGACAAAACATTTACAGTGAAACAGGCCCAAAAATGCACGTGTGCTCTGGGTCATTGGGGTCGCGAGAATCCTGATTTTACAACAGGGACGTTGGCCTAATTTGGAAAGACTACCACAAACACATAGCTGAAATTCTTGTTTGGGGGACTTGGGGGCACTTATGGCCCACTGCTTGTGGGGACAAATTCAGGCCACCATACTCCAAATTCCAATGACTTGAAATAAAACAGATAGATAGATGTCGTTTCTAATTTAACTCTGGATAAATTAGGCTGCTGATTATTTTGTGGGATTCTTTAGGCGATCTCGGGACCTTGGGTGCAAAGAGCAGACAGCAAGAGGACCCCATGAGATGCCATGACAGAGACGCTGACTAATTTGTCCCCATATTGGACAGGAAAGCCTTTTCCAGAGAAACAGGATACAGTGACTAACAGAGGTGACAAAGGTGCAGCGAGCCAACATGAGTGTTACCTTCTGTACCCAATGAAACTCAACCCACTGTGACACTTGTTGGTCCTGGTGGTCATTATATTATCAAAGCTCTGTTTCATATTACAGAACCACTTGCAAAAATAATGCACAACGTCCCCTAAAGCTTCTTTTTTCACATCCTGTTACCTATAACCCAACAGGTCCTGGACCACTGAGACCAGGCAGACAGAGGTGGAATGTTCAGGCCTGGAAAGTACACATTTTGTTTCAACCAACCAGTTGAGTACTCTGTGAATGTGACTCTTTAAACTCAACTAGGTGGTTGAAACAAAATCTTGGTCAGGATTTGTATGTTCTGGACCTCAAACCAACAAAAACAGAAAACCAGTCAATCATCTACCAGTGATATAGATGCTGTTAATAGGAGTGTGGGAGAGAGCAGACTGTCTTTGTTGGGTTGGAAAGTCATGATGCTGATGTGTAGGTACTTAAAAAGGATGGGGTTCACCAGAAATTAACATGTGGAAGAGCCTTGCAGTTGCATTCACGTTGAAAATGAAAGTGAAGACAGCCCAGATTGTGTATAAATATTATTTCAGCTGCCTCAAGAAAGCCGGATTCACACTGGAGGACAACCACAACATGTCAGGAAGCCGCGTCTGGATGCGGGTCGGGTAACACGTTATAAATCCCATAACACTCGGTTAGTAAACATCTGACAAAACACAAAAGGCCACAGCTGTACGGGAGAGCTGCAGAAAATAAACATTTTGTTCTACACAAATTATGATATCAAGCCAGAATCTGTAATATAGAAAAAACAGCAGGACAATTATTTTTTCAAATAATGAGAAGCAGAACAAAGCACAGCATCCGTCTACGTAGCAGTTTGATATAACTTTACACCATCCTCCATTACACTAAACTCGGTGTCAGTGTTGTGTGTGTGTGTGTGTGTGTACATACACACACACATAAAAGTTTTCTAAAGTAATTTATAATATCGTATGCACAGCGTCAAAGCGGTATAAAGTTATAACAACGCTACAGTTTGCTACAGGATACTTAGGAGATGAGTCTACCTCGCATGTGAGAGTCGCAAGCATGTTTAATGCAAAGCCAAAGTCACCCCGCAGACTGCCTCAGCCTTACCTCCGCCGCCGGCGCAGAAGAGGCCGCCTTCCTGGCGCTCCGCGGCTCGTCCTGCGGCGGGGGCTCCGCAGTCTGCCGAGCCCTCCGTCCCGATTTCGCAGCCTGGGGTGCAGTAACAGTCACAACAGTGAAGCTGACACAAGTTAGAAAAACGTGTTCAATTTCGATCAGTAGGGATTAAATCGCGGCCGTTAATTTACTCTGCGGTGTTTATACGGTAATAGTTACAGCGATGCTTTGGTGAATAATTAAAAGTTCAAGTTTTCCTTTTGCATCCAGCCGTCAGCTAATTTGCTATTCGCCCGACTAGCGAATAACCAAACCTCTGTTTAATGCGAAACTTCCTAACCACAGAAACAAGAAAATGAATGAGTAGTGTCATTGACAAATATAAAGGGTTCGAATGCACCATAATCGGAGGTACATTTAGGTGCGGGCTTCCTTCGTTTCTCAAATGACGTTAGCTAAAATGCTAACCATGCAGTGTAAAAAGGAAAAACTAGGATGAAAATTTAAGAAATCACGTGGCGATCGTCTTTCCTCCTATGTCATACGATAACCCGTATCAGGTAGGATGTCGCCCCAGTATATCCTCTTTGCATTTATTAAAAGATGCCCCCAACTCACAGGTTTTTTCACAACGTTGTCTCCAAGCTGCAGACCATCGTCCATTTTTACTCCTGTGTTTATGCTCAGCGAATCTACTTCCTGGAGATCGCTGTCGGCGTCGTACGGCAACCGTTCCCATGGTGACCAGCCAGGTAATTGGTGCGCTGTTGGTTTCCATGGTATCTGGAAGCGGAAACTATTTTGTGAATTGACGTTGATGTAAAGCATCTTCACAATTTCTGATTAATGGCTATCCATCTCGTTGCGCATCTTCTCTGCTTGTGGGTTTACTGTACTTTTTACGTTAATTTAATCAGTTTGCATCGTGGATCATTAACATTTCTTAAAAATATACAAGAGTATTTTGGCTTAGTTCTTTCTCATACACACTTTAAAAATGCTTACGTATAAGGTTACAGAAAAAGATGTCACTGTATGAGGATGACCAATACTAAAAATGCTGTCGTGTGTAATTTAAGTACAATTACAACAACTAATCTAGAATGCCGCATACCTTACAAGCCAATTAAAAACACTACACATGGCGGTGTTGCAGTAATGTTTAGCATGTTGTGGAATCACATAGCCAAGCACAGATATAATAGTGAGATCATTTGTGGTTATGGCATCCATTAGGAACGTAAAGTTTATTTTTGTTAGTCAATGGATAGTTGGTTGAGTGCCAGCAATTCAAGGTCCTGTATTGTTTACTAGGACATCGGGACTATGAATGTTGATTTTAGCTCCTTCGTCTCTGCCTTATATAGCAATGTTCAACGCGAAACCTCGCAACACAAGTAACGAATAGCGAGTTACTTCATGCTGGGGTCATATGCATTCCTTTGTGGTCTAGGTGAAGGCCCGATACATCAAACCACTCGCCGTTTCTGGAATCTATTATTGGCTAGAGGGGTACAGAAGATAGCGCTACACAGGCTTGGAATTATCTGCATTAAAAAAAAGACATTTATCAAATTCTGTTTGGAATGAATGAGCAATTGTGAATGGGAACAATATATTTTACTGCACGTGTTCTGTTGACCAAGTCATTTACCAATGGAAATGACTTCCTCCGGCTGATGTGTGGGCAATGCTCTTTGGGAAATTGCGGATGGTGACAAAAACCAGAGGTATAACGGAATGTGAGGTTGTGGGACTGGGAAGGGGGGGGGGCGATACATGACCATCACTTTGCAAAAGAGAGGGTCGCCACTTGATTTTGGAGGTAAAACAGCACAAAATCCAATTGGTTAAATGAGGGTTATATTTAAAATACACAATTTCAAGGGAAATGTAATGCTTTTAATTACATCTAATTTCAGTGAGGAGTTTGTGTAAAGGATATTGTGACAGACTACCATTCGTAAAAACTGCATAATACAAAATGGTCCAGTCAGGTGTCCTTCCTCTATTTTACTTATAGGGGCTAAGAAGTGAATAATAAATTATACTTTTTTGGGATATTGACTGGAGTGACAGTTGTCAAACATTTACCTTAAAAGGCACTTTCCTGTAATTTCAAAGCACAAAGCGCTTTGTCCAACGCTTTCTGACTATATATAAAATATACTTCAATCCAAAATAGCTCAGGGATATTACGTATGTAAACATAAAAGTTATACTGAGGGGAAGAAAACGATAAAAAAACGGAAAAGAGGGACCTGTCAGTTTATTAAGTTCTGGTTTATTTCAAGTTATAAAGATTAAATTGCCGTGTAATTCCACCAGAGGGAGCTGACAAACCGAATGCTTCTTTAGACTAACGACTTTCAGTAGAGAAGCTAAATTAAAAAGAACTATGAATTTTATTTAATTTTTCAATTCTTACTTCAGACTTTTTGTTTTACTACAGAATGCATGGGGTACCTTCTAGTGGCTTCTCATAAGCGGAAGTATCATAACATAATTATATAAATTTATGCTTAAATATCTAGGCTATGTCAGTCAGTTATAACGAAATCACTTTATAAACAATACTAAAGAGCTAAAGGATGACTTGATGTGGGTCCTGAAAACGGCATATCAGTAGTTTATTGAATAACCGAAACATCGCTTTGTAAAACTAATTAAGATGACAAGCCCATAAAAGTAGCTTGTAGGCCTATTGTTTGCACGCGAACGTCGAATGCAATGAAACCCACCGGAATTTACGGGAGCGACCAGCGACACTCGAAGATGCGATAACCTGCAGTCCCCTCCCCCGCAACGTCACGGAGAAAAGTCGGTATAAATGATCCTCTGAAAGGGAAAAAGTGCGAGACTCGTTGCGATCGCGGAGGGAGAGGCAAGAGAGGGACGGAGAGGGGACCGCGTCTGAGAAGCCTGCATCAGCAGCGGCTCGGGGAAAAGGGCAGAAAAGTTGCGATCGAGACGCAATGCCTGGCGACTCCTGACTTCGGAAAAGAGATGCTAATGGTGTTCCTGATCGATGAGAAGTACAAAAGACACCGGGAAAGTTCAATGAAGCTCTGTCTACAATAAAGCTACGCTTTAAAATATGATTTGGAATATTTTTGGGGATATTCGCCTGGATTCAGCTGAGCGACTGCCCACTGTAAATCATCACTGGCAAAAATGGGATCTCCTTGGGAGAAGTATTCAATGAGTAGCTAAATGCGAAGGAGGAGGAAAAGAAGATTACGTAAATCACTAATAAACGTTAATTAAACAGTTTAATAATAATTCATATCCATTTCGTCAGCGCGGGGTTTGCAGATATTGGGAGTCACTTATACTAGATGGGAATAAGTTATTTAATTTGTTTAGTTTAACGAACGATTTAAAAATGTATTTGGGTGAAGCACTTTTGTTTTTCCTGTTTTTGAACTTCGTGACAATGAGTCTGTCGCTTTCCACTTGCACCACTGTGGACATCGACCACATAAAGAAAAAGAGGGTGGAGGCTATCCGGGGACAGATCCTGAGCAAGCTCCGATTAACCAGCCCGCCGCAAACACTGGGTCCAAACCAGGTCCCTTTGCAGGTACTGGCGCTGTATAACAGCACGAAAGAGCTGCTCGAAGAGCTGGGTAGGGAGCGGCAGCAGAGCTGTGGCCAGGACAACACGGAGACCGAATACTATGCCAAAGAGATATACAAATTCAACATGCAACACGGACCTTCAGAAAACAGTAAGTATTTTTGTTCTTTACAACTGTCTGATAAATATTGTGATTAATTTTATTTGTTTAGTGTTACCCTTTTGAATCACATAAGGTTTTGAGCGTCATTGGTTGTGTTTTAAGCTCTTTGTTGCACACGAAGCGCAGCTCGGTAAGTCATTCCCCAGCGGCAGGTCCTCTGCGTAATTGTCAGCGCTCAGTGTTGACATTATTAACCTCTCCGGAGGCTCGGAGTAGAAACTAATGAATGAGGATGCCCGGAGAGTAAACACGATCTGATTACGAGGAGGATGAAACTTTCAGCCCTCTTTCCCCACTTTAAGCCGTTTGCAAAACACCCACGCTAAAGGGAAATATAGAAAGGGAGACGGAATTTGTACTGGTGAAATGGTCTACCTCATGTCATACGAGACTAAACGTTTCTGCAATATGAGAAAAGAGAAGAGGAAATTGGAGTTCTGTAGAATCCCAGTATAATATCCACGGTCCAGTCATAAAACAGTTTTACTCCTAAAATGGTTTTCCGTCCGTCCTTTATTTCTGGATATGTGGATTAGGGTTACTTTTTTGCCTGTTAAATAAATCACTGGCTTGTTGATTTCCCCTTGTTATATAAGAATACGGTTGCCAATGGTCTGACTGTCATCCCAGTTTTTTTTTTTTTGCCTGTGCAAAGTATGGTTTAGTCCAAAGTATACTGGCAATAGCATATCCGAAAGGGGAGACTGCTTTGTGCCACTCTGCAAGCCCAAAACGACATAGATTATAAATGACGATGTCTGAAGACAAAAAAAGACAGTGACCCGGTCCGATCGCTTCAGACTGCAGCGTTAGGTGGGGAAAGCACCTGATTTCCCACGGATCGCCATACCAGCGCAATCAGGCCTATAATAAACGACGGCTGGATCCGCTGGATGGAGATGCTGTAAAAGGAGAGAAGAAATGTTAACAAATTATACTAATGGAAGGACCTCCGCCTGGTTTGGCAGGGCGACAGCGTCCACTCCACTCCCGTGTGTTGGCCAGGAATCGGGCGCCGGACGAGCGCGCAAGCGGTGCATAGACAGGTCTCGGCCCAGTGGAAACAGCGAGGAGCCGGGAGCAAAAGCAAACACATTAATTGCAGTGAGAGCCGCATTACATCACCCTGCGGACACAGAGCTGCAGGTCCACTACCGGACAAGACGGGCCATTGCGTCGGAACCGTTTTATTGGACTCCCCGCCCCCGCCGCTGTCCGTGATTTGAGCTTAGTGTGTCACTTTTTCCTTTTCAGCTTAATTTGCTCCAAAGCAGTCATTACAATGCGACTCGTTTTACTGCACTCGGCAACGCGCTGTTTGTTCGTCTTGTGTTTCATTGCCGTCATTTAAATTTCACTCGCTGTTTTACTGCTGTGCCTGAACCACAGAAACGGACCATAAGCAGAAAATAGGTCGCATTCCTCTCTCCATTATCCTTTCTTTAGCGACGCCAATCCGCTAAGATTAAGGACTTCTCAACAGCCATCGGGAGGTGCTGCGTTGAGCCAAAGGTATCAAAACTTTGCCAAAGAAAGGGGGGAGGGGGGGGCTTTCCTGAATGCCTTGCAGTTTTGCAAAGGAATTTTCAGTTTGTGAAAGGCGTCTCGTAGGACACTGGTTTGTTGAACTGGTTGCAGACCCGATGCGTATAGGAACTGCAGGAGTCTGGACCATTGCGTCATATCGCTGCTTTGAAACGGACAGGTGTTTCATGCTAAAAGGACACAGAACAGAGCGCCCCCTGGAGGTGCCATTGACACTCAAAATATAAACTTTAATAGCCAACCCGTGATACAGCCCCAACTCAAAATGTAACTACAACCCCAGAATGAAAAATGAGAGTAGATAGCGCATCTGCTATGACATTTTCCCAGGGCGGAGAGGGCACCGCTTCTTTGCTAATCTATACGAGAAATCACATGACTGGCAGCCCTACCAAGACCACATTCCCAGACCATATTTTAAAAGTCAAAGGCAAAGACGACAGGTCATAAAATAAGTAAAGTATGCCCCAACAGTGCTAAGAATAACCTGATATTTTCTCCTGGAAGGGCACCCCATTCTCTCTCAAGGTGTCCTGCTGTCTCACTCCTGTCCTTTATGTAATTTCACACGCGGTTGGGCATGTTTCAGTGTTACGGTGCCCCGCGCCATGTCCACACCGCCTGCTCACCTTCATTCCATCCACATAGCCTAATGCTTTTAACACACATTGCTCTTGGATGCTGGGAGCAAATTGAATTATTTTCAGGTCTGTGCTGAATGGGTCGTCTTTCCTTCATGCGGTTTACAGTTCCCTGGCAGCATCAGCAGAGTTAGAAAAAAATTACGTATAATAATAAAATAAAAGCCGTTCTCCCGAATCTCAAGAAGTACTAGGAAGCTCCAACAGGTTTTTCTATTTAGTTATAAAAAAATCACATTGTAAAACCTAGTTGAAATCTCAGAGGCTTTTCTGTGTGCTGAAATTCTCAGGTCCTTTTCAGCCACAGATCTGAGCTGCTTAGAGAGAGAGAGATGGGGAACCATCAGCTTTCAAATTACTGAAGGATAGGCCATTGGAAGCATGGCTACCCTCCCAGATGTGAACAAAAAAAGGGGGAAAATAATCTTGTGGGGAAAAAAAGTGCTTTCGCATTTTCTATTTTACATAATTAGATTTTTAGGAGAGTGACCTAACTTCATGTTAGAAATATTTGGCGGATTTTCTGAAACCTGAGCTGCGGGCCATCGCTGTGCTGAGGCTCCCACGCAGCCGGTCCCGTTTCAGCACACAGGGGTCAGGGTACGGCCAAGGTGCATATCGGTCGCGACCCCTGCTTGCGGGGCTGCGGCGGGGGGGGTGGCGTTTGTGAGATGTCAGGCCCCCCACCTCTGCCAGGGCTGTTCTGAAGCCTTCTCTGTGAGGTTTTGTGTTATTTTTCCCTCCAAATATTTTGGCTGACGGTCACCTCGGCGTATTGACGTGTTTTATTACCACCACAAGTCTCACTCACTACAGACAATGCTCTGGGTTCCCCGTCCAACATTAACATTTGACATAGTCCTCCAAAGGAGCGCTTCCAGCAGCCGTGCAGCGCCGCTCGGGCTGTGGGGGCGGGCACCCGCTAGGGACAGTAGGCAGAGCTAATGGAGGACACTGACAGCCAGGAGCAGCCATTGTCACATGGGGGCCTCAGCCCCACTTCTAAAATCCATCCATCCATCTGTCCATCCTAATCCCAAAACATTTCTTCTTAGTTTGATGTGTGTGCATGATGTAGATCAAAGCAAAAAGACAGGGGCATC
>JAAGVU020000025.1:1613674-1626520 GCA_011763525.2 Mormyrus iriodes
CATCCTAATCCCAAAACATTTCTTCTTAGTTTGATGTGTGTGCATGATGTAGATCAAAGCAAAAAGACAGGGGCATCAGGGACATTACATAGTAATTGGTGACTCCCTGTAGGGGAAGCCACGTGGACTGAAGTACAGAGATATTTGTCATATATGGCAGAATAGAAAGGTGATGTCATGCTAAATCAGGGGCTGAAATTCCAGTCCCCCTACCCTATTATATTTCCCCTTTTCTTCATCTCTGATGAGGTGGAAAAAAAAACATACTACCTCCTAGATAACTGCACATTATCTCATCCCACACAGTCATGGACTCCCAGGGTGCTGGTTTTATTCAGACGACTGGAAACGCCGGTGGGTGGGGGTGGGGGTGCTCATTGGGCTTTGATCTGCATTGTATCCAGTCACCACATGTGACCAAACAGACTACTGTAATCCATTACCACTGGACTGTATTTCTGCCTTTAAACCCTCAGCCTGGGCCCACTCGCCGTCAGAGAGGCTGACGCCGGTGGATCAGCACAGGCTCAACCCGCAACTATGGCCGACCCGACCGCATGCTGCTGACAAACTGCATTTCTCCATGCTTAAGTCGGATGGGTGCTTGAGATTTACAGCTGATAAGAGGGCAGAAGAGAGCTGAACACGTGATTATCCTGAACGTCTTTAGTAAAGTGTCAGGCGAGCAACTGAGTAATAAATCAGAAACAAACAGCAATACAAATATGGCATAAAACCAAATGGACACATTTACTCATCAATTGTAAAAAATATACACAAGCATATATGTCCAACCAAAAACTATCCCTGAGTTTACTGTTAAAATTACTCACTGGGCTGTGGATTTCAAATGCAGATCAGAATCCCCTCTGTCATTGTGGCCATGTCTCAGTAAATCAGCCCCAGTTCCATCACTGGTCTTCCAGCACCTGCTCTCCACATTTCCCCATTTTCCTCAGTTTACTTCCATAGTTTTGGAGAGACTGACATCATAGTTAATCTGCAATGGTTTTTTTTTGAGGGAGGGGGGTCATTGAGTTCCATCATTTGCTGGAGTGAACCCTCCAGCCTGGCAGGACATCCCACTTAAAAACATGGGGGGGGGGGGATAGAGCAGAACATCCCACTTAATAACATGCAGGGGGACAGAACACCTGGCATATAGCTACAAATTCAAAAAACAATCAGGAGGCCACTGGAAAGCTAATGGTAGTGTTCCAGTCAGTAAGGAGAACCAGCTGGCAGTCAGTCTCATCCCAAGAGTGGTCTGCTTCTGTACCTTTAAGAAGGGTATTTAACCTGAATTGACTGGATAAAAAAAATCAGCTGTCTAAAATCAGTAAGCTATGGGCCTGCGGTTACCTCACAACAACAGAAATCCCAGTGTATCACAAAACTGCCCCTCCTCCTACATTCTAAAACCCCCGTGAGAGTACCTGGGCTGACTCACCTCCACTGAGGACTGACTCACAGTTCTCACAGCATCATGAAGTAAGGGGGGGGGGTGGGTGTTCAGGATGTATGGTAGACACAGTTAGCAGAATATCACTTCTGTGGCAACACAGAATGCAGAAAATAGCTACTCGGAAAAGCATTACTGAAGCGGAAAAGTATTCATAGAGGCTTTCGATGACTGCTGCCGCTGGTCAGGATCGACACGACGTTCAGCACGCCACTGGAAGGTGCGAGATGGCTGATCCGGGGCCAAACCTAACCAGGCCAGCAGGTACGGTGGCGCTAGGATTTTCCGCAGCTTTGGCCTCCATCTTGGAGCTGACAGATGCACGCGCCCTGGTCGCCGAGACCGCCAGCGGTACATGGCACACGGATCTCGGTTACACACAGAAGGCATAAACACCCATAAATCAAAGCGGTCGCTCTGGTCCACAGGCATTCCTCTCTCCTCCACGTCCAATCACACGCCCAGATCGAAGCCCTGCTCATGTCAGCGGCCCATCCTGATACTCAGAATCTGATAATGGAGGAGTATAAATTAGGCCCTACATTTAACTCCCAATTATCCCAGTAATCCCCAGCAGTCACAGCCATGGAACAAATTACCTTCAGAGTCTTGGCAAAAATAAGCCATAATGGGAAATCCACCTAAAAAGATCGCAATAGGAAAAATGAGGTCATACAAACAGAAACTGAAGACTTGATTAGAATTTCAAATCTGCTGTCTGGCAGGGGAGGAGGGGGTTCTACCTTTGGGGACAGGGGGGCAGGGCACTAACCCCTCGCCACCCCACTTTTGGAAGAGAAGACTGTTATTTGTTTGGGAAGGTCACCTAAAAATAGCCTGGTAATAGCCTAGAAGGGTAAGATAACAGCTAAGGTACAATAAAAGATGGCGGGCCCTTAACAACTTCACATTGAGGTATGGCTGCTCCTGCGTACATGAGCAGACCTGCATCTGTTATTATTATTATTATTGTTATTATTATTATTATTAAGGCCTCAAAAAATCGATCTCATCTGAAGGGGCGATTTTCTTATTATTCACAAGTAAATCAATGGCATAAAATGGTCCTTTAAAATGGGAGGGGGCGTAAATGGCTGAGGTCCTGGCTGTAAATGAGAGTTTCCATTCGACTTGTAAAACAGCCACCACACGCCACACGCTTGTTTCTGCCACCGAGGCCATGCGCCGCCTGTTAGACTAATAAACGACTTGGTGGGAGTGAACAGAAACGGGCCGGAGTCACCCATCCAGCCGTATGTTACCGTAGTGATACCAAAAGCCTCCGGCCTCCATCTTGGTTCCGCAGGCAGCTGTCTGGGGTGTCAGTCACACTGAGACGTTACTCAGCATCCCACCGTCCCAAGCACCTGCTGAAGGCTGGGGAGCTGGTGGGGGGGGGGTGCACTAGTTCGTCTGGCTGCCATACGAGACATTTGGTTTTAATTTCATGATCCTGCTAACTCGGACTTTGGATCCCCAAAAGCTCTTACAGATGGTCTCCCGCTCCCACGATCAGCTAAAAATCAGAGGAAATGGGAGCTGGGGGTGGGGTGGGGTATGATGTGGTGTCTCCATCCACTCTCACCTGGCCCTTCCCTTCCAGACGAACTGTTCCATCACTGCCCCAAAGGCATCACCTCCAAAGTGTTCCGCTTCAACATCTCATCCATGGAGAGGAATGCCACCAACCTTTTCCGGGCCGAGTTCCGGGTGCTGCGCGTCATCAACGAAGCCGCCACCATGCCCGAGCAGCGGGTCGAGCTCTACCAGGTGCGTACAGGTACCGTTTTCACGTCTTCTTCCTGGCTCCGTCCAGAACAGTCTCTTTTCCCGGGAGACTTGTGCCCCCGGAGGCAGATAAAGTTACGGAAAGTTTGTCATGTTCAACTGAATCCATTAGTTCCACCTTTTGTATAAACCATTCCTATTGGCCCCAGTATTCCTGTGCCATGATAGAGCTCCTTATCAGGACGTCACAGTAATAAAAACTGAAATATGGAGGCTTCACTGGAATTCATAGATTTTCAAAGAGCTTATGTATTTATGGTTTTTTCAGAGGTATGTTTTTACTTACACACAAAAAATTGGGTGAGTAACCACTAGGTAACCATCTGCCCCCCTCCCAAACTCCTGGTCTGGAGCATCTACACCTGTCTTCGTGCTGGTCTGCATGTGTCTGCATATTTGGGGGGGGGTGGCGTGCTGTTGGAAGCTTTCTATCCATTTCCAGCGTGTTCCTCTGTGAGGGGACGACAGCCACAACTGGGTTCCATCATTTCCTGTTGGGGAGATGGATGTCTCCAGCCCGCATACTGTCTCCTTGGCAGGCTGGGCCGGGTCAGACCCCAGCTCTGCCTGTCAGGCCCGCAGACTGCTTCCAGGAGTCCAGGGGAAGATAGAGAGTGGGTCAGCCGTGGTGGAGGGGGGAGGCTTCAGCTGATTGGCTGGTCGGCCACCCCCACACGTGCGCAGGAGCCGATTGACAGGGTTTTGCATTGACCTGGGCCACAGCAGTCCCACAGGAAGCTGGATTAGACACTGATATTATTTGGAGAGGGAATGGTTATCCAAACTCAGCCCTGCAGGCTCTCCCACCCTGTGATTTTATTGTTCAGGATTGTTTTTCCATTTATCATTAATTGCTCAGCCAGACAGCCAGTTCCCACTGGCCACGTTCACCAGTATTACTGTCCACCGTTCGCTCATATAGGAACGGGAGCCATGGGGGCGGGAGGGAATGCGTTTCCTGGTTAAGGGTGGTGTTAAGGGCTGGAAAACCCCTCCTGACATGTGAATTGGAGCACTGGGCTAGCTAGCCCAGTCCCCACCGGGGGGGGCTGATTCCCATGTTCCGGAGGCACTTTCCTTGGAAGGTGGTCCTGAGCCTCCAGCGGTGGGGGTCACTCTGATTGTGTGCCCGGCAGATCCTAAAGCTGGATGGTCACATTGGCAAGCAGCGCTACATTGCGGGCAAGAACGTGCTGACCAAGGCACCGCCCGAGTGGGTCTCCTTCGACGTGACTGACACCGTCAGGGAGTGGCTCATGTACCGAGGTGAGTCAGGAGCAGAGGAGGCCTCCTGGGGAGGTGGCGAGGCTCTCCCCCCAGTGCTGACCATCTCCTCTCCCCTCAGAGAGAAATCTGGGCCTGGAGATCAGTGTCCACTGTCCCTGCCACA
Organism: Mormyrus iriodes; assembly: GCA_011763525.2. Taxonomy (NCBI): domain Eukaryota; kingdom Metazoa; phylum Chordata; class Actinopteri; order Osteoglossiformes; family Mormyridae; genus Mormyrus; species Mormyrus iriodes. Next base: position 1,618,315 of record JAAGVU020000025.1, read on the forward strand.
CCATCAAGCCCAACGGCGACATCGACGAGAAAAACAATGAGCGGCTACAGGTCAAGTTCAAAGGTGAGGCGCAACTCAGAGTCTACCCTCAGACATCAGAGAGCAGGGCAAGCCGGACCCTAACCTCGGACATCAGAGGGCGGGGCGAGCCGGGCCCTAACCTCAGATATCAGAGAGCAGAGAGAGTTGGACGCCCACCGTCCCATGCTAAGAACACGAGTCCCGTGTGACTCGGGGAGCAGAGCAGGATCTGACAGTCACAGGCCCTTTACAGCTAGGAAAAACCTGCCTGTGTGTTTATGCTCCCTGACAGTGACTCAGAGGCTGAGAAGGGTCCCCGTCTGCTATCTCACTTACACTGGGGCCGCAGGTCCTTCAGGCGGAGGCGGTTGCAGGTGTACAAATTCCAGGGCCCATGTTAAGGGGCTCCTACACAGTGTCGTCTCCCCCGGGCTCCCACTGCTTTATCTATCAGCGATAGAGCGGATGTGCAGGTGGTGAGAGGAGTGGTGGAGCCCTGATGTTTGCCCCTCATAACAGGCCTGGAGGGGGACCCTGAGAGCCTGAGGCCGGATATGGACCGGCAGAAGTACCACCGCGAGCGGCCCCACCTGATCCTCATGATGCTCCCCCCGCACCGTCTTGACTCCCATGCCTCCCCCCGCCGACGCAAACGGGCGCTGGACACCAACTACTGCTTCAGGTAGGCTCCCTCCCCCGGCCACAGCCAGATGGCAAGCTGTCCATACAGCTTAGCTCCATGACTCGACATTTCATCCCAGTTTGGCACCAGTACGGCGCGAGAAAGAGTGATGGTGTTGCTGCGTGTCGAGATCTGCCCCAGTGCTCCCTGAGGAGCGCGTGTATGGGGGGGGGAGGAGGGAGGGAGTGGGGGTGCTTGGGCCCGCATCGGCAGCCTGAGAGTGGCAGGAGGCACCTGGGCAGGCTCCAGGAAGCCCGACACACCCACCGGTGGAATTCTGGGCCTTCTGTAGTGCCAGCCAGTGCCATCCAGGAGACGGAAGAGTGTAAAAAGTTGAAAAGATCCGGCTGTATTTATCTGGGAGGTGGAGGGAAGGAGTGCATGCCAACAGCTCCACCAGAGCACAGAGAAGGAGAAATAACACCCCCCCCCCCCCCTTTCTGATAGTAATTATGAAGAAAACTGCTGCGTGCGTCCCCTGTACATCGACTTCCGGCAGGACCTCGGGTGGAAGTGGATTCATGAGCCCAAGGGCTACTACGCCAACTTCTGTTCAGGGCCGTGCCCCTACCTGCGGAGCGCTGACACCACGCACAGCTCGGTGAGGGCCCGGCCCCTATGCAAGCCAAGCTCCGGAACATTCCGCCTTGCTGTATGAAGTCAGTGACAGCCAGACTCTCGTTTTTCCATGGGATTCGGCATGGTGTGGCATGGATTCAGTGTTACATAGGCCCAGAACACAGCGCTGAAAGAATTGTGAATTATTTTAAGTTTAACATTATGGCTGCTTATCAGTCTGACAGTATAATATGATAATGTCTCATTCTGACATGTGGCAGTGTGCACTTACAGGGCAGGTGTGTGCATTGACATGAGTTTGCCTGCTCCCCCCTCAGCTCCTGAGCCTCTACAACACCCTGAACCCCGAGGCTTCGGCCTCCCCCTGCTGTGTGCCCCAGGACCTGGAGCCCCTCACCATCCTCTACTATGTGGGCCGGACGCCCAAGGTGGAGCAGCTCTCCAACATGATCGTCAGATCCTGCAAGTGCAGCTGAGAGTGCTGCTGCGGCTCGGCGGAGTCAGAGGGGTGGGGGGGCAGGACAGGAGGCTGGGAAAGGGTGGGGATGGTGTCAGGGTCGACTGGGCCTCCACCCACCCCCCCGGCCACCTGGCCAGACTCCCACAGCCCTGAAGCACCACTACGACCGCTTTAGAGTGAGACGCACTGGAGACCTCTACAGATCTGTCTCACTAGCGTCTCTACAATGATCCCCAGGTTTTTTTTTTTTTCATTTTGGCTCCCCACCCCCCCCCAACAGCCCTGGGCATTTCAGACACGCATGTTTATAAAAGACAAAAATGGAACGAAAACAGAATCCCATTTCCTTACAGTGACCTGCTGGCTTTGAGGACATAACTGTAGCCCAGACAGCGAAGGGGGAGGCTCCCACCGGACCTGGAATCGGAACCGGGACTGGAACCGGAACCATGAGTAGCCAGGCCTGAAGCGAGGGCATGCCGCACAAGGGGGAGGACGGATGGGACGCTGAATGCCGGAACGCCAACACTGTTAATCTAGGAGATGTACTGATTCCCATAGTGTTAGGAAATCTTAGGAATGCTGGAAAAAAACTTTTCTTAAGAAAAAAATTTTAAAATTACAAGAAAAAAAAAAAAAAAAAATTAAAACTATTTCGTTTTCGCTTTTACCTCTATTTACACAACAGTGTTTTAGGGACTTTTTTCATAAATGAAGTGGATTTTTCCTGTTGTACAAAAAACCCACCATTGTATGTCACTAAGTGAACACTGCTAAATCACAGACTGTTCATGTTTTTACTTTTGTTATTCATGAAAACACCTTTTTTTTTAATTAAAAACAGATCTTGGACAAATCGATTTGAGCGTTTCCCCACAAGGTCACCCGACTTTTCAGCTGGAGCTTCGAACTTTACGAATTCTGAGACCAAACCCAAATTCAGATGTCTGTAAAAAGCAGACAGTGAGGCAGATCTGCTCAACCAGTGTCACTGCACATGCCACTTCACAACAAGGACAGAAAGAATAAGACAAAAGAATGAGGTATAAAATGTAAAAAACAGACCTTAAGTGTCTCACTGAAAGTGAATGACAGTCTAGAAAATATCAAACTTCACATACACATTCTAGAGGAAACAGGTTAAAGTGTTTTATAAAATATAAGGCAGTATCACCTGAACACCAGCCTGAAACCAATTATCAATGGACAGACAAACTTGCATCATAAAAGTGTCCAGTGAAATTGTCAGACAGAGACGGAAAGAGTACACTGACGTTTCTTCTCCCAGCGGACAGTGATGATTCTCTGAGAGTGTAATCAAACGTTTAGCCGTAGACAATCATAACCGCACTGCCGGCGATTTCGCTTCGACTGGCTGCAGTCATTCAAAAGCAGTTGTGAGCTTCAAGTAGAACAGGACAGTCAGCCCAGCGAACGCTTTTCCTGTGCCTGAAATGTCACTTTGGCTTCAGTGGCCCTCAGCTGAGGCAGCCGCTGGCACACAGACGCAGACAACCTAAGTTAAAAAGCAGAAGACTGTTGCTATGGAAGAGAGAGACACCTTTGAGCGTGTTTATTTGGTGATGCGGGAGATTGTACTCCGCTCAAGTCCTAGTAAAATAAAAAATATACAAAGAAATTAATGACAGTATTAATCTAGAAAAACAAAATATACATATCGGTCAAAACAGGAATGTAAACATTTTAAAACCTGATGTTCAGTGACTAAGCACAGGAAGGGTGCGCTGTTTGCTGTTTCTGAGACCGCAGTATGCAGAGCCTCAGCCTGTAAGGACTGGAACACGGGAGGGGGGGGCCAGTCAGCAGCAGTGGCCGATAGGGGCTCTGAGCATCAATCCCACCTCATGGAGGGGTGAATAAGACAGATTCTTAGAGACGAGGTGGGGACTGCCAGCTGATCAATCCCCCCCCAGCTCTGCAAACTCCAGCACAGCCAACAACCTAAAACCCCAGAGTGGAGATGGACAGATGAACAGCATTCACAGACGTGCACGCTGTCGTCCAGAGAGGGCTGAGGAATGCCCTTGTGGCTTTGGTAGCCGGATGCCCGGTTTCACGGCCCCTTCCTGTTGGCCCGGTTCAGCGCTGAGCCGCCTGGCACCTGCCTTCCCGTACGATGAGGTTCCGAGATATTTCCATGACTGTCTCCATTCCCAGCAAGAACTTCAGGTTCCGAGAAGGCCACGGATCCAGGCCGCCTCCCCCCTCACCTGTTCTTGGGGCCTTGGCTCTGGAACAGTTTCCTGTGGATGGAAAGACCTGTGGAGACAAGGGTAGGCAGCTGAGAACCCGGCCGGGTGGGGAGTTCAGCACTCTGGTCTCTAGGCTGAGGGGGTCGTGGGGGTGGGGGGGTGTCGCCATACGTCCCTCCACACTAAATGGGAAACAGACATCATGGCTCCCCAAAGACACTCCAGGTTTACCCCTCCCTGCAGCCAAAGCTAATCAAATTACCCCAAGATTTCCTACTAGTTAGTTTTCGAAGGCATACTTATAATATCAAAGACCTCCAAAAAATATAAAGCTTATTCAATTTAGCCACGTTACGTCATGTGTTTAGAAAAGTGCCAAGGGGCTGACTTTAAGTCACGCAAATACCGTGTTTCCCTGGAAGACTGACTTGTGTGATACGTGATCTGGGGTGTTAACAAGCAGATGGAGGTGTTTCGTGTTCCTATAGCCAGGGCCAGACAGAGACACGGCCAACACCGGGGTACCGCAGCCAGATAGTCTGAGCACTCGAATTCAGACCATCCAAAACAACCAGAGGAAACCTTATTCAAGCATGTGGGCGTCCTGACAGAGCGACCCAGACTGGGAGAAAGAACCTCAGACAGAGGGGGGACGGCCTGTTATTTCGGGGCAGACGAAAAACACGTACGATGCGCATGAGGGGCGAGCGAGGACACCCAGACCCACACCTGCTCAAATATGTACATTCAAGCAAGTAACCAACCCACAAAGGTGCTATATACCAAGCCAAGCTGGGTTTATTGAGGGGGTCGGGGGGTCCGTGCAGATTATCTGTCATGGCAGAGGTACTGACAGCATGGCCACGCCCACTTGGCTACATGCCAGGAATACCGCCGGCGGAGGAATTTGGGGTTCGCGCTCCCGAACAGTATTCCCTTTCATTGCCCTCCACGCAGACGTTTGTTTTGGTGCTCCTTAACGCTCCGGGGCTGGAGCTTGGCGGACGCGCCATCGAAACATCACGCCGCAACATGGCGACGCGATCGGTGCACATACACAGGGCGATAAAAAGCAAAAGCTGGGGAGGGAATGAGGGTCTGATAAGCAAGGGTGCACAGGTTTCTGGGATTGAACACAGCCTGCCAAGATGGGAGGAACAGATGAAAGGAAAGACTCATTTGACGGTTCTTTGCTTAATTTTGCATTTTTAAGTCTAGAAAGTGCTAATTTACATACCTTTCTGCCCCCCCAAGTTTATGGAGGGAATGGGATGACGGAAAGGCAGCCTGACGGCTAGCCTCACCCATGCATTTACACCCCACTTTTATCCGTGAGCAAAAACGGCTCCAAGAACAAACAAACAAATGTAACATCAGTTTGAAGGCCCCAGCCTCCAAAGCAGCATTCGTTTGCTCGCTATTAGTGGAGTCAACATTAAGCCCATGCCAGCTCTTTTTCCAAGCTCCGAGAGCTGGTCCAGGTCAGAGCCCCACACAGGACCAAGCTGGCCCTATAAAAACGGAGCCCCCCTATCCCCACCCCCTGACCTAACCCCAGTGCCTGGTCAACTATGGTGCCATGCCAGCATCCAAGGAGGAGGAATAACACATCCCGACAGCTGCTCAGAGGGAATGCCATCCGTATGGATCCGCTCGGTGGAATGGGATGATCCTGGAACAAAGGGAAGGCAGATGGGGGGAGAAAAACAACAAAAACAAAAAACACAAGGTCTAATCTCTGCAAAAACAAGCTGTATAAAGGCCGGGTGGGGCGCCAGGATTCCCAGGGGGGGAGATTTGGGAGTCTTTGTCTCCCCTCTCTCATCGATGTGGTTTAACCAAAATTCAACTCAGCCAAGAGAATCAGTGCCCCCCCCTTCCCAAACAAAGGCTGAAAAATGCACTCATGCAACCCAGAGATCACTTGCTAGGATCAGGTTTCAGTTTATTGATGAGTTTATAAGACCAACCTTAGAACTGTTCGGGGAGAGATTTCGTTTTTTTTTTTTTTGTAAAAAGGACTGTTTTCAATGATGACACCCACAAAAATAATCAAAGACGCACACACAGGCCACGTCCCACAATGGGTTCTTATCCCCCCCAGTGATGTAATCACTGAGCCCTGCTTCGCGAGCCACGCCAGTGACGGATGACGAGCCCATCGATCTGGAGAAGCTGTGGGGGGATTTCCCTGATCAGAGTAACTGACATCCAGCTAAAACTGCTGACTATTAGTGTTACTGTAATAAAATCATCAGCTCCTGTGCTCCAGTACCGGCAGCAGATGAAGCGATGCGACCGGCGCTCCTAGGAGAGCAGCAGCTAACGATAATGCTGAGCAGCGTTTAACAACCCTCTGATCTTCAACAGTCTGCGCGTCGCTTAAGACACTCGTTCCCGCATAGAGCGAGGTGGCCCAGGTCAGCAGGCCTATAGGGCAGACAGGTATGGTGGGGCTGGGGGATTATGAGTAAGAATGTGTCAGCAATTGGGCTGGACAGGTATGGTGGAGCTGGGGGATTATGGGTAAGAACTTGCCAGTGATTGGCCTGGAGAGGCACGGTGGGGCTGGGGGACTATGGGTAAAGGACATGCCTGCGACTGGGCTGTGCAGGCACAGTGGGGCTGGGGGATAACGGTTATGGACATGCCAGCGATTGAGCTGGATAGGCACAGTGCAGTTGGCAAATTATAGGCAAGAATGTGGCAACGATTGGGCTGTACAAGCATGGTGGGGTTTGCATGATTGGGGTTTGTGGGGTACCTCCCCACCCAAAAAGCATTTCATATCCCTTTGAAAACTGAAGGGGGCACCACCGCCAAAACTGACACCCACAGCCAAAGCCAAACTGGAGGGAGGCAGTGGTTGCTTGGTTCTGCATGATCCATATCTAATAATAAGGCAGTCTGACACCTTATTGTACCCCCCGAACGCCATCCTACAGCAAGGTCACACACAGCGGAGAGTAGTCTGCTGACACACATAAACACCAACGGGCCACTGGGATCCAGGTGGATGCTTCTCATTTAAAAAGACGCAGTGGGAATGAAGAGTGACGGCAGGGTAAGAGCGGGGAGGCCCACCCACCTCCCGTCCTGCAGACGGCCTTGTGGATGGCGTGCTGGGCGCTGGACCCGGCCCCGCTGGCCCACACCTCCGGCTGGGCCTGCCTGTAAACAGAAAGGCGATAGTGGTGAGCATTTACGTCAGGTCCTGCAGGGACTCAGCGGGCAGCCCCACCAGGGAAGAGGCGGAGCTCACATCTCCATGTCCTGCTTCACCCCCCCCCCCCATCTCCCTCCCACCTGCCCCACTGGCCTCCAGGACACGAATGTCATGCATCAGGTGCTGGCCTGGAATGAGGGAGTGAAGCCTCTAGTGCCTGGAGGAGGGGGTCACCGTTTACTATCACAGAACCCCAGCAAAGCACGGGGTCAGGCCCTGAGCAGACATTAACCGTTTTATTGAGCGATCACAACGTGCTGATGACCCCCCCCCCCCACCCCACCCCACGGCAGGACCGTTCACCTCAATAGGGCACGACGCAGACGCCATGCCAGTGATATGCCACGCCATCTCAAGCCTATTGCCATGGTTACCGTTATTTTCTACTTTTTAATTCCTGCCTCCTCTTGAGATTCTGGGGGCAGGGGGGCTTAGCAAAACAGCACAGCTCTGACATGAGAACCAGGGACATACCCCAGAGAAGTTACAGGGCACAGGATTAAGGCGCAAAGTCCGCTCAGAGGAAACACCTAATTACTATTTTTGGGGGGGGTTTCCCATCCAAATGAAAAATGGATGTTGTGAGCTGCCAGCTTGGCCAAAAAATGACCCCTGCTGGTTTTTCTTTAAAAGGGGCAGAGTTCCTGGACATGAACTTTTGGTGAGCATTTGGTGAGGCAACAAGCTTGACTATTAGGGGGGGGGGGGGGGGGGCGGGGGGAAAAAGGGGAGGGGGGGCAAAAAACCCCCCCCCCCCCCCCCCCCAAGCTAATGTGAAAACGAATCTGCAATCGATCGGGTGTGCTAACATCTTTAGGTATTTGTGCCATCCACTCTTGGGCAGTCCCCACTCCGTCTTTATGTAAACGACAGATCCTGATGGACAGAGATGTTAAAACATCTGTGTGCTGATGGGTTTCATAGGGCAGTTGAGCTCCTCTCTTGCTGGCAGACTAACCGATGATTTATAAGGTCACTGACAGTTTCTGTTAGGGTGTGTGCGCACACGAGCATGTATGAGTGTG
>JAAGVU020000025.1:1650947-1673960 GCA_011763525.2 Mormyrus iriodes
GTTCCTATAAGCACGGTTCTATAAGGTTATGGTGCTGAGCATGTTCCTATACGTACAGTTCTATAAGGTTATGGTGCCGAGCATGTTCCTGTAAGCACGGTTCTATAAGGTTATGGCGTCGAGCATGTTCCTATAAGCACAGTTTTATAAGGTTAAGGCGCCGGGCATGTTCCTATAAGCACGGTTCTATAAGGTTAAGTCGCCGAGCATGTTCCTGTAAGCACGGTTCTATAAGGTTATGGCGTCGAGCATGTTCCTATAAGCACAGTTTTATAAGGTTATGGCGCCGGGCATGTTCCTATAAGCACGGTTCTATAAGGTTAAGGCGCCGGGCATGTTCCTGTAAGCACGGTTCTATAAGGTTATGGTGCCGAGCATGTTCCTATAAGCACGGTTCTATAAGGTTATGGCGCCGAGCATGTTCCTATAAGCATGGTTCTGTAGGGTTACGGCGCCGAGCATGTTCCTATAAGCATGGTTCTATAAGATTATGGCACCAAGTAAGTTCCTGTAAGCATGGTTCTGTAGGGTTACGGCTCCGGGCATGTTCCTGTAAGTGTGGTTCTGTAGGGTTATGGCTCCGGGCATGTTCCTGTAAGCGTGGTTCTGTAGGGTTACGGCGCCGGGCATGTTCTGCAGCCTCTCTGCTCTGATGCAGCTGGAACACTGGCCTATCGGCTGCTGACCTGATCCTAAAGTGTTTACACATAAACCCCCACACTCCAGCCATCATGATGGGAAGATGATGTAAGCGTCTCTTCCCCCCTACACCCCCGGTCCGTATCCAGAGCACAAACACTTCAGCTTATCTGAAGTAGGATCAGAGCTGGTGGATGTAGTTATGAAGATATATTGGAGATGCTTAATTTAAACAAACAGGCCGGCGAGGAGAAGTGACTCACTGGAGAAAGCCGGTCCCACGGGATACAAGGACCCTGGACGTTCATGCTGGGTCACCTGATGTTGCAGTATGAAAGCTATGCCTCACAGACTAAGTGCAATGTGCCGCTTTGTATGTCAGGAGCGACCTCAAAGTGGAGGATCAGAAGTCCCCAAAGGCAGCACCCCCAGGACTCCAGAAGATGTTAACCATGTTTGGCAGGGGGTCACAAAGAACAGGAGAAGAGCAGTTCTTTAGGAGAGGGTGACGTGTAACATGCCCTGAACATAAGCACTCAAAGACCCCAATGGTGGCCATGGTGTGAGCAGAGCCTGGGCCAAGTGTGGATCTTGGGCCGTGAGCAGGAGGCGGTGTGGGGCCTGCCATGCTCTCCCACGTCATGGGCACAAAGCCATGCTGACATCTGGCCTTCACATACTTCACTCTTTTATCACCTTTTAACAGGCCTGGATGCCCTGAGAGAGACGACAGCAGCAGGGGTGTGGGGCTGAGTACCAGCCGAGTCCTCACTGCGCCAGATGTGCCGTGTCAACACCTCGTCCGTCCTTTAATCCCTGAACATGCGGAGTGCGGAGCTCTGCTGAAGGCTCCTATCACATTACCTCACCTTCAGAAGACCAGTGGGCAGAAGAAGACGAACTGTCTGCCAGCTCACAGCTCCGAAGGATTGTGGATGATCCTGCAGACGGCTTTGGGAGAAGTAGGAGCCCGTCTGCTTTTTGAACTCTAAACACACAAAATTCCTGGGGAAGAGAAGGCGTGATCAGAGAATGGAGATACTCACAAACTGTCCCTGAAGATGTCCAATGCGGCCGAAGGTACACAGACAGAGAGACTCACTAAGTTATGGTCTGCACCCAGAATGCCAGAATCCCGGAGAAGAATCAGTTATCATAATTCATATGTTAGACTAGCAGAACCATCTAACTTAACCAGACGGGTGGAACTTCAGCTGGGGTGTGGTCTGTAAAGCCTGTTCTAGATCATCTTAAATATTGCGCAGTTGGATTCCCCCCCCAACTGTGGATAGCTGTGTACGAGGAGGACCAGAACACGCCCCCTGCTGTTTGAAAGTTTAAGTAAAGCCTAATTGCCCCACATCCCCCCAGTCTCACTGCCCATCCTCACAGGCAACTCGGCGACACCAGCGCTGTTCTCCAAAGGCGTTTTCAATTTACTTCATTTCAGATTTCCATCCAGGAAGCAGGGAACATTATGGAGCATCAATCTTCAATGCTGAGAAGATTTTTTGCATAATGCCTCTTCCTGCTCTTTGATCTCTCACCCTGAGAACATGGGCTCGAGGTCCCATGGACGAGCCAGGAACACGACCCAAAGGGTTGCGGAGCCCACGTTGGCTTTAGGGACCGCTTGACTGGCCCAGAAAGATCCGAAAAGTGTAGCTCCGGCATGAGGGCCACAGATCCTGCAGCACTTTAACATAACCTTGGAGATTATACCTAACAGAAACACATCTATAAGAGACATGCCTCACCAATAACCCTACAAACCACATTAATAGAGACCCAAAATGGTGCAGTTTCCCAAAAAACAGCAAAAACCCAGAATCAGAGGAACATCAGGTTCCCACATGCTGACTGTTCTGTTCCCTCCAAAACGAGTGGTCTTCACCTGAAAGCGTCCCTGTTTACCTCTACTTCACTGGTACCTTCACAAGTTACCTATCTGTTTTGGAAGGCCCTGTGGGCACTCCTCTAAACCCCATGTGACCCCCCCATCCCTGAGGTCACCCAGCACAACTCTGGAAGGTACCAGCAGTGACACATCTGCCCCAAATGGCAGCTAAAGCATCATTATTCACGGCCTCTTTTTCCCAGGGTCACAGCCGAAAGTATTACTGCGGCTAAACACGTCACGGGCCACATAATTTAATTCATATGCTCTCATTTAACTTTATCTTGGCGATGGTTACTAGCAGTTTTTAAATTAGCACACTGTGGTAAAGCTATTAATGATGTTTGTCTAACAATTTACCTCACACAGACAGCGTGCAAAGGCACAGAGAGTGCAGGCGTAAGGTCCGTAATATATTTGACTGTCATATTAGCCAGCTTTGTTATTGTAACATGGAAAAACGAGTAGTTAAAATCACAAGGCAGGGGCCTTAAGCAGCCATTAGCGAGAGGGGCTGTGTGACTGTGTAATGACTGGTGTGGAGGGCCAGTGCTCTCTAAGAAGGCCGGTCGGCTGGGGGGGAGGGAGGATTGCCGTGTCTGACAGAGGTCCGGGTTTGGATCTCGCTGGGCTTGTGGTGTTCCCTGGCTGGAAACCGCAGGTCACTGGGGAGTGCATTCACAGGGCCCAGTTCTGTCAAGTTGTAGACTGTAGGGGAAGGAAAACAGAGCCCCCCACCCCAAGATGAGAATGAGGCTGGCTGACCGCTGTCACACTGAATCGTCCCCCAGAGGCGGGGGGGCTCCACACGCTGATGGCGGTTACTTAGGGTGGTGTGTGTGTGAGAGAGAGAGAGAGTGGGACACGGGGGGGACATGTGAGAGACCATCCAATTTACGTGTCACATCTTTAAGGACACCCCCATGGGCAAAAACACTTGGCACCTGGAAGTGTCCGGTTCCAAAAGGCTGCTGGACTCGGAAGAAGAGTACTTAACTAAACTATCCATCTGTAGGAACGAGCAAACAAAAAAACGGATGTTGCTTTGCGTACCTGGAAACACGATCCTCGGTGCCCATAGCGACTGCTTTCTGGAAAGCACCTTTCTGGTGACATGAGCATGACATCAACGGCCTGCGGGACAGCGCGTCTCTGCTACTCACTGGCATGGCCCGCTGGTTCTGAGAGGATCACCATGGCTCCTGGTGTTTCAACGTTCCGACATCCGGGGAGCGGCACTAGGGGATAGCCATTTAGACAGACGGGATATGGAGGCCTGTTTGGAAGGAAAACAGGGTGTTATGAAGAAGGGCTGGGCTCCTTTATCTGCCCCTGGGGGCCCATTTGCTTATCTGTCCCTCCTTCTGCTTTTTCTCCTGCATGGTAGATTCTTTCCTGAACTCAGAATTTACGGTGCTGGTCCTGCAGGACTGACCCCCACACTGAGCACTGTGGCCACACCACTCCTCCGAAGCTCCCCTGTGACAACCCCTCCCCCACCCACCCTCCACAGCCGCCTCCAAACCAGGAGTATGCAGAAAATCTAGGCCTTTTCCCACGGAGCCCTCAGCCAGAGGTAAGGATGCATATTTCATTAAAAAATGTCCCTTTTGCTGCTACCAGGGTCCTATCAAAGGTTCTGAATGTTGTTCTTTAAAGGTCATTAGCGGGGGTCATCTGAAGTGTTCACCATAATCATTTCCAGGCTGATCATTTCCAGTCGCCTCAGATAATTTGGGGACCCCTTGGTGCCAAATAAAGGGGTTTCTTTGTGACCCAGCGTGAATCAGTCAGAGAAATCGTGTTCCACTTTGTTACTCATGGAAATCCCTTCAAGGGATCTTTTCTTTAAATGGAAAATCGACTCTGAAAAGTCTAATTTGCAGGAAAAGCAGTAAGTGTGTGTAGGGTTCATCATGCACAGGAGTCCCCATGTTGGTATAACCCTGCCCCCCCCCCACCCCCCCGAGGGGGATGAGGGGACTTTGCAGCCACTGAAGAAACCTCCCAGTCACAAGCTGCTATTATCACTGCCTGCAAACTTCATGCCCATTTCACACCATCTTTCCGCTGTATGTTTCATATACTGCATTCTATCATAATCCATCCCCCCATCTGGGGGTCTGTGTTTGGGTGCTGATAAGGCCTCTCAGGTACTTCGGTATCAGCTCGTACCCCCCAGCCTGTTAACCCCCCACACTCCCATTAGCTCCCCCTAGCTTATCTGTCACCCCCTTCCTCATCTGCCCCCACCAGTGATATCCCTGAGGCCTGGAGTGACCCCCCCCCAAAAAAAAACCTCTTTGATGAGAAAGACAGTCACTACCATATGTACACACAGCAAATGGAGTTTACCTTAACCCGGGACCGCTAAAAGCTCTGGGCACCCCCCATTCGGGCCTCTCCGTGAGGAGCCCACTGCCGCTACCCCACCAAGCCAGCTCCCGGCACCTCTGTTCACATGGGTCCACGGTGTGTTGTGTTGAAGGCACCCTTGCGCCATCACAAAGCCATCCCAGGCCATCTGCTAATCACAGGTAGCCTCTGGTGAGTCGTCAGGACCCAGAGGAACCCTAAAATGATGCCATTTATGATGCACCTTTCAGGCATTTCATACTAAGCACATGCTGAGAGGGCTTGAAAAGATCTCTGCCGCTCTGGCTCCTATTTACCCAGAATTCTCCCAGCCTGCAGTATAAGGCTGTCCCTTTTCCCTTTCATCCTCGTCCCGTGATTGCAGCTGAGGATCACGTCTTGGATTGATTCCACAGAACAACAAATGAAACTGCCTGGTTACATCGTCTCCGCTGCATAAAATTCCGAACCCTCCTATGAACGATGGCCAGTAGTATTCCTGTTTTTCTGTCAAACATCTTTTTCTGTTTCGGGGCCACGCTGAACCTATGTTTAATGTCAGCTTGCAATGCTGTTTCCTTACGCACCTTTTTTAAAACAGCTTTCAGATCTGCTCCCACAGAGAAGGCCTGTTAATGTGGCACTGCAGGGCTAGCCTAAGGGAAGACATTCAGACCCTGCAAAGGCAGAGATGGAGTCACCTGTGTGACACCATGGGTTGTGGGGGAGACACCTCTGGCCATTTGTTTACATGTTCCTGTGTGTTTCTCCTGAGTCTGTTAGCAGTTACATGGCCTTGTGGGTCAGCATGTTCCCTATCCCATTAATTGCTATCTCAGTGAATCACGCAAGGAGCCAGCAGATGGTTCTAATTAGGCCGGGAGAGGGGCTTTTGGAGTCAGGACATCCCTTTCCGAGGCCCAACCCGCTCTGATCTACCACAACACCAATATGGAGTCGGTTCAAAGGCAGAGACTGTCTGTCCAAATAAAGGCAATTAGCATAGATACACTACTGTACATGTCCACAGTCGGATCATAGCGGAACGGCACAGCTGGGAATGGAGTGAATTTATAATACCTGCTACTCCAAGTTGCAGCAGCGTTAGTAATCCATCCACAGGGCCGTCCCTCCTGAGCAGACGGGCATCCTGGCCATAGGGACGGTTCCACAACCAACCGCAGTCCGTGGCCACTTTTCATGGCATCGTCATTCTCACAAGCCCAGATGTTTCTCTTAAATGCAAGTGGAGGTGAAAATGGTTCCCTATGGGCTTCTGACCATTACTCAGCTTTTCTGGTGAGGATCACCGGGCTGCGCCCAAGCAGTTAACATCCCGGCGGTCCCACCGTAAACAGGATACGGTGTGAGGGGAAACACGTGTGACACCTGTTGGTCGCAGTGGACGCATGTGCTTTGATAAGTGGATAAGCTGGTGAGGGAATGGGCACCACGCACCATCAAAGATCGTAATGAGGTCAGCCAGCTGCCACCCTAGTGTCCCTGTTCCCAGCAACAGGGAAAGATGAGCCCCGGCTGTGTGTCCAGATGCTGAACACTGTGGGCCAGAGGTGCTCTGCAGCCTTAGCCACAAACAGGCACCTCTGGGACAGCAGTCACAAGCAAAACAGCGACTTCCTGCATGCACATGTCCCCCCATACGCAGGCACCCGCTGGCACTGCGATGAGAACTGGGGGGCCAACTGGGATTGGGGGGGGGCGTGCATGTGGAGCAGGCAGTCTGCGTGTGCCTAGGGGGCAAGCCTGTTTACTGCAGCCAGACTGGAGACAGACACTGGGGTCCACAACACTGCAGAGCCTACCTGGGGGGGTCTTTTATGGAATAAATGGGGGGACATCTGTGTGCAGCTAATATGCACAAATAAAGCAATAATAAGGCTTTACACAGCTCCAGTTTGCATGTAACAGTGGTTAGTCTGAGCCTTTAATAATGGCCAAAAGAAACACAGGCCGAGAGGCATGGGACACCAGGTCGGGACGCCCTGACAGGTCACAGGCATGGGACAACCTGACGGGACACCAGCAAGAGACACCCTGATGGGACACTCTGATGGGACACCAACATGGGACAGCAGCACGGGACACCAGCACGGGACACCAGCACGGGACACTCTGACAGGACACCAGCATGGGACACCAGCATGGGACACTCTGACAGGACACCAGCACGGGAAACCAGCATGGGACACTCTGACAGGACACCAGCACAGGACACCAGCACAGGACAGCGGTGATATGACCAGAACGTGACAAAACCAGTGAGTTGGAAGCCGGGGTCAGAGCTCGGACAGAAACTGGAGACTGTGATTGGTGGAAACAGACACACATACCCAGCTGATTATGCCACCTGAAAAGAGTGTGTGGTTCCCTCCCTGGTACAGCTGCATGCCCCAGCCTGTGCTCTGGTAACGATTTCGTAGGATCCCACCGGCGAGTACCTGAGGCACCAAGAGCCAACGCAAAGAGCGAGTACTGGAAGCAGCGGCAAGCTCCTCGGAAGCTGGGCGGACTGCGAGTCACGGAACTGGGCCCAGACCCAACTGGGAAGCAGCGGAAAGGGAGACATAACTGTGGTTCCTGAAGGCAAACCAGAAGCTGCCCACATCAAGACCAAAAGCATGGCCATGTTAGACCAAGACAATAAGCAGGTCTTTCTTTCAGTGGCTCAGTCAGGTGAGGGCCGGCAGTTGAGCCATTTATTTTTCTGGGGGGGGGGGGGGGGGGGGGGGGCGTTTAGCCCTCGGCTGGCTGGCCCTGGGCCATCACGCCATATATTCAGAGCCCCCAACCTCCAGAGGCACAGGCACCTGTACTTATGTGACATGGTGACAGGCACGGGAGGGTGGGTTCAGCATAACAACAGCACCCGATTTTATGTACAAAACTGTCAATGGGGGGCAGGGGGGATCTAAACGCGATCTGGTGTCCTTGGAACGCGACACGGGCAGCAGGCATGATCCGCGGGCTCTGAGTAACAGCGGCTGTCGACCCCCCGGCGCCACAGTCAGTCCTTGCACCCCCCCCACGGAGCTATCAGCTTATTCCACCCACTTAAACAGAACCGCAGTTAAAGTGCGAGGCTAAAAAAAATGATAAAAAATTATTCTTTTCAAGGGGTTCTATAAAAAGAATCTTGCAAAACACAGCGGCCCCACAACGTTAAAAAAGGCCACTTTTCAATACATTAACTTGCAGTTTTCGCTTTAAAGATTCTTCAGAGGCCGTAAAACTCACTCTTAAGTTTTATTGACTGTGACCGAATACCCCAAACTAAGCGCCAATAAAATAGTCTGATGTGGATTATGCAGAAAGCCCCCCCAAGGTTAATTTGGGCACAGTGGGTCTTACTCACAGAAAGCCGCCCGTAACTTAAATGAGGCTTTGTCGAGAGGCATGTTAGAGCTCTGTGAAATGGAAAAGCCTTTGTTTCAGTGATATAAAGTTCCCTGCCTAAGGGGTGAGAAATTACAGACCTTGGGAAGGGGCGCAGAGAGCCAAGGTTTTAACAAACGGCCTGTCACATGGTGGGCGGACACACGTGAAAGAGTTCTGCTGGGTCACTGTCGGACTTGGACGGCCAGTTTCGGGCGTCACGCCTAAATAAATATCAAACACATGCTGCTGCCCTCACTGTGCGCTTCAGACGTGGAGGTGAAGGGATGTGGTGAGGATTCATTTATATTTCAGACAGGAGCATCGATTCTCCTGGGGTTAGAATCACAAAGGTGGCGACTGAACATCACAAACAGCCTGAGTATTAAAACGCAGTGAGAATGTACACAGACAGAGATGAAGCAAAAGAAGACAAAGACAAAAGACAAAGGCAAAGGAGACAAGGAAGACAGACAAAGAAGATGAGGAGATGAAGAAGAAAATGAAGAAGGAGATGAAGAAGAAGGAAATGAAGAAGTTGAAGAAGAAGACCAGGAAGAAGGAGACAAGACAAAGAAGATGAAGGAGATGAAGGGGATGGAGGAGAAGAAGACAGATGAAGAAGGAGACAAAGAAGACAAAGACGAAGAAGATGAAGGAAATGGAGAAGAAGAAGATGGAGACAAAGAAGAAGAAAGACAAAGAAGAAGGCTATTCTGTGAACTTCATATCCACCCTGTTGTCTCCAATGCTAGTATCTGTACCAGGCTCAGATACACTCCAGTGAGAGCGCCGTGGGGGCACCGTTCCCCTTGCCTGGCCTTCGGGGGGGGGGGGGGCAGTAGTGGAGGGCACGTGTGAATGGATCAGTGGGAGATCATGCGGACAACACCAAGGCCATCGTTTCAGAAGCCTAACCAGGATGAGACACCTTCCAGAAGGCTCAACTTCTTTGATTTTAACTGCCCCCAATTAAAAAGAAAACAGGCCGCCCTGTTTGTCAGTAAGAAGAGGAATGATCTGCCCCCACTCCCCCG
Organism: Mormyrus iriodes; assembly: GCA_011763525.2. Lineage (NCBI taxonomy): Eukaryota > Metazoa > Chordata > Actinopteri > Osteoglossiformes > Mormyridae > Mormyrus > Mormyrus iriodes. Next base: position 1,660,269 of record JAAGVU020000025.1, read on the forward strand.
GACATGGAGCCCCCCCCCACACCGAGCCGTTGCCAAACAGCTGGGGCCGCCGCTGGCAGAGTGCCGTGCTTTCCTGCGTCCGAGCCACGGCCAGCTTTCACACTGATGTTTATCTTCCTCAGTAATGGCTTCTTCTCGGAGGCGCCGGCTTCCCATCGCTGCCGCTGACCGGCTGCCACGCGAAACATGCCATCACAGGCAGAAGCCAAGGCCTCCATCTTGATTTTTTTCCCTCCTCCATACGGTCCCTGTCAGAACCGCACCATCCCAGTGTCCAGCACTAAAAACACGGCAGCTCCAGCCCCAGAGTGGATTCCCTCCTTAGATAGGGGGCATTAAGTTCCACGAGTGAAGAAGGTAGCGCCACCAGCAGAGCCTCCCGCCACATTGCTGGCCTGCAGACAGAAAGTGCGCCCGCAGCACAGCACCCCCAGCGTCGTGCACCGCACCGCTGAAGATCAGTTTGCACACCAAGGTAATATTGTTAATATTTAGCTCAGGAGCAGGATCCAGGGCAATAAGAGCAGCAGGGCTAAAGCTGGAGTAACACATGGAGGGGGGGGGGGCTGAGTCTGTCCATCCTGAGCACAGTCATGGCTGCTTTTATCAAAAACAGTCATTTTACATCCCATATTATCAGCTGCAGTGACGCTATTTAAACACAGAAGTGTTATCACGGTGAAAAAATAAACAATACTAAACACGCCATATTTTATTTTATACATAAGCAGATATGTGGTCACATACTCACTCCTTCCCACACATCACATCACTGCGATGATCATGTTTCTGTGGACAGCATGAAACTACCGACCTCCTCTCCAAAAGGGAGACTTGAGCGGCTCACTGCTACCATGCAGCCTCCAACTCACCTCCCAGTTCCCGTAGGCCTGGTCTTCAAATGGACGGCCCGGGGGGGCCCGTGGCTCGAGGCTGTGTCCCGAAGGTCCGTGTTCAGCGTGATGGCACCCCTCCCACAAGCTCCACTGGCCAGATTGAGATTTGTGAGCTGTGCAGAGGAGGAAAATCCACACAAACCATTAAGACGGCGAGGTCAAAGGTGACGAGCTGCTAATGCCTGTTTCCGTTCCACAGAAATGACAGTTTACCAATAGAATCCCCACATGTCAATCTGGAAACATCCACGCGAGCAACCCATGAACCTCTGAACTGATTAAGCAAAGGTGCTGAGCCCCCGCCCCCCCCAGACCTGAGTAGGAACTGTAGGTGCCCTGAGCCAAAAATTAAGTATAAAGGTATCTGACAAACGATTTCCCAAGTCCTTACGACCAGAGAAATCTGACAACAGAAGGTGCTTGAAAGGTAAAGGCCACACACACACACACATTTGTATCCATATCTTTGTGGGACTGTCTAGTCATTTCTAAGGGTATAACCCTAACCCCAACAATGAACAACCTTAACCCCAACCCAGCCCTAACCTTAATCATAAGTAACCAATCAAAATACAAGACTTTTGGCATTTTTAGTTCTTTGATTGCAGTCACAGATTTTTATAATACGGAATACGAAACACATCCAGGTGTCACAATAAGAGTCAAATTAACCGGGTTAACTCCTCTCTAGCAGCAAGAACACTAAGCTAAATAAACTCACCCTTTATTGAATGAATAGCTGGAGAAGTCAAAGAAAATATAAATGATTGCTTACTTAATGGCGGGAAACCGGGTATCTCAGGGTCTCATGAGATGACTGCGTGCGCTGGGTGTGTGCGGGGGGGGGGAGAACAAAGCCATCTGACCGAGATGGTCTGCGGCTCACTACGAAAACGACTGGGTACCCCCACCACCGGTCTTCCCATCCAGTCCCGAGAGGTGACACCCCCTGAGTAAACACTGATGCCCCCCCCGCCCGAGAGGAAGGATTCCTAGAAGCCTGACTCCGCCCTCAAGCAATCAGGCCATCCTTTCCTCCGGTAAGCCGCTGTTGCTCACCAGTCCACAACCGGAACGAGGCAATTAGCGGTGAATTTGTACCCCCACCCCCGCACCCACACCCTGCTCTGCCCTCTCCCACAGCCTGGGTCACCTCAGAGAGCCTCAGGGTGGGGGGGAGGATGCACTGTTCCCCCGGACATCGCGAGGCTTGCGGTTTTGCCGTCCCACTGCACACACGCTACCGCGGGAACCGCTATTATGCTGGAATTCAGTGGGAAGGAATAATCCTGTATGTCGCCATGGTGAGGGGGAGGCAATTAAACATACACCCCCCATCCACCTCCCAGGCCAGCTCCAATCAGCAAGCCCAAAACTAATGGCAGCGATCCGGCCATAAAAAAGTGGGGAAACAAAAAATGGGACAGCGTTCGGGGGGAAAGCGAGCAAACATGACAAATATTTGTTTATTTTCGGCAGAGCCCTTTAAAAGATGTTTTCCCCCTTACAAAGCCATCCATGGTGAAGTATTAAGCATGTGTTTATATATAAAAGAGAAATCTCAGAAACATTTTTCCGTCTGTTTTGAAGAGGTGCATTGATATTTGTTTTTTTCCCCCAGAGGCCTAAGCCCCATCCAGGACAAGTGACAGCATAGCATTCCTCCTGGACAGGTATTTAAAGGAACGGGGGGGACCAGCAGATGGAAAGGAGGCAGGCAAAGAGGGAGGAAGGCAGGGAGGGACAGCAGAGGGGCTTTGGGCATTGATCATGCTCATGGTGAGGCACTGCACACTGACACACGGCAATCAGACACCAGCAAATACGAACAGGGAGCCGGCAGAAGGCATCATGCTGGAAAAAATGGCGGGGGGGGGTGATTTCTTGAAAGTTTTCTTGACTTGAACCAACTTACAAATATGTGGCCTATGGTGCATGGGACTGGCTCCAGACACCCATTATCAAGATGAGCAACTGGAACATGGATGGATGGATGGATGGATGGATGGATGGATGGATAGATGGATAGATGGATAGATACAGCATATGTGAAGTCAAATGACTGTACAAAAACACTTGGATCCCCTTTCTCTTGAAAGGAGGTAATATGTTAGGCTTTTTGGCATCCCTGTAAGAATGGCAAAATACCAAGCGTTGCATCCTTCAGAGAGAGCCAATCAGAGCAGGCCGCCGGCATGACAGTCACCTGAAACACCAGGTTTTCGGTACAGGGGCAGGTCAGCCTGGCCCAGGTTCACCTGTAACCCACCCCTAACCCTGCCCCTGCCCCTGCCCCTGCCCCCCAGGCTGCACTCAAAAGCAAGCCCCTGGCCTTAGAGCCACAGCCTTTACCCTGGTAACGTGTAGGTGGACACAGCGGCCTGTCTCTCTGTGCTGGCGGCTGACACATCCTTGGGCCGGTCGTGACAGAGGAGGGCCAAGCCTCCCTCGCACAAAACCCCTCCACACAGCCGAGGATCTTCAACCTGGGTCCGGTCCAAACCCCAAAAGGTCAAACACACAAATTTTCCTTCTCGTATTTATACAAAATATGAAACACTGAGATGGGAGAGCGTGGGGGGGGGGGGATCTTAAGACGGTAAACACCTTTTATGCGCAATACGGAGGAGGCTGCAAATAAAAGTCTGTGTGGTCCACTGGCATCGCAGGGGGAGAGGAGGAAGAACCTGGTGGGCTTTCTTACAGCAAACACAGGGTGGGGGGGCCATGGCTGTGGGGGGCAGAGCACTCACGCCTCTCCTAGCAGTGCCAGGTTCCCACATTCTTCTATTTATAAGCATCAATTACCAGCGAATATCCGAGTGGCTGTGAAACATCAGCAGGAGGCTCTGGCCCGTAGGGCATCTGATAATGAGACCTCACACGCAGCTGCACCTTCCAGACGCACCGCTTCAGGGCCCCCCCACGGTCAGAAGGAGGGGGGGGCGATGCAGGCATCCTGCAAATCACCATCCAGTGTGCATGGCCCCTTGGGACGGACCTCGCTACTGGACACATCCGGGACCCACCCCCCCACACGGTGACACTCTCTGCCCCCCCAGGAGTACGCAGTACTGTCTATGGAGGCACGGTTGACCCAGGAAGAGCCCCGTGGAGTGAAGCTGAACAGCATGGCTTTTAAAGGCAGCTCTGTCAGTGCCTCACAGAGGCGTCAGTAGAAAGTCACTCAGCGTGTAATTAAACATGGCATCCCACACACAGGGCAGAGTTGTAAGACACTCACAGCAGCCACGGCACCCTCTACTGTCCATGGTGGACTATGTCACCTAGCTATTTCTTCCAAGATAAATTTCTATACAGCTATCCATCCATTCACCTATCTCCCTTTCACAGATTGCTCCAGTTGTGCGAAGAGTTGAAGTATGACCAGATTTGCGGTGTTTCTCAATATGAGTATTTGACCATACTCGTGTTCTCGTGTAACCGTTTTAAAAACAGAAGTACAGAGGACAGTAGAAATGTTTCCCCGGCCGTTGTTCTTGCCCCGCCCGAAATATCAAGGGTATATCGGTTGCATCCTCGTCAAACAACACCAATCCCATGATTCATTGCACCCCAAATTTGTTCTTGGGATGCAAGACCACAAGTACGAACTTTGCGTTCCTAGTATTGAGAAATGCCCTTGGTGTTCATTAGGGGATGACTAGCTCCTATAGGTCAGTGTGAAAGGTCATAGCAGAGAGGTCAAAGGTCAGGCAGGGACTACTCACATGCTGGGTGAGAAGGCTGATGTGACTGGAGGCGGCATACTGCCGGCTGGCCTGCTTCTCCGCCAGCCTCTGCAGGGCTGCTATGATGGCCTGCTGATTAGGATTGGATGGGCTTTGGGACGGCTCCTTGGCACCCCCTGCAGAGTCTGGCATGGGCCTGCCAGGGTTGGCCTTCCTGGAGGCTTCGGGGAGAAAGAAATAGGATCCAGGAGCACCACATCTACGGACCCTTAATGACTCACAGCCTCTGAGGGGCACCAGCGCCGAGCAGTTTGAACTCAACTGTCACGCCAAACTGCAGGCAGAGACAGGCCGGCAGCCCCGCATTGTGTTTACCCTGAAACAAGAGGGCATCACTACAAACTGGAGGTGTGGGGACTGGTTTGAGAAACACTGTAGTAGAGGGAAGAGTAACAATTTATGTATGGGATTTGAACCCACAACCTTAGCGTGTTGTTAGCAAAATGCTATACTTGCTGGGCTGCAGGATCAAACAGGGCTGACTGCCACACCTGAGGCTGCTGGCCTGGCGTCTCCCGTCTGGCAAAGGCCCTGTGGTGACTCTGCCTGGGGGATAATGAGGCTTGTTGCCTCACACCACATTCCTCTGACTCCCTGCCTGCCTGTAGATCTGATTCAGACCTCATGTTTTGGCTAGGTGCGTGGGGGGGGGGTGGTTACCTGGTCGCGCAGAGATGGGCCGGGACATCCTCTGGCTGTAGATCTGCAGAGCGCCAGGCACGGACGAGACGGGCACGTCGGAGGGGGGCGCAAAGCACTGCCACCCGCGCCTTGTGGGAACCACGCCAGCTAGTGCCGGTTCCTCGGACTGAGGCTCGCATGTGGGCTGGGGGGGAGTGGGAGGCTGACAGCACTGCAGTTCCACATGGGGACAATCTAAGATCGTCGGGGACGTGGCAGGGGGCCAGGGAGCCTGGATGCGGGACTGGGGGGTAGCAGGCCTGGGGGGGCCCTGTGCTGCGGACTTCCCCTTGGAGCCAGGCACATCTGTGGAATCAGAGAAGTGGGAAATAAAGCCAAAGAGCAGCAATTTAACATGTCCCCACGCCCCACCCTCCTGACTCCACACACGCAGAGGGGTTATGGGAAGTCCTTGTCAAACCTATTCCGGCCCCGATGAGGAATCGAAAACATTCGGGACGATTCGCGGCCAGGCGAGGGCTGGGTGTTGGGGAAGACCCTGACCTCCAGGGCTCTGCAGGCAGGAACCCACCTTCTGTTTCATCAAACACGAGCGTGGGGGAGATTAAAAAGCGACTGCGGGTCTTGCCGTTTAATAGCGTCAGTAATAATAACAGATGTCACTGTTCCGCTTCCCTGGCGCGGCCGGCGTGCATTTGAAGGCTGACTGGGAGTAACCCTTCCCTCAGCCAGGGGCCTGCAGGCTCTGACCACGCAATGTGATCGCAGCCCGAGGGGAGGGGCGGCTGGTGTCCCATATTTCACATTAAATGTCAGGTAGAGCACAAGAAGAGGCTGTATGGGAAAACCTACCAGGCCGCCATTTGTTTAGTCATTCATGTTAGATAAATATTAAAACGGCACAGTAAAGCAACCTAAACACAGGCCGAAAACCCAAATTGCAGCCACAATGTCAATGAACGCTGAGGCCCTGAAGCCAGGGCGTGAGATGACCGCTGTTATCGTACCTAAAGTCCGAAGAGACTCTCACTATGAAACTCACACTTACTCATTCAGCCAGTGCTTTTTTAGCAAAAGAATCAGTGTAGACCACGTGAGCCCCCCCCGCCCCCCCCCACAGCTACTTCACACTGGTATGAAAAACATGAGTCTGAAGTCCAGGCTCCCAACTGATTTATACCAAAACATAAAATACTGTGGTTTTACCGGCTAATAGGAGACATATGTGCCAGGGATGATGCCACCACTTGGTTTGATATTAAGGGTTGCCTGCTGCTGTTGTGGCAATGCCGACATAGGTGTAGCTAGTGTGACGAGCTCAGCGGAGAGCCACTGAGGGTATGTGAGGGGGGCCTGACATCACAACGATGATCCAATCAGCTCACCCCTATGGGCGGGCCCATCCCGGGGCTCTGCGTGGCCCCCGCTGTTCCTGCGGCGCGTCCCAAGAAAGACGCTAGCCGACCGGTTCTTCTGAGCGTAGAATGTCAGGACCTCCTCCAGATCACTCTCACTGAGGGAGGGGGCAAAAGCGGGGGGGGGGGGGTTAGAAGACCGAAGTGTAAAAGACTGGGGACTGTGGTAACGAGCCAGTTTTCCTGACCGGACTGAACGGGCGGCAACTTGGCAGAATTCAATGGAGAGAGGACAGGCAGAGGGAGCCGCTAACCTGGCTTTGGCCACAAACTCCCGGAAGACATGTGGATCGAGACGGCGTGCCTCCTCCGTCGGCCGCATCTGCTCCGTCTCCTGGGAAGAGGGAAAACAAGCAGGGGCCTGAGGATATCTCCAGCGAGGGCCTCATCTGGCTGAGACGCGGGAGGGATCCCATCGGGGGGGGTGCATCACGTCAGCAGTGGCAGAGAATCACGCAGACCGGCGAGTGGCATGGCGGTGCTCATTTCCAGGCTGAAATGTCGGCGTCTTAAGGGGCCAGAGCAGTATGGCGAGTATTGGAGCTTTGGGAGAAACCCTTGTGGGAGGCACCTTGTCATAGCACTGGATGAAGTCGCCCAGCTGGAGGGTAAGGAGGCGACGGCGGTCAGCCGGGGGCAGTCGGGGGTTGGGCAGGGATATCCGCAATTCTGGCCGCAGGTTGTTGGCAGCACGCTTCAGGAAGCGCATCACCAGCTCCTGGGGGGACACCGGGTCAAGGTCATCACGTCACACGCCCCAACCAAGAAGCGTAGCACGGCTACACATCCCCACCCTACCTCTGTCCGCTGCGACCCCGCCCACCCCCCACAGGTACAACCGACGGCTGAACAACACGGAGCCGCACCTTCGCATTCCTATAGGTCCACATTAAACTGCCCCCCCCCCAGCTGGAAAAAAGAAGAGCAGTTTTGCAAACAGAGATTTTCCACATGAAACGTGTCCAGAGCCTCAGCGAGACGTGTTGTTATGATTTCTCTGCCCTGCAATTCCAGCAGATAGTGCTCGTCATTCCGATGTGAGGAGAGCACCGTTTCCGATCCAACCGCGTGTGAGCACACACTTCAAAACCACCCCATTAATTATCCCTTGGCATTCCCCATCAGATGCGAAGCGGTTACCATTTGGTCATGGTCTCTGTCCTGCCAGGCCGAGGCGCGGCGCCCCCTGCATTCCGCCAACAGCCTGACCTGCACCCGTCGGAGGTAGGAGGAGAAGGTGATTCGGGCCTGCACTTTGCTGAGAGGGGACAAGGAGGTAGATTACAGGAGAGAAGGAGGGCAATAGACAGTAGTGTCAGTAAGGCACGCGTGTCATTCACATAAAGTGAGGTCCTGACATAACCCCAAGTGGCAATGCGAAAACCGAGCTATCCCGGGGCAAGATGCGCCTGGGGTCTCCAGCTGGGGGACAGGATGTGGCCCCGCACCGCAGACAGGAGCAATGTGTCCCACGAAGAGAAAGGTGTTTTCAGAAATAAAAGAAAAGTATTAAACACAACAATGATACAGTGTGCTGTGATCGGCCCGGTTCCTCCAAAACGCTGGCAAGCACAGAGGAATGCCTGCAAACTCAGACTTGTTATTATAATTCCCCCTCCAATTAGGATTTCAGATACACGTTAAGAAAATAACACAAAAAAAAACGACAGCAGCCTGGAATCTGTATGTGATCCTCATTAATGTCGCTGCGGGACGAGAGCCAACATGTGCTTCAGAGCGAGGTGCCGGGACGAGATTCTGCCCATCCAGGAATCACCATCAGAACAGAAGACGGACAGCCGATGATCGCAACTGGTGGGCTGATTAGGCCACACCCCTTGCTGGACTCAGTGACTATCATGCACGATGAAGGCCTTCTCGTGTGAGGAGGATAAACACTCCTGCCTGAAAGTGAAAGGGGGAGGGCAAGGAGAGCTGTCTCACCAGCTGGGGCTACTGAATGCTGAGGGGGGACAGCAAGGAGCAGGCCAGCCTTGCGAAGGCGTGGGGGGGGTGCTGGATTCGGGCTTATGCTGACCTGAGCTCCCAGCCGTCCTGCAAGATGTGGAGGAGGTTGATTTTGGATGTGGGCTGGGGGAGTGTGGGCATGACTGGCACTTGGGGGTCACCACTTGGGCGGGTCGCTCCCCCATTCCCATCCTCTGTCTCTTCCCCCTCCATCTCCCGGTCCTCTGCGCTGCCCCCCTCGCCATCGCTGGTGTCCGGGGTCGACGCCGTGCGTCTTCTGCCTGAGGAAGCATATTTCAGGATCTCAGGCCACATTTGGGGGGGGGTGTGATTTCAAGTTTCATATTCAGGCACATGAGGCAGGTGCCAAGTTCACACAAAGACGGACACAAGAAAACAAGTTAAGGGGGCGGATCGGCAGATTGTCAGTCGGCATGGTAACAGGTCCCCGCATGCCCACCTCCTACCTGCTCGCATCATGATTCAACTGCTTATGCGAGCCGCCCAGGTGGTGCGCTGAGCCCCCCTACTGTACTCCGAAGGGGGGGACAAAGGGAAAACCCAACACTGTCATTTCTCATGTTTACTATGATAGGAATTCACAGCGAATATCATGTCTTGTCCTCCTGAACAACCAAACAAGCCTTCTCATCGTTTGTTCCCTGGCATGGGGGGGGGGGGGCTAGCGCATAGTTTGCATGCTTCAACAATCCTGGTGAGGATTTCACTGTGGGCCAGGGCACCTAGAGCCAAAGGGAGCGGGAGGCTGGTGGGGGGGGGGGGGGCGATTTTAAACACATGCTCCAACAAAAGGCAAAATCTGGAACAAATACACAAGGCAGGTGCTGAAACTGAGAGTGAAACATTCCGATTTCTGCAGAAAACGGGAAAATAAATCACACAGGACGAGCGGAGTCATGCAGGGTGGCCGCTCTGCGAGCTCCCCTGCACTTTCCCGAGCCCCCAGTGCTGAGCGATCACATGACCCGGGCTGGGCACCTGCTCTCTTCCTCCCGAGGACTGAGTTCCGGGCAGCCCTTTGTCTCTTCCTCTTCCTCGCCTCCAGGGAGAGCAGCTTCCGCTCATACTGCGCGGCGCGGAAGGCGTGGGAGGCGACGGCTGCTGCTGCCTCTCTGCCGGTCCCGCTGCACCTGGGGGGCAGGGCAACACACGATCAGAAAATGGCAGCCATCACAAAATATCAGTTTAAAACCGGGGACGGGATGGGGGAGGGACACCCACCGGGACTTCCAGAGCGGCTCCAGCTTCCTGGACCTGCAGAGCGTAGGGAAACAAAACTGGAACTGTATGTGGGTGGGTGGGGGGGGGGGGGGGGGGCCCCAACCCGGGGGGGAGCGGGGGGGGGGGGCCTGTCCCAAACCAAACAAAGGGGGGGAAGGGGGACCAAAGGGAGGGCGGCGGCGGCGTCGGGGAGCGTGGCGCGGGCGGGGGGGGGGGGGGAAGAGAGAGGGTGGGGTGGGGGGGGGGGGGGGGGGGGGGGGGGGGGGGGGGACACGACACGGAGAGGAGCTGGCGGAGGTGGCATTGTGCAACACTAACAGAGGGTGGAGAGAGGAGCCAAAGCGGCGAGCCCCCCCCCCCCCCGTCAGCACAGAAAGATGGCTATAGCTCCTGGGACACGTAACACGGCCCCTTTATTTCACAACACGAGACCCCCTGAACATGAGCTCCTCACACACCGGCCCCCAATTCACGGCCGAGGGGCTGTTGCTCAACCGTCATTTGGGGCCCCCATGTGCATGACACTGAGAGATTAATGTGGCCCTGCAGAGCCCCCACTCCACCTCACAAAGAGCCGCTTACCTCTCTGGGAACAGTCTGCTAGCCAGCATGCAGTTCATCGACGTCTTATACTCCAGGTAACCGCTGCGGGGGTGGAAGGAAAATTTTGGGGTTTTGAATTCCGGCACTTTCCAAGCAACGCACTCCTGTCAGAGCGGGGAAGCACCCCCCAGGGGATCTCCGCCACCGCACCCGCATTCTGTCCAGGAATCCTGCATAACACCATGAGAATCCAAGCTCTCTAAATAGGGCCGTAAAGCCCTCCCGGGGGTCCCTGAAGGCTGCGTGCAGGGGGCCGAACCCCCAAAGGCACCACGCAGGGCCAGGGGTCTTACACAACCACCCCCCACGTACAAACACAAAGGTTTTCATCCGAGTGACGATGCTCATTCTGAAAGAGTGGCGTCAGAGGCCTTCCTGGTATGGCGCAGCAGCCTCGGCCTCATCAGGCCCCGTCCCCGGGGCAGAGAGTGACACCCGATGGCCGCCGCCCTCCTTCCCAACCCACAGACACACAAACTCAGGTCCGGAGCTGCTGATGCAATAACCTCTAATGTCCGACCGCGCCCCTCCATATCCCAAACACTAAAACAAGCTGCTCCCCCCCTTCCCACCCCACCCACCACCCCGACCCTCTCACCTGTACAGTTCCCAGGTCTCTGTGGTGGGGAATATCCGTATGAAGCCGCCTCTCCTTTCGTGCTCCTCCTTCGTCCGCCTCAGCACCTTCAGCTGACAGAGGAAAGTCCACCCCATGACAATCTGCTCTGTCACTGTGAGGGGGCGACAGAGAGCCAGGAGGAGTGGACAGCCGGCACAAAGGGCGTTACCTCCTCCGTGGTGAGGCCCAAGGTGCTGTGCCCCTCATTGGCCACTGGCTTGTCCTTCATGCCATTTGGCTCCACCTCATTGGCTGACCTGGGTCGCTGTTGCTGGGGAGGGGGTATCAGCATAGGTCACATATTGGCTATCACAGCTATTACACAATCAAACCAGGAAGCAGAATCATAAAGATGTTCATTGGCTCTGCTGGATTCTGGCTCTCTCAGGCCATCTAGAGGATTCACGGTTCAATCAAAGCAGTCGCCCCCCAGATAAAATCATTTAGCATGTACAGCCGTTCACAAGCAGGCCACCCAAAATGGGGTGGGAGGAACCTCAGGGGCAATCATGCAAAACTTTCCAAAAGTTTCCCAGAGTCAGAAAACACATCTAGGTGCTTATTTGTGAGAGAAGAGGCTCGCATATTCATGCCTTGAATTATACCCCTCCAGAGGGCAATATAACATTTAGTACCCCCTTCCCCCCACCCAAATACCGTTTCTTAAATAAATGGCACACTTTATCTCCCTGTTGGTATTCCACGTCTCCCCCCAAAACAGGCATTACCATAAATGACTGACGACCTTGGCAAGGAGGATCGGGTCTCAGCCAAGAGCCAGCACACATACCCGACCCCCACTCCCCACCTCAGCCATCGCACATAGATCCTGTCATCTAAACAGCCTCTGGATTGTGTTTAATTTGTCTATGGGGCCCACAGCCAGCGACTGACGGGCTCCTAATTCCACGTAATGATCCCCAGTGGTGCCTCTTAAAGGGCCGGAGAGACAGACGAGAGCCCCGCGGGGATCCAATCAGGTCCGCTGACAGCACTCCTTTACCTCCCTCTGTTACCATCTAAGCGAATCCCCCAAACCCGATGCTCAACGTCAGCCAATCAGATCATAATGTGACTCCAGCCTCTGGTCCAAGTACTAAACTGCCCAATGGAATCATGTCTATTAGTCCAATTGGTTGTGCATTAAAGGCATTTTAATACTTAAATAGAACAACTTTTAGAATATTTCCATAATTACAGGAACACCAGCCTAACTAGCAAAGAAAACACTAAAAACTGTTCTTTTACAAGTACCATCCAATTGAAACAGCCCTGAGCCTGAGGACTCCACTGAGCGATTTTTTAAAAACTTGGATCGAACCATACTTTCCAAAGGGACAGTCAAAGACTTTCAGTCTCTTACCGGTGACAGAGCATAGCAGCATCGTGAAGCGAGGACAGGAGAAGAGAGCAAGAGAGGGGAGAGATGAACAGATTAATGGGTCGTTTTATGTCCCCGGATGAGTGTGCAGTAAAACTCACCGGTCTGGTGTTTGCTGAGGCCGGCTGTGCCGAGTGTGGGCGCTATGAGAAACACACGTGAGACACGGGGTGAGCACTAACGAGCTAACGAGCTAACGAGCTAATGAGCGTTAACAGGGAATGAGGCGCTCGACAGGTGCTAACACTGAAACAACATTGGTCCCTACAATGTAATATATACATGGCCCCACATCACTCGGACACCCCTCACATGTACCTACAGCGGCACACGAATGTTAAGGAATAACACGTTACGCTCAAAGGCAGGAGAACACTATCACATACCACTCCCAACCCCATAACAGCAACCCCGCTTGGGTGCCTGATGGGGGCAAAGTATGGGGGCGGGGCTCTCTCATCATCTTAGGCAGGATGATGTTACCACAGCACTGTGACTGCACTGCAGATCCACAGGAACGCGGTCTCATACCTGGGTCTTACGAGCCTGGGACCGTGAGCTCAGGTCTGGTGCACCACGACCGGGTCGGGTTTGACGTAGCAGTGGGTCCTGGCAGACAAAGCCTGGAGGAGGATTTTAAAATGAGAAAGATACAGCACAGTTATCAATCATACAGGTACGCGTGTCATGCCCTGGGCTGCAGCCGACGTAGCCAGGGGACGAGCTGGCAAGTTCATCGGGGCTGGTCACCCACCTTCCCCCAGAAGATGGGTACAGAGCCGAGGCCCTGCATACACCTCTGACTGGTTACCGACAGTCACATCAGCCGGGGGGGGGGCGCAGTTAACAAACTTCAGCAGAAGACTGTGATTATTTAAAGGGCTGGGACACAGCCCCAAGCTGTGGGCTTGTTTGGTGAATAATGGATGGGGTATGTTTTACACGGCGGCGCCTATTCTCCCCCAGCTGGCGCTAACACGTCCCTCCAAAGATAACTGACAATTTATGATCTCCTCATTTCGCTTAATGACCGCTTCGGATGGGAATTCAAGCCATATGCCTGGGGGGGGGGGGGGGGGGGGGGCAACTGCCACCACTTCCTGAAAGTTAGAGGGGGGGGAGAGGGCCCACCAAGCGCGGCCCCCAAAACCCACCCCCATCCCCCCCGCCACAG
>JAAGVU020000025.1:1674060-1689064 GCA_011763525.2 Mormyrus iriodes
CTTGTGTGGTCAGTTGGTCGGACGTGGCATGTTTACAGACCTGCAGGAGAGGCCGGCTGTGGGTGAGACTCGGCCACACTCTCGGATAAGTTACAGGGAGAGAAGAGGCCCCACTAAGCAGGGCCCTAAACAGCCACCCCATTACCACCCGCTGGTGCAATCAGAGAGCCATTCTGAGAGGGGATATGGACAAATGGATGGAATTCTGCATGGAGTGTGGATGGATGGGTGCCAGATCTTTCCAAAAAGTTCCAGAAAAGATGTTTTGATCCCAAATTCAGCAACTCCCATGAAAACTTAGCAGGATAGACTCTCCCGGATGATTTTAAAGTCAGGATTATGATAAAATATCATGGGGGGCGGCGGGGATTCAGGCACAGACTTGCATCCTGTGCAAGAGACTGAGGAGCAGAACTGACTACCTGAGACACCAGGAATGACGGGATGTAAAAGCACATGCCGCCCCCTAAACTCTCCATTTGTGTTGTGTAAACAGTGTTAATCTCAGCCCAGGGCTGTAGATGTCTGTGTCAGAGCACACGCCAAAGATAGCTCTGGATTAATAAATTAAGGATCCCATTTCTCTTGCTCCAAACAGAGAGCGTGGCTCAGGAATAAAGGCGTCTTTCTGTTGACAATTTCACTCTGTAAGCCATCTAATGAGGGTTAATAATGCCTGTGGTCTCCAATGCCATTATCCAATCGCAAGGCTCTGTAACTAACCTCAACAGACAATGTTTAATAAATACGGGCGAGTTTGAAGCCTAAAATAATGCCAAACTGTCTCCATGGTGGTGCTGCAAAACAGCCAATTAGCGAGTGTTCTTACGGAGCACTGATTTACAGAGTGGGCTTTCATGAATGCGAGACACCCGACCGAATAAGAAATCCTGGAGAACCTGCTGCAGGCCAAGTCCCAGGGATGGGTATGAGGTATGGCGGCCTAAAAATTTCCAGAACCCTGAGAGCGCAGCCTCCACTCGGGTGAGAGCTGGAGAATAATCCCGGTGACAAGATGAGGATAATAATCCGGAGCCACGTGATGCTTGAGAACTTTTACAGCCCCCCTCCCTCCCCCCCAAAGTAGTGTGCAAGGGTCCACTCACGTTCCAGCTACTTGTTCCATTTACGTCAAACTGACTAAGTCCCGTGATTAAGACGGCAGGGGCAGAAAGGAATCACAAATCAAAATGTGAATTTTCAATTCACTTAACCCATGTCAAGCCGACTTGTCAAGCTGTTGGGAACACAAAGCTATTCATATTTACATAAGGATTAGACGCCCATAGTAGGCAGGATTATTACTTGCTGTCAATCACTGATTGGTTTAACTCAGTGTTTCTCAACCCAGTCCTCGGGGACCCCCAGACGGTCCACACTGTTTACTCCCTCCCAGCTTCTAGCACATTTGAACCAAACAATTAGTTGCTTAAGCAACCAAGAACAGTGAATACCTGGAACAGGCGTGCTGATAGCGGGAAGGGAGCAAAGACGTAGACTGGGTTTAGAAACACTGGTGTAACTCATCCTGAATGTTACTTTACAGTTTCCATTGGAATAAAACTAGCACTGGAATAGCCCATGGTACCCTCCTCCTCCCCAAAAAAGGCAGCCTTTCCTCTTCTAATCATTCCTCTTTCAGTTTTCAGATGTATGGTCGCCCGGGCAAGATGAAGGCCAGGCCTTCCCTCCAGCCAACACGCAACCAACTTGTTAACAAGTTGTTTGCGGTGGGGACCTTCATTTGAGCCTGTCATCTGCACACCAGCAGACTTCCAGAAACGCAAAACAAGAACCTCCCAAAAACCTCTACCCCTCCCAAAAGCAGCCCATTAAGCCCATATTAAATCACTCGGAGTGTGCCGAACTCACCCACGAGAGAGAACATGTCAGAAATCATACTGGCTTTGATCTTCAGGTCCAGCGGAGCATCACTGCAGCCAACAGAGAAGTGGAGACAGAACAAGCTCACCCATGAGGTCCACATCAGAACTCCAAAGCAGCCCAGAGCAGAGCAGCACAGCCTTCCATGACAGGCGAAGGCCGTGCTGTCGACTGCAACTGACCGGCAAGCCACATGAAAGTACAGATATTTAAAAAAAATCAACTCCATTCAGATGTCCAGCTATACACTAGCAAGTGCTAAATTTACCAGCACTGGCCACTCATGATGACCGCTTCATAATTAAAAAACCTGTTAAAGTTAAATTTAAGTTACAAAATAAAAACCTGGTAAAGTTGGTAAAGGGTTACGTAACTTTTGTGTCTATCGAGTATTCATTTGCTCAGTGAATGATGTGTTTTATTGTTGGTGGTATTGCCGTTTAAGGTTTCAAAGATAGACTGCTAGGGTATCAGTTATACTGAAAGACAAGGAACGAACACCAGGAAGAACACGCCCAAAGACTCGCCATCATCTCCATTCCCACTAATGTCCTGTTTGTGTAGGAAAACCTGTGATGTAATCGTAAGTCCCACAAAAAAATAAATACATAATAAAATAGTCATTCACAGTCATTCTTTTTAGAAGAGGGAAAAAAACGTTTGTAACTTAAAAACAAAATACATTTATTAATACAACTGGCAGTAAACAGCTAATTTGGAGTTGCAAATCTCAAAGCAACCTTAAATACTGCACACCATTAATGAGACATTAATTGGACAATAAACCCTCTTAACGGGGCCACGGACAACCAATTAATTGCTTTTTATAAGCCAATTGTAGATTGTTTCCATATTCCAACACATTATAAATGTACAGCTTGTTCTCTTCTTAACAAAGACATTAGTCAATTACGGGGTTAAAATGAACACAACTGTCACATTATACTTGGAGGATTTACTGACCTGGAATGTCAGAGAAACTCAATGTTGTTTTTCAAGTGGATACCAGCCTGAGCGGCTTTTATTGGCCTAATGAAGTGAAAATCCCGAAACTCCCATTTCCTTACGTGCAATATTCCCAGGTCTATTTATAGAACTAACCAGATATTGTTTATGAGTCTTTAGACAGAGCTGGTTTCCTAAAAACAGTGTTTGACTCATTCCTGCTTTCCTTAAGACCAAAACCTCCTGTTTTTGCACAGTTTGCAGAAACGGGCAAACAAATTTACAGCCTTTATCCCAATATCCCTTGGTCCAGTTGCCATGGAAGCATAAGGAACCGACATTTACTTATGGGTCGTGTGTCAGGGGCGAGCGGATCCCAAAGAAAATGGCCTACGGGCCACAGAGTGCGACATGTCGAGCTATATTGTAGAAGGAGGGACAACAAGGGGAGCATTGCTGACTCACCAGGCCAAAGATGGGGACAGGTTGACCTCCAGAAGCCAAGGTTTCAGGTTTGAATCAATGAGCACGTCAAAGCCATAGAGTTCTGCAGGGGTACGACAAGGGGCGGGGGGGAGGGGACAAAAAAAAAAAAAAAGCCCTGAATTATAAAACCACAACACACAGGGTGGGTCCTCCTAGGGTCTCCCGGGAAAACAGAGAGAGGCTCAGCAGAGACTATGGGGCGACTGGCGGCAGACAGGCTTGGGGTCTCGATGTAACAGCTCTGATTTGGGGGATTTAGGGGGGGTGTAAAGAAGCCATCCAAGGAAGAATTGTCAAGAATCTGTCAGAAGCAAATAAATCATTGGGGGGGGGACTCAGAGCTGACGCGAGATGTGGGTTCTGTCAGGTTCTGCTACTGATTATCAGTCCATTAGGCTCCGAAAGCTGACTGCAAGATCAGAGCAGGATGCATCGAGAGGGGCTTCTGACCACGTGCTGTGCCGCACGCCATTACACTTTGGCATTTTGGTGTATTTATTTGCCGGCATGCTTTTCCAGAACTGCCTGTCCAGGAGGCACAAGATGCACACACAAAAACACACCATTTGGAAACACCAGCAAGCAAACATCTTTAAGGGAGCCATGTCTAACATCAGCCTTGATATCAAGGACATGTTCAGCATTGCTAGTCACATACACACCCTTTAAACCATTCAGACTAAATCAGACTTACGGAAAACAAAAAAATACCATCTTTAATGAAGCTCAATAAACAATGTAGGGCAATCAGTCCATTTACTCGTGGCTCAATTGCTTACCTTCGGTCATAAGAACAATTAAGTGTCGATCGCTCATATGATAGAATAAAAATCTACCTGAATGAGATGGTGTGCTCAGTCAATGTCTTAGGAAAGGTTGGTGACATGGGACGCCATGATGGGGGGGCTGCTTGTCTGCGTGACAGGGCACGTGCCCGGAAACAGCGACCCTCAGTACCGAGCACTGAGCGGAAATGCTCTGAACGTTTCTCCACACACACACCTGAATAACATGCACTGAGAAGCCGTCTCGCAGGCACAGGAAGCCGGCGGGCGCCCGTGGAACACTGGCCGCTTGTTTAGTTGTCACATACATGCACAGGTCATAAAAACAACCTCGCCGGCAATTTCTGGAAAGCGAGCCAGTAACAGCGACAGGCCATGTCTCGAAACCCCGCCCGCCAAAGTCCAATTAAACGATCAGGGAGAATGAGAAGGCCCCCCTGCTTTGAAAACAAATTAAACAGCCAGACCAGGTCTCCAGAAGTTGGAAGAGATCCAGATCAGCCAGATCTATGATACAAAACGCATTGTGCGCCAATGGCCGTGCGCAGCCTGGGAGGGGGGTGTCCTTAACCCAGCAGGACTGTATTGAGTTTCCAAGAACAAGTGCAACAATGACAGCTCCTCTGTATGAAAATAACACAATGCCACGACGGCGTCACGCTTTCCTGAGGCCTCCTGAGGAGCTGCTGCCACTTTGAGGGCTTGTAAAAGCCTACGGTTCCCGAAGAAGAAAAAAACAGAACAAAAATACCTTTTTTTTCCCTTCTTTGGTGGAGCCGTGGAGGTATGATTAAATGCCGTAATCTCTCCATCATCCAAATCGGCCCGAATAACAATAACTCACAATGAAAGCTCTGCATGCTGACCGTGATTAGCAGTCAGCCACCAAGTGGAGTCGTTATGGTCACACGGCATTCAAATATTGGGGCGGGGGTGCTGGGATTCCAGAGGAAAACAACAGAATAAACTGTTGATAGGACAGGGCCCTTTTCCCTCACTGTGACACGCTTAGAAAGTTCTAGGAGGATTTTCCATGTGAGAGGGAACGGCGCCTGGGGGGGGATCCTGTGTATCCCACCCCAAAGCCAGCCTGGCAAAAAGCAGCACAATAAAGCCCTTTTACTAAACCGTCTGGAGCACCGTGTGTACAAATAGGAGTGCTCACCCCCCTCACACTATTAAACGAGCCCCGGCTGCATGGCAGGGCATGCCCCCTCGGCCCGAAGAGTGCAGTATGGGGGGGGTTCCAGGAGAAACCACAGCCATATATTTTTTTATTTTATTTTTTTTACAGGGATGGGGTGAGACTCCTACCGCAAGCGGAGAGGAAAATCCTGCCTAATGCGGCTTCAAAACAAAGCAGACGGAAAAGCGGACCGGTGGCCCGTAGCTGACGCCTCATGAATGTATCGTGGAACGAGCACGTTCTTTATCCTCACCAAAGAGGTCAAAGGATCAGAGACAAAAAAAGAAGCGAATCCCCCCTCTGGCTGCCAAACGCCCGATCTGCTGACCCGCCCGCTTGTCCTCCCCATAATGACATCACAGCCTCTGCCTGACACGGGACAGGATTTATGCAGGAAAAACAACACTGGGAATTGGTCTCTGGCTCAAGCCATTCCGATTATTTTTGTTTTGCAGACTCTGATGTTAATGGGGCCTCATTAGTCTAAAGCCAAAGTGCCACCAGGTCACCGGTAAAGCGGACAAATGCACTGACAGTGTCTCCTGCCACTTCCAAATCTGAAAAGCTCACCTTTCAGGGGTGAAGGCCTGGCTTCCCTTCCAAGCAACATGGTGGGTATTTTAAAATCTTCTCCCACATTACCACATAGAGACGGGAAGGAGCCCACTTTAAAGCTGGAATTCACAAAAGCACAGCCACAGTCCCGTCCCCATCCGACACAGAGTATGGGAGAAGCTGGCATGTTTATGTCGATCCTGCTGAATCGGCAGGAATGGAAAGCGGGTCGTTCTCGGCCTCGGCAGAGGCCGTGCCACCACATGATGGGAGGAAGCGAAGCACAGGCACCAGCGTGATTCAGAGACCCCGACACCCCCAGGCCCAATTCCTGAACGGTTAAAGAGCTACATTGAAAGCCAAAACAGTAGTTGCTTGCCCTCACCTCCAGAGGAAAAACAAGCCATCATAAAAAGACTAAGCGAGGGTCGCAGATCCCTGCAGTAAATTGGTCTTAATAAAAAAAGCACACGCACACACCTTTGGCCCCCAACACCGGTGGCCAGGCAGCATGGCAACCATGTGTTGCTTATTTGGCCCCAATTAGGAGCAGGCGCTGTCCCCACCCAGCCCCTCCACCTGCTCCCATCCACACCGCTTAACACTTTAACGGGGAACAAGATATTACCCGCGGGGACTTTACCATGGACTGGGGGGGCATAAATAAAGGGGACGGGCAGCGTAGGAAGGGCAGGGTGGTCGGCTTCTGCTGCGGATAGCACGGGCCGCGGTGTCTGCATTCCTCGCCCCATGGAGACGAGGAGTCTGAGCGCCCGCTAGCCAGGGAGTGGGACGCCGTTTTGTTTGAACCTCCGCCCTCCCCCCCAGACAGAACCGCTCGGCGCAAACACAAGCCAAACGCCGTGCTGCCGTTTACTTTTCTCAGACGCGCCAACGTGCGGAGGAGGCGGTGGGAAAACAGACGTGAAATATCGCGAGCGATACGCCAGCATCCCGCCGGACGGCTAAAAAACATCAAAAACCTTAATGAGAAAAATAACAATAACGGCGTCCAATTCACCAGCGATAAATTACGCCCCTCTGCAGAGGCGCAGCCCACAGCTGAAGGATATTTGGGAAAACGACGCTATTTAATTTCACAACAAACCTCGAACGCAGAGCTGTGGTTCGCAGGCTACCGCAGTAAACGGGAGAGACGGACGCAGTGATTCACTGTCAGCTACGGGGATGTGCTGCGTATAATAAAGCAGGCGTCGGACCCGGTAAATCAAGGCTGGGTAATAACATCGTTTAATCAGCGGCCCAAGGTGGGGAGAGGGGGCACTCATTAATCACCGGGCAAAACAGGAGGGCCAGCATGGGTGGGCATAAACACACTCCAATTTTTCCCCGCTGGAACTTTCAAACAGAATTTTTTTTTACATCTTACAGATCAGAAAGAACGCTGAAGGATCCTGGTGCTCCACTGAGGAATCCGGTGCTGAACAGCCATGAGTGCGTGGGGGCCAGGATCATGCCATCCAGCAGGAATGCTGGGAATCACGCGGTCAAGAGGGAACGGCCGGGAATTGCGCAGTCAAGAGGGAACGCCGGGAACCGTGCTGTTAAGCAGGAAGGCCGGATCCCAATTTCGTGGGGGCCCCTACTGCTCATGTCTCACATCATATCAAGGCCTACATCTGTTTTTTCTTTTATTGGAGCACAGAGATGTGGGTTAGCAATGTTTTTGAAAATGGATTAGCATTCTAATCAATTTTTCGTTCCTGGGTGTCAGGGGGATGGTAGCTTGATGAGACAGGGGGGCTGGGTGTTTGAGACAAGCTAAAGGGGGGAGCAGGAAGCAGATGTGAGCAGGCCTTCCTGGGGGCTTCTTTATCGTTTATGGGTTTGGATAAAGACTGCACCGGTACTAGCAAGGCCATCCTGCAGCCTGGTCAACCCTCGCACCCACAGTCCACTCCTGAATGCCTCCTGATACACATGTCAGGACCAGGGGGGCGGGTTCCCAGATAGGAATTTTCACCCATGCAGTCACCTCCATTTCTCACTCCCCCAAAGCGTCATTTTACCCAAACGACACAACGGACAGAGCGGCTGCTCCAGCTGGCGTGCGGTCGGTGCTCGTGGCACGGAGGGAGACTATAAAGTAACTGTGCTGGACGGGGGCCCGAAAAAAGAAAACATTCGTTAGGAGAGGAGGGGGAAAAAAGAAGGAAATAGGAAAAGTGCCGGTTTACAGTAAATCTAAATTACAGAAGGGCCTCTCATCATATCTCGTCAGATCTGATCTGGGAGCAGAGCTAACGGCCGCGTCATATAGTGTTCCGAATGGAAATTTCTTCTGATGAATTAATGTGCAGCGTGGCGTCGAATACGCCTGTTAACCCTGCGAGCGATCAGCATGTGCCCGACGTGCACGCTGGTGGCGGGGGGGTGGACCGGGCAGGCGTGTTTGCTTTGGCTCAGTAGCCACTTGGGGGTGTGGCTGTGCGTCTCTACATCTGGCTGCTGATCGCCACCCGCCCTCCTCCCCAAACTGCCCACCACCTCCTTTCTGCTCATAAATGTGAACACGCCAGTGCACTGCTACACACACCGAGTCAGAGGCATATGTGAAGAGATCAACGAAGACCTGTCACAGTGTAAATCGACTACAAAACACTGGGGGCACATGACACCTACCTGTACATACACAGGACAGAGACAGCGGCATGTACGCTCAAAGCCCACAGAAAGGCACACAGGAAAACGCATGTACAGCCCCGCACACACACTGACATTTACAAGGATCACACCTGCATACATACTCCATGTGCCACACACACATCTTCCCATCAGCCGCTAGCTTAGTGTAACTAACAATCCTTAAGAGACATCATTTAAAAAAGCATGAGACAATATGACACAGTCCCCCGTCGCCAGGGAAACTACACTACCACAGCACAACCGGCATACCAGCCTCATCATCAGTGCCGTTGCTGTTCAAGAGAGGGCGCCTGTGCCCAATGTCTTTAAACAAGGGCCTCGCTTCACTTTCACTGCAAGGTCATTAGCGCCTCATACGCCCCTGGCCCGGCATGGCCTGCAGGTGGCTCTCCGGTCTGGCACCTGCACCTCAGCCCTTTGTCCTCCTGAGAGACTCCCACCCCCGACCTCCCACCAACTAACCAGGGTTGGGAGTCCTGCTAGCTGAGCAATTTAATTTCAGTGCCAGTGCCACACGTACAAACTGCACCCCCCCCACCCTAAATCAGCATACCCTAGTGCTGAGTAAATTATTGCCAGCCTGGGCCAAGGGGGGTGGGATCAATCATGCCTAAAAATAGAGCCAGAATCCAAAAACCTGCGTCCTGTGTCCTCCAAAAATCCTCCGTCACCATGCGAGAGAGAGCGCCGATGCCGCCAGGGCCAACAAGGGAGGGAGAGGGAGGCAGGCCCATGGAGCCAATACTAACAGGCAGAACGCCTTTGAAACGAGTTCACAGGAGCCAGCCCTGAGACCCAGCAGCTTGGAGGTGCCTCTGCTGGGGAGCAGAGTGGAAACAACTGAAAAATGAGGGGAAGTGAAGGGGGGCTGAATACCAACACATGCCCTGGGGGGGTGGTGGTGGGGGAGAATATTTTCTCTGCTCGAGCCAGAAGAACAGCACTTCCATTTGCAGGCATTTGCACTGAATTTGTATGGGTTTCAGCGGTACTCTTGGGGGATGGGGAGGCAGGGCAGGGGGCATTAGTCCTGGCGTCTAAGATTTAGGCAAGAGGTTCCTGGGATGGGCCACAAGGGAAGGGGGTGTGGTCCCCGAGAGTGAGGGTGGGGCTTAGGGGAAGGGGCTGGGACTTACCGAAGCAGTTGGTCCTATGGGGCACGAATGACTTGCAGGCTGTGGCGATTTGCAGCTCGGCACTGAGGACCGCCTTGATGACCAGATCCTCCACCTGCGTCATCAGTGCTGGAAGGAACCAGAGAGCTGGGTCAACCATGGCACAGGAAGCCCCTTTCACACAACATGCGGCCCACTCAGCTGCATCTGGCATGTGCCAGGACCACCATTGTGGAGATACATGCTCAACGTCACGGGCCAACCTGACAGGCTTTAGTCCTTCCTGAGAATGAACATTCAAGAGTCTGTACTATATGTGAAGAGATCAACGAAGACCTGTCACAGTGTAAATCCACTACAAAACACTGGGGGCACCATCAGCAAAGTAAAGAAATGAAACTAGTGGCCCAGACACATCCCAATGTGCAGCCTGGATAGGGGTGGCGGGGGTTACAACTACAGGCACTCACATGTTGTGTCCTTCCCTTCCTGCTTCAGGTACCGCAGCATGGCGCTCATGCTCCACTTGTTCCCATAATCCTCCACTTCAGGGTCATCACAGCTGAAAAATCACTTTAGGGAGTCAGGGGCATTCCGTCTGCTTCCCAGGGGCTTCCTGTGGCTTCTTGTTACATTTACCTTACTTTCATTACCACAAAGACTCGTAACCCTTCCAAAAAATGGCCGAGATCACATGATCAATAGACAGAAACTCTGAGTAAATACAGCAACAGTAATATTAAGGTACTGATACCTTAATATGATATTAAGGTACTAATTCAACACGTATGTGTATGTTGAGTATGCCTCATTCCTTTTGGTTTAACCCTCTGGCACATGAGGCAGCACAGAGTGGCTGGGGGGGCACCTGACGTAATCGCTGCTCTTCTTGTTGACGCTGTAGTTGGTGAGGTGCATGAATTGGTTCCTGATGTTCTTCACAGAGCGCTCGTACTTCACTGTGGCAAACCTACACATGGAGGAGACCAATGCTGTTTACGACGGCACCTTCCGGGGCGGAAACTCCAATCAGCAGCCCGCCCGGAGACGGGCTTCTCACACCGCTCATGCTGCTGGCCATTCCCTGCTCCTCAGGTTCCACAGGAGCGCTCCTGTCCAACACGGGACCCAATCAGGATCTCAGGATTGGTGCATGTGGGTTCACTGTGGATAGGCAGCACTGGGGTTCGTGCTTAATAGGCACGAAGGGCAGGAGACTCACAGCGACACGCAAGGCTTTCTTTGTTAAATTTAGAGTAACCCGGAGCCCTCCTCCCTCTGCAGAATGATAAAAAGCCTGTTTGGACAGCAGTCGACTCCTTCTTGATGCACAGCTGGCGTTTATCGGGAGTGCTGTGATGAAACATCCCAGCTGAACTGAACAAGGAGGTACGGAAGCCTAACCCCGCAACTCAAACAAGCCAGGCCTCGGCAAAAGACAGAAGCAGCTCTGTGGGAGGGCTGCGGGGGAGGGCGCAGGTGAAGCAAGGCTGCCCTCCTACCGTGTAGGTTTGGGAGGACTGGATGCCACATGTGAAATAATGAGAATTCCTTGGCATAGGGCGGCCACCTGAAATATCTGTGAGGCCGCAGGAATGTCAGAGATAAAGGGGTGAGGGGGACAGGAGCCGGCTGGGAGTTGCCTGCGGATGATTCCCCAGGGTAATCAGGGGCAGGGAAGAAGCGAATCCTCCAAACGAATGACAAACAAACATCTGATGATGGGAACACAGCGGTGCTTCTGTTCGAGCTTTCTGTGGCTGACCATCCAGGAGGCCTCCTAGCTCCATCAACCAATGAGACACAGCAGTGTCGGAACAGAGTCGTAAAAATCAATCAAACTGGGACAAAAACAAAGGCCCAAATAAAACGTTCGACTCACGAGTGTTAATAATACACAGAGCGGGTCACTTGTGAGAGCCAGAAGCTTGAAAAACACTACATAAAACCTGCTTTATACTCTGTTTTAGCCTGTTAAAGAACAACTTTTAGAAAATACAATAATGCTGTGTTTTTACGCATTCGAACAGCAAAGTTTTCGCTGCCATCTAGTGGTCATTTCCATGCCAACCAAATTTGTTCATCACTCTCCTGGTCACTGAGGTATGTGCTGTATATGTATTTAATTAATGTGTAACATGGGTTTTCATCAGCAGAGGCTGGATGTGAAGACAACAGTGGATTTCCTCTACTATTCAGCACTGCCAGCCCTCTTTTTCTTTATGTTCCCGTCACTACTGTATGTTATATGAATGGAAGTGTGAAAACTACTGTGTTCTTGCTAAGTCAGCATTCTGACATCATCGTCGTCATCATCACCATCACCACCATCATCACCACCACCATCACACAAGCAGCTAAAACAAAATTCCAAAATCATCTTATTACTTAAGTCTTAAATAAAGAATTAAGGCTGATAAAGACAGAGGTCTTGCATGGGTGAATGAGAGCACTCTCGCTTTACCTGGCCAGCCCCTCCTCGTAGAGGTAAACAATCAAGGGTTCATAGGAGGTCACCAGAACATACAAGCGTAGGTCGAACTTGAAGTCTGAAAGGCAGGCAGAAACATGAGTCAGGCCGAGCTGGCCGTGGCGCTCAGCGGCGGTACAATATTACGCCAGACGAAATCAAACGGCCCGTGTTACTACAGCACGCGGGCGATTGGGGCATGGACCAGGGCGCCAGCCGCATTCCTCACACGAGCACACGCTCACCGTCAATCAGCAAGGGCTCACTGATGTAGCGAGATACGAGGATGTTCTCATCCAGCGGGACCTGGTTTGGCTGCCAGCAGGGGAAAGAGAAGGTATGACAGTTATGTGCTGCACTGTAAAGGGTAAGAAGACATCAGTGAGTAATAACAGGATGCCATTTTTGGTTTTGGGGGAGACACAAACTAAACACACCCACGTGTGCCCCAATGCTGCTGTGAAGGATTTCTCATGCCTTTAACGAGCCTGATGATCCCTGACACCCCACCCCCAAACAGAACTAAGGAATAGATGAAAAATGGTAACAAAAAAACTTTTGGCACCTTCCCCCTGCACTAAGGCAGAAAAGGCAGCTGGGGGCAGTTTGGCAAAGGGGGGTGTTTTCACAATATCCATCCCCACAGAACCAAACGAGTGACACAGATTTTGCTCCTCCTAAGAGCAGCGGGACCCCTCCTCCCTCTGTGGCTGCTCCTGTCTGGAACATTCCACCAGCAGCCTGTTTCAGAGACAGGGAGCTGCAGGGAATTAGCAGGGAAAAAATGGCAACAACATGAAATGGAAAGATGAGCCAGCAGGGGGCGTGAGGTCGCTGAGGCAGGTGCAGCTCCCAGAGAGAGCACCAGGCCTTGGGCCTGGCCAGAGATCACACGCGGCACAGAAATCAATCCCTCGCCGTCCAAGTACATTCTTTCCACCATTTCATAAAAATTCTTCCAATATAAAAAAAACTCCGTTTGATGTCCAAATGGGAGAGCCTTACGGGGCTCTTACAAGAGATCGTTTGATTTACTTCAGGGGTGTTTAATAGGAAACACGGTCCATGACGAGTCTCTCGGCTAGGCTTCCCCCTTGCTCAACACTCTCCGCCAGCAACACTGGGTGTGAGATGTGGGCCGGGCCACATCAAGCGGCCAGATTTACGTAACACCACCACCTTGCACTCCCACTTAACCCCCCTCCTTTATCCTGATTGGCCCAACAGCCTCTCTTACATTGCTAACCAGGTAGATTCCTCTCCCTCTGGAGGACGCCACCGGTTTCACAATCCACGGTCCTCTGTCCTTCAAACATGAGCCTGGAATGAAGAGCACAAGCGACGTTGGGGTGGCAGCAGGAAGGTTCTGGGGGCGGGTTGGCTGCAGGGAGGGCCGGATGCTTACTGCAGAAGTCCTGGTACTCGGCTGGGAGCAGGAAGGTCTGGGGCACGATGTGGAAGCACTTGAAGCCGTGGAGCTGCTGCATACGCTGGATGTTCTTGTACAGCCGGTCTTTGCGCGTCAGTTCGTAGGACCTGGTGCGAACAGGGACGGCGAGGCGGCCAGCAGGGGGGGCCCTTTGAGACACTTTTTTAAACACTATTGTGGGGGCGACAGACACTAACTTTAACGTGTTTTCTGTAGCTGCGATACGCCAACAAGTTCAGTCACACGGGAGAGGCGAATCCTCGCTCGCAGGGTCATGGTCTATGAGGCGACACACACGGTCCGAGGGCCCCATAAACTTAAGTCACTCACGTTTATAGTCACAGTAAAGCACCTGCAGTGAGAACTGGAAGGGCACCCCCCTTTCAACCCCACAGCACAGTTGTCGGACATGTGACGCCTTGGGGGTGGGGGAGGATTACCTGGGGAAATGGTTGACCTTCTGGAAGTCCTGAAGGCTCCTCAGAAGGTGCAGCTTGAGGTGCGAGCCAGTCCACATGAGGTTGAAGTCGCTGCTGTTGGGATGGACCTGAAAGACACATATATTCAGGGATGGGACCCATCAGCGAATCCTCTGGGCTGCGGCGCCCCCCCACTGATGCGTGACAGTCTGAAGCCAAAAACATGGAGCCGCCGCACCACACCCTGAGAGAAGGCAGCCAAGCCAGTGTCATCCCACCCAGCCCAGCCTGGCCCAGAGGCCCAAACAAGCACAGAACCATGCTGACTTGCGTCATCACTAACAGCTCGCCCCGAGGGGGTAGGGGGAGCCGCGGTTCTGAGCAGATATGTTGTCATTCAGTTGGACAGCCCCCCCCCCCAAAGCTATTTATATAGCAGCAGCACTAGCAAGATCTCCTTCAGCTTCATCCCCACCCATTGAACTCCTCCTTTCCACATGTGGACCTGCCAGCTGCAGATGTTTGTAATAAGAGTTAATAAACGCTGGCCTCTGGGTGGGGGGGGGGGGGGGGAAAATAACAGAAGCCAGCCCTGCCCCTACACCCAATGAGGCTGAGGTTACATCAGCTCTACAGCGACTCCTGTTGGACACCGCCTGTGCTGTAACCACGGCCTTAGCTGACCTCTTTAAGTGCTTTACTGCTGAACGGCGATGTCAAGTTGCACAGAGACGCTGACGGCACCAAGTCGCGGGGGAGCCAGTGCTCACCTCGTGAAATCCGTGACCAGTGAGGATGCTGCGAACGAGCCGGCTCTCCGTCCGGACGATCTTGAAAGTCAGGTTATATCGTTCTAGACATTTTTATTGAAATTAAAGGCAAGGAGAAGAGAAAATAGTGGCACTTTAATTAGAATTTCCCAGGTTTTTACACCCCATGCTTCCAGACTGAGTCATCCAAAAATAAAGGCAAACGGATGGATGGATGGATGGATGGATGGATGGATGGATGGATGGATGGATGGATGGATGGATGGATGATTAATGCAAACCAATTTTTCCCC